>CAWUFW010006926.1:600000-1079685 GCA_963921515.1 Calotriton arnoldi | reverse complement strand
ACCACCCTTAGCCAGGGGGCAGGATGCCCACCACTACTACCACCCTCACCCAGGGGGGCAGGATGCCCACCACTACTACCACCCTTAGCCAGGGGGGCTGGATGCCTACCACTACTACCACCCTTAGCCAGGGGGCAGGATGCCTACCACTACTACCACCCTCACCCAGGGGGGCAGGATGCCCACCACTACTACCACCCTTAGCCAGGGGGGCAGGAAGCCTACCACTACTACCACCCTTAGCCAGGGGGCTGGATGCCTACCACTACTACCACCCCCACTCATAGGATGGACAATGCATGACACAACAAGCACTCCACAACCTAGGGAATGCAAGATTAAGACATCCCCCCACCACCATGACAAGCGTGTGAGCAGGCTGTGTCAAATGCCTACAACACCGAACATGACTTTGAACATACAATGTGACCCCCTAGCACATGTGCCACACATATATGTGTGTGGCACCCACAATGCAAGCAGCCCATGACCATTGTGGCAATGGGGCCTAAACCCCCATCATCACAGTGACCAAAAGGCAAGTGTGGGGTCCATAGCTGAAGCACATTTTGACCATTGTGGCAATGGGGTCTAAACCCCCATCATCACAGTGACCAAAAGGCAAGTGTGGGGTCCATAGCTGAAGCACATTTTGACCATTGTGGCAATGGGGTCTAAACCCCCATCATCACAGTGACCAAAAGGCAAGTGTGGGGTCCATAGCTGAAGCACATTTTGACCATTGTGGCAATGGGGTCTAAACCCCCATCATCACAGTGACCAAAAGGTAAGTGTGGGGTCCATAGCTGAAGCACATTTTGACCATTGTGGCAATGGGGTCTACACCCTCATCATCACAGTGACCAAAAGGTAATTGTTGACAAAGAAAGAGCTGCAACTGCCAAACTGCATGGATCATTCCTGGTCACAGAACCAAAAACTCATCTGTGGCAAAGTAGTGTATGTGTCCCATTGCAACATAAATTGGGGGAGCCAAATACTGCAGTGCAAATGAAACATTCCTTTGGCCATGTGCAGACAAACAACACCCATGGGGGCTGAGACCGTCAACAGTCATCAATGACACAATGACAGAAGTGACCATCAGAATGCAGAACCACATATTTGCACCAATGGGCACACAAATGCAGATACCCTGTGGAGACAGCAGATGTGAGGTGAACAGATACCATACCATGGCAGCAATGGGACACACAAACCATGATCACTGTGCTGACCGATGACCTAGGAGTCCCAGGGACAGCAGGGGAAACACACCAAACAACATACAGCCAATGGCACACCCAAGATATGCCAATGCAGTGGTGCAGATGCACAAACACAAACAGGCAGACCAACACTGTCATCATACACAGCAGGTGAGGGGTGGGGGTGCCAGTGTCCCCAGGCAACAACACAACACATGAGGAGAGCTGAATACCAATCATACAGATGTGCATACACTGCCACACTAAGGTAACTCATGGATCCAAATCCCCTATGTGGGCAAGCAGGCATTGACAGGTGAGAGGGAGCACAAAACACACATGTCACACAGGCACGTAGGAACAACAACTGACACAGCAAGTCACAGACACACCACAGCACCACCCCCAGGGCCCCCACAATGTGGTGACCCTGGGCTGAATAAAAATACCACTGTGATGACAAAGCTAAATGTCGTTCACACTGTGAACCACAGTCAGGTGTCCTGAGCAACTAACTACCATCACACCTACACAAGCACAAATCAATCAGCATGGCCAGTAAGCCAAGGCCAACATGGAGGCAGGGGACTAGCCGGGCAACAACTCTCATCTGCACACACTCAAGACCACACCCCTCGACCTCCAACAATGTGCAGCAGTGAAGTACACATGCACTGGTGACATTGCACATGCACCCATGACTATTCCAGGGTGGTGGGTGGGAACCAAGGTGTAGAAACACATCACACATGGACACTCAACAAGACTCCTGAATGTCTGACACACTGCACACTACGCTGTACATGGACATGACGGCAATACCACACCGACCAATGGGATCCCAGCCACAGTCACACACCAATGAAGAAGCCAAGGTCACCCACAAAGAACACACATAGACAACAACCAACATTGCAGCCCGGACCCTAAGGAGTGCCAGCAGTCACACACACAACGTGTCACAATCACTGAAAGATAACACAAACTGGAAATCACATGACAGGGGCAAACAACAAGTGCCAAAGGGAAACCTGACTGTGACCCATCTGCGTCAGCACACAAACTCTGCCCTGACAGCAAACACACCTATGGGTGACACCCTGATGACCAGTAATGTGCCATGCACCCACATCACAGAGAACACAGGGAGAAGACTTTGGGGGAACATAGCTCAAGTCAGCAAGCATCACAAACAGGTACAACACTAGGGATCACAGCATGCGCAGATGAATGAAAGTGAACACACAGACATGCACATACAACACACACCTTGGGCGCAGGCAATGTCACACGTGTACACACTGCCATGAGGGGACTCCACTCCTGTGTGAGGAAAGCTGTGCCATATGTTGCCTCAGTAGGGCCCCATCATGTCAGCTGAGCACTTGGTCACACAATCAACAATTAGCACCAAATGAGGGCTCCCATCACATCAGCCTGGTCATGGATGTGCCAACGGAATCATCAGCACAGATCCAACACACTTGTATAGCAATGTTGCACTGACTACACGGATGAGTCCCTCCCCATTGATGCCCAAACCTGCATGTCCACTGGAGATGGCAACACGGTCAGGGAAGTAGACAAATGCAACGATGGCAGGCACAACAGATGTGCAGGGGTGGAAGCCACAGATATGAAATTGCCAATGTAAGTAGGAAACCCATTGCCAAATACTGAACACATGACACCCTCAGATGCTGCTATTGATGACATGGATACACCACATGATAGGACACATTCCCCCTGGACCACATGGGTTCCTGCACAGTAACACTTCATAATCATGAGACCAGATATCACCATCACTGCAGCAAGGGCATGGTTAGCTGCACCAACAACATGTACATCTGAAGCATGAGCACTAGAGAAAAGAAAGTTGCTTTATTCAGCATATGTGTTGTCTGATAACGACGTCCAGAAGAAATTAGAGCAAAGGCCAATGGCCAGTCCATTGTCAAAGTTCAAACAGGGTGACACTGGCAGATGTCACCCTACGCATGCCTGCACAATACCAGGGACAATCCACTAGGAGGGGCAACCGGGGGGCAGGCCAGGCACCGCAGGGACAGGATCAGGGCTCACCAGGGGGAGTCAGGGAAGGGGTGGTGGGTGCTGGAGAGCCACTGACAACTGCAGTGGAGGTGTCTGACATGGTGTGTGCCGGCACAACTGGGGGGCATGACACAGATGTCGTGGGTGCCGGCACAACTGCAGTGGACCCTGCAGATGGGGTGGACAGGTCCGCCACTGCAGTGCCCAAGTCAGACAGGGCGGTAGTGGACTCCACTGCAGTGCCTACCTCCAGGGGAGGAGAATGGGGAACAGGCAAGGTGGGTTGGACAGAGGGGGAGGACACCCTCACCACATCAGTGGCACAGACAAGCGCAGCGGGGGGTGTGGTGCTGGGAGAGCAAGTGGCAGGGGGAGAAGGCCGGAGCATCTTGGGGATGGTATATCTGTGGGTGGGGGAACCTGGGGCAGGGTGTGGTGGGGGCACCTGTGCAGTGGGGGCCTGAGGGATGGAGGACGGAGACCTTGTGCCTGAGCTGCAGGGCGGTGGCGGGGTCTTGCTCTTAGCACTCCGGGGGACTTGCGGGTGGGGGCCTCAGTCCGTCTGCGCCTGGGGGAGGGTGTCCGGGGGCGAGGGGCACTCTGCTCCGTGTGGGTGGGCTTCCTCTTCCCCCGGGATGCTGGAGCAGCTTCATCGGTGGGGAAGAGGCCGAGGTCACAGAGGAAGAGCTGCTGTGACTTTGGGGTTGCAGGTGAGGCAAGGGAGGGTGCTTTGGAGGGAGAGGGAACTGAGGACTGCGCAGTGCATGTGGATGCGTGTGTGTGTTCCAGGGCCCCATCCCCTGTGAGTCTGGCTTCAGTCCCCTGAATGTGCGTGCGTGTGCGTTTTGTCATTGGCGTGTGTGTCAGTGTGCTGGATGTGTGTGTGCTGGTGTGTGCCTGTGCCAGTGTGTGTGTGCCTGGGATGGGTAAGGTGCTGGGGAGTGTGGATGGAGCAGAGGCAGGAGGGGTGAGGGACCGTTTGAGGAGGGACACTGCTGCCGTCAGGGAGGAGTCCATGGACCTATTGCCCCTCTGTAGGTCAGACATGCCCGATGAGATGCCCTCCATGAACGACACCAGCTGAGTCAACAGCGCGGTGTGCGCATGGAGGACACTCAGCATGGCTGTCTGCCCTACATGGAGCTGGCGAAGGAGGTACACAGACTCCTCACTCAGGGCAGCAGGGGACACAGGGGCAGGGGGTGCGGTGCCTGGCCCAAAGGAGACACGCTCCCGGACATGGGAGCCTCCACGGACCTGGGGAATGGGAGCCGATGGGAGGGCGGTGGTGGTGCTGGTGGTGGCGGGGACAGCAACACTAGCTGGGGTGTGGTGGCTGCTGACACCCGCCTCCACAAGGGAGTCATCCTCCGAGTTGCTCTGGTCCTCAGCTGAGGTGGATGCTGCTGAGGACTCCTCGGTGTGGCTCCCCTCGCCCTCCGTGCCACTGGGTCCCTCCGACCACTCCTCGGCTGCTGACCCAGTCTGGCTCTCCGGCTCCTCCTGGTCCGTGGAGCTGTCCCCTTCCGTGGCCGTGGATGTATCTGCAAACAATGGGGAAACAGACAGACATCAGTCACCTGCACATAACGCACACACCACTGTGAGCACAGCACATCACAGAGCAAGCCCTGGCATCATTAGTTGTACATTGCTAAAAGTGCACTAATTGAACAGGAGAAGTCAATTGTCAGTCTGATGCCAAGCATGGCACTCACATCCCACATGGCCTTGCACCCATCTGTCTGGTGTCTGTTGGATTGCAACACCCCAGTGTTGACACATGCACCAAGTACACAGTAGTTGGACAGTGCAGAGGACACGGTGTGGACACATCACAGCTCTTGCCACTGAGTCAGTACAGGTTTACGGATGTAAGGGATGCCCAGAGTCAAATAGGAAATGCATGTGATGCATACCAGCGACAGACACCATGATGCACCCATGTCCTGATAGCCAGCGCCACTATGGTGTGCATGTAGCACATGTCACTCCCCTGCAGGATCACCAATCAGTAGACACATGCCATGGCGGAGGCATGACTGCAAAGTCATACATCACTGTCTCAGTGATGTATGACTTTGCAGCCAGACAACAACACTCTGCACTGTGTCACAATAGTAGGTCATGGGGAATGCAAGTCCTGGAGCTGCACAAGTGCACATGTACATCCCCCCCACAACACATCCTCTTAACCCTCATCTGTCCAGGTCATACCTATTGGACATATGGGAGACCTGTGACACTACCCTCTGAACCTGAGCCCCTCACACTCTGCTGTGCATGGGGAACAGCTGCCTGAACTTCACATTTACATGCCCCAGTCTGCATGGGCAGCTGATCAGACACCTATGTGTCACACAAGTATCGTCTCCTATGGTCACATCTCCAGTGGCATGCTGAGCCCCTACCAAGAAACTCCACAGCAGTCCTGGCGACTAATCCACAGCACACTGACACAGAGGCAGACACCTGAGGGGTCAAATCACTGTGCACAATGTGTCCTCTGATACACGGGAGTGGGAGTACAGAGTGTATTGTATGGCCTGGAGTAGGCATGACTGTCCAGCCCCACATGAATGAGGGATGAGCCCTGGACTGTAGGCAGCTGGCTAAGTATGTGTGACACACGTCATATACATACTCCTGGGGCCCAAACATTGTTCCCACCCGCAGCATGGGTGTGTGCCAGGTACCCCAGCCACATGTGGTGGATCAGCTCAGCAATTGGACCACAGATCAAAGTAACACGCTGAATACATGTCAGAATACAGGCATTGTGTAAGCAATGGACCCACCCATGATGCCCACCACAGAGTCAGGGAAACAGATGCTGTCTCCCACCTTGAGTCAAGCAAACTGCAAGGACACAGTCCTAAGTGACAGAATTCCCTGCATGTAAGGGCCACACCTGGGTATCAGATGAGGAGTGGGCAGTGCACAATAGAGGGACATGGCTCCTGGACAACATGACTGCTGTACTGTGGCAGTTCAACCTGGCCCGAGGAGGGCACATAGCATGTTAGACAGAGTACACAGTGCAGTCTTTGACTCACCCCCTCCTTGCTGCTCTCTGGCCTTCAGCTGCCCATCCAGGTCTGGAAAGACCACCGCCAGGATCCTGAGCATGTGGGGGTCAGGGTCCGTGTTCCGCCCCTCCTGCGAGGAGGCGACAGCTTCAGCTGGACCCGTGCAATCCTCCGGGTCCAGCCCCGAAGGTCCTGCCACCTCTTTTGGCAGTTGCGGATCCGGCGCTTGTAGACCCCCACGGACCGGACAGCCCGGACGATGTCCTTCCAGATCTCATGCTTCCGATGGGCAGAAGCCTGTCAGGATGACAAAGTGATAAGGCCATTACTACACATGCAACATATCCGTGCATGACACAGTTGCATATACATGTCGCAATCACAGGGGCACATGGTGTACCCAGGCAGTGCACGGCTGCCCATGGACAGTTTTCCAGAAGTCACTACATGGTATCATTGCATGGGGAGTAAAACCCTGTTCAGAAGCACTGTCACTGCACCATACCTGTCCAGTGCAAGTCACTACACACTATGGGGGGTGACAACTACTCAGTGAGCCTGCTAGCCAGTGGTGTGCTGACTCTCAGCCTTGCTAGTCAGACAAAATGCACATTCAGAAAGGCAGTGCACAGAACACTCACCTGCTCCCCTGGTGTCCCATACAGCTTGCTGTACTGTGGAAGTAGGCTGTCCAGCAGGGCCTGGTTCTCTTCAAGGCTGAAGGCTGGGGCTCTCTCCACAGTACGTGCCATTGCAGGGTCCAGAGGGGCAGAGACAGCAGCAGTGCAGTGGCAGATGTCGTCCTGGAGCATGTAGTGCAGGCAAGTGGGCTCTCAGGGGAACATGCCAGCAATATATATGTGCTGGAGAGGCAGATACTGTCCCTTGTGTCCAAAGTGATAGGTCCAAGTCGTTTGCATCTTCTGAATCTGGCCAATCCATGGAATAGCAGCACCAAAACACGCCCACAGCATCCTTCAAAATTTCAACTTCATGACATACATGATTTTGCAACATTGTTGTGGGTGACCAACTGATTTTCCAGCAACCGACTCGTTCGAATATTCGAAAACGCGTCCGTTGCCAGGCAAGCCCATTGTCAATGGGTGCGCACCGATCGGTCCATTGAGGTACAACGCGCACAGGGGTACAACGCGTACCCGCACACATTGAAAGCAATGGGCCGGCCGGAGGCACCGATCGGTCCATTGCAGGTACAACGCGCACAGGGGTACAACGCGTACCCGCACACATTGAAAGCAATGGGCCGGCCGGAGGCACCGATCGGTCCATTGCTGTTCAACGCGCACAGGGGTACAACGCGTACCCGCACACATTGAATGCAATGGGCCGGCCGGAGGCACCGATCGGTCCATTGCAGTACAACGCGCACAGGGGTACAACGCGTACCCGCACACATTGAATGCAATGGGCCGGCCGGAGACACCGATCGGTCCATTGCTGTTCAACGCATCACTGTACATGTGACTGGCATATGTCAGCATGCCTGTCTCAGATGGACATATGCCAGCCACAGATAGCTCCCAGGGAGTGAGGGGCACACCTACATCACGACAGCCTGTCCAAACCTTATCATAAGGCATGTAAGGCTGCATTTCCTATTGTGTGTATGTTGGTGTACATGTTGTCCTGTGGGTGTCACCTGTGGGCAGCCACCCCCAGGCTGTGCACGTGTTAATGGGGACAGGATCCTGGGTGTTACGTGTACGTGACCACTGTGATGTGCAACTGTTCATATCTGTGCATGTGCCATGGTCACATTTCACAGTGGTGTTTGTGTATGTCATGTCACATACCCCGTGAGTCCCATGTGGGACGGTATGTTTGAGCCAGGGTGTCCCAGTGGCACAATAGTGATGGCCCTCCACAGTCTTTGTGCATGTAGTGTTTACAATGTCTCTGATTTCATGTGCACAATGGGAGACAGTCTCCACATCCACGTTGTGTGTGCATGGACTCTGATGTTGTGCGTGTGTGTCACAGACGTCCATGGCTCTCCTGCCATGGCAAGTGTGGCCACTACCTGTGGGGGTCATGTTTGTTTTGTTGTGGTGTACACATGATACTCCAGGTGATGCCAGTGTCCATGTGGCATTACAGGGTCCCTGGGAATGTGCCTGTCGTTGAGCTGTGGTGCCTGGGGCACATCTGTCCTCACATGTCACTGGGGGGTGACTGTGACACAGCATCATGATATCCAATGGGCCAACCTGGGACAAATTGATGCCACCTGTAGGACCGTGTTGACAGATGTTGGCCATGTATGTACCATACATGTCGTTCCGGTACTGCACACTTCATGTAGTTGTGCCTCATGATGATGTATGTTGGGATCTTGAGTGTGTTCAATGCCGCATATGTGGGGTGACTGACGATCTTGCTTACTTCTCCTCTGCACTGCAGGGCTCCTGCTGTCCATCGGCCATTCCCAGACCTGGCAACGATGGTGGAACGGGACAGCATCCGACGGTACCGCTTCACCAGGCAGCTGATTGAGGATTTGGCAGTGCAGTTGTCCCCACATTTGCAGCCTGGCCGGCCGTATCCTACAGCGCTGACCCCCAAGGTGAAGGTGATGGCAGCCCTACACTTCTTTGCCACCGGTACCTTCCAACATACTGTGGCGTCTGCTGGTGGGATGTCACAGACCATGTTCAGCCGTGTGCTCCGCGATTTCTTGGCGGCAATGTTGCTCTTCCTGAACCGGTACATCTATTTCCCTAGACTGCGACGACTCACTGACGTGAAGAGTGACTTTTATGCCCTGGGGAGGATGCCGCATGTCATTGGCTCCATTGATGGGACACATGTGGCTTTGGTACCACCACAGGCCCAGGAGCAGGCCTACAGGAACCGCAAGCACTACCACTCGGTCAATGCACTGGTGGTGTGTCTTGCAGACATGACCATCACACACGTGTGTGCCCGTTTCCCTGGTTCAGCACACGATGCCTTTGTGATGAGGAGTAGTCGCATCCCCAGGTTGATGGCACAGATGCAGAACCAGCGTGCCTGGCTTGTCGGTGTGTACTGACTTTGTGCCATTGTGTGTGATCTGATCTGTAGTATTCCGCCCACTTTTCCAAGTCAGCTGATGTGCACTTGTCTGTCCGTAGGTGACTCGGGATACCCCAACATGCCGTGGTTGCTGACACCCCTCAGGAACCCTGTGACACCTGCCCAGATGCGCTACAATGAGGCACATGGTCGGACCAGGAGAGTGATTGAGCGGACCTTTGGTCTCCTGAAGAGCCGCTTCCGCTGCCTGGACAAGACCGGAGGGTCCCTCCCATATGCCCCTGCGAAAGTGTGCAAGATTATCATCGTCTGCTGCATGCTCCACAACCTGGCAGTGCGGAAGGAGTTGCCTCTCATCCAGGATGACGATGACCAACATCCGCCACCTGTGGAGGATCCTGGCCTGGACCACGATGCCAGTGACGATGATGATGATGATGGTGATGGTGATGTCCGCACACAGCTCATCACCAACTTCTTTAGCTGAATGTGAGTATCCTGAGGTGTCATGTGAATGATGTGAGTTGGCATGATGTGTGGGTGGTGCTCTGGTGCTGTTGGAGTGTGTCCATGGGCTACTTGACAGGATGTGTGTTGCGATGTGTGGTGACAGGTGGGCTGTACTCCCCAACAGTGTTGACATGCTAACTTGGTTCTGGGTGGGTATCTTGTAACATGTATTGTGCATGAGTTTTGCTGTTCTGTCCTGTACTGCATTGCTTTTGACTGTGTGTCATTTCTGTCCTTCACAGGGTACTTTCAGATTCGTTTGGTCAACTGTGTCCACCGACGACGTGATTGCACATCCAGGCTGGTAGCTGTTGTGTCCCTACAGGTGATGTGCGCCACACCCATGGACTTCCTTCTGTCTACAGTTGTTGACTGTGTGCCCGCTACCAGGTGGGGTTACCTTGCATCTGTAGTGGTTACGGCATGTTGCTACTGTGTAATAAACCTGTGCTTCACTTAGTGATGTGCGTTGTCTGTGGTCACACATTTGACTGCCATTTGCTTACTGCACCTGTGGGCTACTTGACTACAACTGGGAATGGGTGTGGTGTCTGTGCATTGCACCGTCTTCCCTGGCAACATCAGTGTAGGCAATGAGTCAGATGGCCTAGGTGTGTATGTGTTGTGTAGCCCTGGTGGTGTGTCTCCCTCATATGTGTCACGTTGCCTGTACTCACATGCCTGTGTTGTCCTTGCTGTTGCAGTTCGCATACACAGTGTAATTTTGCTGTTCATCATCCCCATAACAGCACCCACGTTGGAATCACGACAGAGGCAAGTATGGTGTATTATTGTGTTTATTGTGATACATCTGTGATAATAGTGCATAGGATGGATTGTGCTGTACATGAATCTTGCAATCCCAAGTTCCTAGATGAATAGAAAGTCCAGGTAGACAGGATCCCCAGTATCGGGGCCACAGTTGTCTGACACATTGTTCCAACTTGTACTCCCCATGCAATGTGTGGGAGTAGTGTTGCCATCAACAGGGTGAACAGTCTGTGCACAAAGGCGAAAATCCAGAACAGGTTCAGGCTTCCTGGGAGTTGCGCTTGGCCATCAGCCTCTCACTTTCCCCTCCTCGGACGACCCCTCTTCTTGGGGGGGGGCCCTCAAGTGCAGGCTGCTGCGGTGCAGGGGACTCTCCGCCAGAGTCCTCCTCCCTCCCTGTGGCAGTTGCAGTTTGTTCGGTACCAGATGTTGTTGGCACACAGGGAGGTGTGGACTGGTTGCTGTTCATCTGGCGGAGGCATTGTAAAATGTCCCTGTGCACCGCCGTCATCTCATGTAGTACATCCCACTTGGACTCCACGCGGGTCATGTGGGAGTCCACACGTGACATGTGGGAGTCCACACGTGACATGTGTGACTCCACGTGGGACATGTGGGAGTCCAAGCGGGCATGATGGGCAGCCTGCTGCTGTTTGATGTCTCTGAGGAGCCCCACTACCTGGCTGAGCTCTCCGGTGCTGGACTGGTACGCATCAGCTATGCGTACCAGTTGTGGGTCTTCATGCACACCAGCAACGTCTGCAAGCAGCGACCTCTGTCTCCCACCCCTCCCACCACCCCTGCTGACATGTGCAGTGTGTGCAGTTGCACGCACAGATAACCCTGGTCCACCTTGGGGGTTGGTGGTGGTGGTGGTGTCCATGGCCCCAGGTTGGTCCAGGGTCACTGCGCTGGTGTTGTTCCTTATTCTGTCCATGTCGGCAGGGATGGTATTCGTGGTGACAGTCGTTGGAGGGGTGGGTGCAGGGGGTGCAGCTGGTGGACCTGCTGGTGCTGCAGCTGGTGGTCCTGCTGGTGCAGCATGTTGACTTGCACCGGATGTGCCAGGTTGTTCTTCATCGTCCGAGGAGGACAGAGGCTGTACGACGCCAGTGAGCTCGGCATCCTCTTGAGCCTGGGACTGGGACTCCTCAGCGTCTGCTGCTGTGTCCCTATCATCACCTGTTTTTGGGAGACACAAACAATGTATGTCATGTTTCTGCAGGCATCAGTGGTTGACACACCTGACAGTTGTGACTGTGCCTCGGGGTGCGGGCCTGTACATTGTATTGTCCTAAGTCGTCACAGTCAGGGGTTGATATTGGTGTGGCACATTGTCCTGCATTATTTGGGCATTTCTATGTATTCTCTGGGGTGTGAACATGGTCTGCATTGATTGTGTTTGGTTGACAGCCAGACCTCCTTCCCACCCACCCACCCACCCAGTCAGTTATCCCACCATGGAACGTGCTTGCATTGCAGGGAGTGTAAGTTGTCTCTCAGGATGTCAGTCAGTGGTGTCCTGCTGTTTGTTGGTGCACAGTTGGCAGCAGGGCCTTGTGCTCCCCACAGCAGTAGCCAGTGTCAGCCATCTTGTGAGTCCTTCTCCACTCCCTGTGATGTGAGCATGGTTCAGGGTGGTGTTGATGGGCCAGTTGTGAGGCTGAGCAATGTCTGTGACTACGACTCCCATCATGCTATTGCCTCCACCCCCTTCCCAGCATGCCCATGCTTCCTTCCTTTGACTCTGCTTCCCTGTGGGGTGGGCTGGCTGTGCTGACAGGATGGCTGGGAGTGTTGTCCTGGCAGTTGTTTGGCTAAGAGTCCCAAGAGTGTCCCTGTGCTTCACACAACATAACCCAGGGTGGTGGTGCTTTGTGGGATCTTGTGTTAGGATGGAGGGCATTGCATTCTACCAGGTGGGTACTGTGGAGTTTGTGTTGGGGGGGGTGTGAGGGGAGGTGCTGGTGACTATGGTCAGTGCTGCAAGTCCCCCTTCCCACCCAGCCAGCCAGATATCCCACCATGGAACGTGCTTGCATTGCAGGGAGTGTAAGTTGTCTCTCAGGATGTCAGTCAGTGGTGTCCTGCTGTTTGTTGGTGCACAGTTGGCAGCAGGGCCTTGTGCTCCCCACAGCAGTAGCCAGTGTCAGCCATCTTGTGAGTCCTTCTCCACTCCCTGTGATGTGAGCATGGTTCAGGGTGGTGTTGATGGGCC
Organism: Calotriton arnoldi; assembly: GCA_963921515.1. Taxonomy (NCBI): domain Eukaryota; kingdom Metazoa; phylum Chordata; class Amphibia; order Caudata; family Salamandridae; genus Calotriton; species Calotriton arnoldi. The sequence goes on along the minus strand of CAWUFW010006926.1, from coordinate 1,066,855 downwards.
AGTTGTGAGGCTGAGCAATGTCTGTGACTACGACTCCCATCATGCTATTGCCTCCACCCCCTTCCCAGCATGCCCATGCTTCCTTCCTTTTGACTCTGCTTCCCTGTGGGGTGGGCTGGCTGTGCTGACAGGATGGCTGGGAGTGTTGTCCTGGCAGTTGTTTGGCTAAGAGTCCCAAGAGTGTCCCTGTGCTTCACACAACATAACCCAGGGTGGTGGTGCTTTGTGGGATCTTGTGTTAGGATGGAGGGCATTGCATTCTACCAGGTGGGTACTGTGGAGTTTGTGTTGGGGGGGGTGTGAGGGGAGGTGCTGGTGACTATGGTCAGTGCTGCAAGTCCCCCTTCCCACCCAGCCAGCCAGATATCCCACCATGGAACGTGCTTGCATTGCAGGGAGTGTAAGTTGTCTCTCAGGATGTCAGTCAGTGGTGTCCTGCTGTTTGTTGGTGCACAGTTGGCAGCAGGGCCTTGTGCTCCCCACAGCAGTAGCCAGTGTCAGCCATCTTGTGAGTCCTTCTCCACTCCCTGTGATGTGAGCATGGTTCAGGGTGGTGTTGATGGGCCAGTTGTGAGGCTGAGCAATGTCTGTGACTACGACTCCCATCATGCTATTGCCTCCACCCCCTTCCCAGCATGCCCATGCTTCCTTCCTTTTGACTCTGCTTCCCTGTGGGGTGGGCTGGCTGTGCTGACAGGATGGCTGGGAGTGTTGTCCTGGCAGTTGTTTGGCTAAGAGTCCCAAGAGTGTCCCTGTGCTTCACACAACATAACCCAGGGTGGTGGTGCTTTGTGGGATCTTGTGTTAGGATGGAGGGCATTGCATTCTACCAGGTGGGTACTGTGGAGTTTGTGTTGGGGGGGTGTGAGGGGAGGTGCTGGTGACTATGGTCAGTGCTGCAAGTCCCCCTTCCCACCCAGCCAGCCAGATATCCCACCATGGAACGTGCTTGCATTGCAGGGAGTGTAAGTTGTCTCTCAGGATGTCAGTCAGTGGTGTCCTGCTGTTTGTTGGTGCACAGTTGGCAGCAGGGCCTTGTGCTCCCCACAGCAGTAGCCAGTGTCAGCCATCTTGTGAGTCCTTCTCCACTCCCTGTGATGTGAGCATGGTTCAGGGTGGTGTTGATGGGCCAGTTGTGAGGCTGAGCAATGTCTGTGACTACGACTCCCATCATGCTATTGCCTCCACCCCCTTCCCAGCATGCCCATGCTTCCTTCCTTTTGACTCTGCTTCCCTGTGGGGTGGGCTGGCTGTGCTGACAGGATGGCTGGGAGTGTTGTCCTGGCAGTTGTTTGGCTAAGAGTCCCAAGAGTGTCCCTGTGCTTCACACAACATAACCCAGGGTGGTGGTGCTTTGTGGGATCTTGTGTTAGGATGGAGGGCATTGCATTCTACCAGGTGGGTACTGTGGAGTTTGTGTTGGGGGGTGTGAGGGGAGGTGCTGGTGACTATGGTCAGTGCTGCAAGTCCCCCTTCCCACCCAGCCAGCCAGATATCCCACCATGGAACGTGCTTGCATTGCAGGGAGTGTAAGTTGTCTCTCAGGATGTCAGTCAGTGGTGTCCTGCTGTTTGTTGGTGCACAGTTGGCAGCAGGGCCTTGTGCTCCCCACAGCAGTAGCCAGTGTCAGCCATCTTGTGAGTCCTTCTCCACTCCCTGTGATGTGAGCATGGTTCAGGGTGGTGTTGATGGGCCAGTTGTGAGGCTGAGCAATGTCTGTGACTACGACTCCCATCATGCTATTGCCTCCACCCCCTTCCCAGCATGCCCATGCTTCCTTCCTTTTGACTCTGCTTCCCTGTGGGGTGGGCTGGCTGTGCTGACAGGATGGCTGGGAGTGTTGTCCTGGCAGTTGTTTGGCTAAGAGTCCCAAGAGTGTCCCTGTGCTTCACACAACATAACCCAGGGTGGTGGTGCTTTGTGGGATCTTGTGTTAGGATGGAGGGCATTGCATTCTACCAGGTGGGTACTGTGGAGTTTGTGTGGGGGGGGGTGTGAGGGGAGGTGCTTGTGACTATGGTCAGTGCTGCAAGTCCCCCTTCCCACCCAGCTAGCCGGATATCCCACCATGGAACGTGCTTGCATTGCAGGGAGTGTAAGTTGTCTCTCAGGATGTCAGTCAGTGGTGTCCTGCTGTTTGTTGGTGCACAGTTGCCAGCAGGGCCTTGTGCTCCTCACAGCAGTAGCCAGTGTCAGCCATCTTGTGAGTCCTTCTCCACTCCCTGTGATGTGCGCATGGTTCATGGTGGTGTTGATGGGACAGTTGTGGGGGGCAATATGTGTGACTGCGACTCCCATGATGCTATTGGCTACACTGACTTGGCCAGCATACACAGAATTCCTTCCTTTGAGTGGTCTTCACTGTGTGTTGGTGTTGTTGTGGTGGCTACATGTGTGGATGTGTTTGTTAGTTCTATTTGTGCCACTGCCTAGCTGTAGTTGTGGTTGTGTTTGTACATGTGTTGGCACGGTTGGATGTGACTTTTTTGATGGCATGTGTTGTGTTTCTCTGACTGACATACACATTTTGGGATGATTCTGTTCTGGTTGCTGTGTGATTGCTATGAGTGCATGGTTTGACTCTCCCCTTGACAGTGATGTGTGTGTGTTTTGTGGCAGTATATTGTGTACATTTGTTGTGTACTCACCAGGCTCTGGGATGTCCTCTAGTCCATATATGCTCACTGGCGGTAGGATGGCCCGCACCTTCTCCTCCCAGGGCCTGAGGTATATTGGCTTGGCAGGAGGGCCACTGCCGGTGTCTTGGCTGTTGATGTAGTCTTGCTTCAGCAGTTTCCGCACCCTCCTGCGCACGTCATACCACCTGTTCTGGATGTCGGTCTTTGTGCGCCGACATGGTGATTGGGCGTTCACCCTGTTGATGATCCTCTCCCACATCTTGGTTTTCTGCGACATGGGGGTCTGTTGGACCAATGTGCCAAACAGCTGTGGCTCTACCCTGAGGATCTCGTCTACCAGGACTTCCAATTCACAATCTAGGAACTTGTGATTCTTCTTGGGGGCATGGTGATGGGTGGTGATGGTGGGTGATGTGTGTGTTGGTGTGCAGGTGAGGGTGTGTGGGTGTGTGTTGTGCTGGGTGTATGTGAGGTAGGTATTTGTTGGTGTGCTGCTGGTGTGTGGCTTGTGTGAGGGATGAGCTGTGGGTGTGTGGTTGCTTTCTCTTGGGTGCTGGCAGTGGAATGGCATTTGCAAAGGCTCATGGTAGTGATTTGTGTCCTTTATATAGGTGGAGTTGTGGGTGTGTCTTTGTTCTCTGTCCCCACCCCCCCAGTATTTATTGGCTTGGTAATTGCTTGTTTGGCCTTTTTTGGTTGATTTTTCCTTTGTGCTGTTTGTGTATGTTGGAAACGCTCTTGTGACCGAGTCGGACCCTGCATTGGTCTCGTACGGTGTTTTCCGTTTCGTTCACGCTGTGTTTGTGCAGTTTTGTATGCTGCGTACGCGTCGGTCGCGGTGTATTGTGTTGCTTCGGCTCGGTTTTGTATGCGTGTCGGTCGTACGGCTTGTCCTCCGTCCGACTCGGTCGTGTTTTTCGCGCTTTGCATCGTACTTTGCGGGTTGGAGTTGGCGGGTACGATTCGGTCGGATTTGTTCCGGGTGCGTGTCGGTCGGTTGGATTTGCGTGTTTTTCCGGCCGGATTGCTATTTTCCGAGCGGCTCGGTCGGTCGGCTTGGTTTCCTGACGTGTCGGTCGGATTTATCGCGGCTTGCATCGTACTTGGCGTGTCGGGCGCCACTGGTACGTGTCGGTCGGTAATTTTTCCGGCTCCGAGTCGGTCGGTGCTTTTTCCGGCCCGAATCGGAATCGACCCCAAAGTGTTATCAATAGCACATAAGGTGATTGTCTTAGGGCAGAAACTTGTTCATCAGAAGAGTTTTCACTTCTTTTTTGAAGGAGGAGGTAGATGAGATTAGGTGGACATCCGGCAGCAGAGAGTTCCATATCTTCGAGGCAATACCTGAGAAGGCTCTGTAGCACGTTTTGTTTTTGTGGAAAATCTGTGGTTTCAGTAGCAGGGAGCTCACACTTCGTGAAGGTCTGCATCCTCCCGATAAATTTATCTTTTGTGCCAAATATCTGGGGGTCTTGAAATGTAGGGCTTTATGAGTCATGCAAGCAATCTTTAGTTGCATTCTTGCCTCATAAGGGAGCCAGTTCAGTGCTTTTAGGGCTGGGGATATGTGATTATTTTTTTTTGTTCCGGAGACCAGTCTGGCAGCAGCGTTAAGGGAGGCTCTTAGCGGGGCCAGTTTGTGTCTAGGAAGGTCGCATAGAGTGGAGCTTCCGTAGTCCAGCCTAGGCAACATGAGAGCTTGGACCGCCATCTTAAAGTCGTCCTGTGGGAGGAAGGGTTTAAGTTTCCTTAGGATACTTATCTGGTAATTTGCTCCTTTGGTGGCATTACTGATATGACTCTGCATATTTAGGTATTTGTCTAGTGTAATTTCCAAGGATTTAGCTGAGTCAATAGTGTGAGGAGAACAGTTGAGGGCTGTTAGATGCTTCATCCATAGGTCGATCTTGGGTGTGTGGTTCGGAAGTGATGAGGAAGAATTACGTTTTGGTTGTGTTGAACTTTAGGTGGTTGTCAGTGAGCCAGTTTTGAGTGTTCTGCAGGGTAGAGTTGAGGGAGATGATGTCTTCTGGGGAGGAGATTTTCAGATACAATTAAATGTCATCTGCATGAATATGATAAAGAATGTTGGCAGAATTAAATGCGTCTGCAAGAGGTCCCAGGAATAAATTGAAAAGAATGGGTGAAAGGACGAAAGCCTGTGGTACCCCCAGAGAGACCACGGAGGGCTGGAAGAGGGATTGATTTACCTTGACTCTTTGGGTTCTGTTGTGGAATAATAAAGTAAACCATTGCAGGACAGGTCCTTATAGGCCCATCCTCCATTCCAGTAGGGACAGTAAACTGTCATGTTTAACAGTGTCGAAAGCAGAGGATAAGTCAAGTAGTATCAGCAGACATGATTCATTTTGGTCGAGCATTTTTAATATGTCATCCACAATGTGAGTGAGTGCAGATTCTGTGCTGTGACCTTGACAAAAACCGGACTGGTGTTGATGCAGGAGTTGGAAGTTCTCTATGTGGTTGCAGAGTTGAATCTGCACGCATTGTTCTAGAAGTTTCACCAGAGTGGGTATGTTGGAGATAAGGTGGAAGTTGTTAAGAACTGATCAGTCTGCAAAAGGGTTTTTTAGGATGGGGGTTACCTGCCCTACTTTTAGGCAGTCAGGGATAGTGCTTTGCCATAGTGAGGCATTAACAATTTTGGACCATAAGGAGAGGATAGCAGTTTTTATCTCCTTGAAGACTGATGGTGGTTGCGGGTCGCTGAAGTTGTTAGATGGGTTAACCGCTAGAAGAATGTTATAGCTGTCACTTCCATTGATGGGAGTGAAAGTGTGCCAGGATGCATTGTTTTTGGGGACATCCCCAGGGGGACAAGCCGATCCGTGACCTGGGAGGTGAGTGGAAAAGCATGCCCTGTAGCTGGGAGTAGTTCCCTCTTTGATTGTAGTTCATTTTCGAATGTTTTTTTTTTCCCCAAGAAGAATGAGACCAGATCCTCACAGTTTGGGGGAGTGCTGTCTCCAGGAACCAGCGGGTTTGGGGCTATAAGCGGTTGTTGCTTGACGATTTCAGAGTTTTTTTAGTCGATTTTAAGCTTTGTTAAGCTGAGTTCTAAAGAAGTCGGTCTTTGCATTTTTGATTTTCCTGTTGTATGTGTCCCTCACTGATCTGAGGTGTTTTAAGTGTTCAGTGGATGGTATGGATTTCCAGGTTCTTTTGCTAATCTTAGATTGTGTCTTTCAGATTTTAGATTGTCAATGAACCAAGGTTTGGAGACTTTAGTAGAAATGTTTTATTGTTGAAGGGGGGCAATTCAATCAAGGGCGTCTAAAATAAAGTTTTAATAGAACTCTGTGAGGTCATGTACATCTACCATGCCCAACTGAGGAGTCAAGGTAGTGTTACATCGGGTCGATAAGTCATTGGGATTAATGTTTTTAGAGATTCCTTTTCCATTGTTTTGTTTTTTTGGGTTAATCTCTCTTCGGGGTCACCTCCACGTTGATGAGGAAGGTGATGCTGTAGTGGACTGACCAGTCGCAGGGGATAATGGATTCCAATGTGATGTTATTCCTTGGTCCAGTGTCTCTCCCTTGTTGTGGGTGGGCCTGTTGCAGAATTGGATCAGATTGTGGTCTGATAGGAAGGATTTAAGGCAGTTCACTGCATGGTCGTTTGGGTTATTCCAGTGGAGGTTGAAGTCTCCAAGGAAAATCTGGGCCACTTGGGGGTCATCGTTGATGTGATGACTTCCATGATTTGCTCAATGAATGGCAGATTGTCTCCAGGAGGGTGGTAGAATGTGTGTAGTTTGCAAATGAGGCTGTTGTTGCTCGTGATTCTGATGCAGAGATATTCACATGTAGACAGAGTGACAGTTTCTGATTGGTACACAGAGATTGTGTTTCGGTAGATGCAGGCTATTCCACCACCAGGTTTCCTAGTTCTTTCAAGTATAATTATGCCATGGCTAGGAGGGACTAGTAAGTGTAGGATAGGGGGAGAGGAGCTGTTTAGCCAGGTTTCCGTGAGGATAACGATTTTGGGCTCATTTGTGAGGATGAAATCGTAAATATTGGGTGCATGTTTACTAGCTGATCTGCAGTTGAGAAGTACGCATTTCAGTTGGTTAGTGCAATGGACAGTGGCAGCCCGAGAGATGTTAATGCTTTTGAGGTTATCGCTATTTAAAGATCTGTGAATGTGTCTGGATTCTCTGTAAAGGTTAGCTTGAACGGTTTGGATTTGACCCCGGTAGGACTTGTTTTAATGTCTATCGAGTGGGAATAAGAGAGGAGGAGGTTGCGGATGTCACTGTCAGCTAGATCAGCATTCAGACTCCTGGGATGAGAGGAGGCATTGGGGAAGGGTATAGTTTTTGAGTTGAGATGATAGGTGTGTGGGTCATGGGAGAGATTTGTGCCTGTTTGGGAGCTAGTCCGGATCATCAAGGCACTATTGGGTCTATGCGTGGGCAGAAGCTCTTTGGTGATGGATGTCAGTTTCTGGAGTTCAACCTTGAGGTGGAGCAATCTAAGAGAGATCTCCTCCAGGCGTGCAGCCCAGGCAGTGTGGTGACAATTGGTTATGGGTTGTGGTGTGAGATCTAGTAGAGGGGAGAGGCCGCATGGGAGAGCTGGTTGAGCGGAAACGACATCTTTCAGACCATGGGGTGTTTGTGGGTCAGGGAGGTCTTGCAGAGGGCCTGCTTCTGTGGAGATGGGGCAAAGGTGGGAGGGAGGATAGGGAGGCTTATGGTCTGCGCGGATGGCGTGGGTGGTAAGAGGTTAATCAAGTTGGGGTGTATAGGTTCCGAGGAAGAGATCTTCAGGGCATAAGGGTGAGCTGTGGATGTACCTGGGGGAGCCTCGCAGAATATTTCAATGGATGGGAGATAGAGCAAATGAGCTGGGGAGGGTCCAGAGATGAGGGAATCACTGTTTGTCCGCATAGGGGCCAGAGGGGCAAGGGCAATGGGTTGGCAACTTACCACTTGATTCCTAAGCCCTGCTGAGGATGTGAACTCTGGCGTGGTTAGGTCAGGAGAGTAGGTGGGGTAGCAGTCGCTGGTGGTAGGGAGTGGGCTGATTGACGTTGGAGTAACCAAGGCCGTTGGGTGGGGTGTGAGAGTGCCATCATGGTAGCTAGGGTGACTTGGGAGGGGATGTAAACCCTTATTGATCACCACCTTCTTGAGGTTAGGGAAGATCTCATCCATTGTAGCTAGGTTGTCATTCGAGGATTGTATTAGAATATTACCGTTGTTGTATAGGGATATGGTAGCGTTCACATTCCAGAAGGGCGAGGGAGAGACAGATAGTTTGAGGCCATAAGGTGTTTTCCTGGTGTTGGTGATTCGAAGCATGGTATAGAAGACATTCCTCCATTGTGCACGTGTTTTGGTATAGAAGATGAGGTCATTGGTTAATCTGCCTTTGTTAGCACAGAAATATGGTTCGAGATAAGTGTTTCAGGGCGGGTTTTGAGGAGCTGGTGTTTAAGTCTTTTAGATGCATTTTTGGATGTGGGTATTTAATGGTGAAGGCATGGGGACCTGAGGGTTCTAATTTTTTGTCCATTATATGATAAGAGAGGGTATCTCTGGGGAATGAATAGGACCCTCAAAGAGAGAAAAAAAAAGTATTTAGTATGGTTCTTGAAGTATCTCCAAGATTGTGGGGAGGAGGAGAGAGTATTTTTCCTTTTTTTTCCTTCCCCCCCTTTTGTCTTAATCTCTTTTTCTTTTATGGGTCACGGGTATTAGACATATGCAGTCAAAGATGGCTGCCACTTTTGCAGGGTTATATGTAGGAAGGGGTTAGTCCTATTTTAGTTTAGTTGCACTTTTTCATTCATTTGCCCTTCTATGTGAGGGGGCGCCATCTTCTGTGTGTAAACCAAGACAGAGACGAAGTGAGACCCAAAATGGAGGTTTGGTCCCTGATGGCCCTGTTGACCTGGGGCAGCAACGTATCCTGGGTCCCTTCTATCTAAACAAGAGAGTTGGAGCACAGCCTTGTTATGTCGAAATAACAAAGTGCCAGGACGGCATGGGGTTAGAGAGAGGATCCCGCTTGACAATCTGGGTAGAGGGAGGTACGACTTTGTGGCAATAAGTGCCGAGGTGAACGAGGGGAAGGGTGTGCAAGGTCCGCCTGGGTTCCACCCCTCCAGCTCGTGCTACGCTGCAATCAGCGGTCAAAGGCCTGGTAAGCTGGTGGGGGCTGGTGGTCGGTAGCTGGATATCGGTGATCGCTAACCTTCTCGGGAGCCAAGGCTGGCTGCTGCTCAGTTCACGCAAATGTGGGCGAGAGGAGAGGCGAGAGCAGGCAGACTGTCCGGAGTTCCACCGCTCTAAAGCTCGGGCCATGCTGCCACCATTGGGCAGGCGGACCGGGCGGTCGATCCCTGGGCACTGGATAGTTAGAAGGGATAGATTATCCCCGGGTCGACCGAGAGGCGAGGGCAACCAGACTCACACGATCTCCTCCGCTTCCCTGCTCTAGCCAAACAGAGGTGCAGCGAACAGGTGGGCGGGAGCGCTTGCAGTGCGGTAACCCAGCAGCTAGCGAGAACAAGGAGTCCTCGCCAGCGACAGCCCCTAGCAAGGGCCAACGCAGGATGCAGAGCTGGGCTGAAGGGGGAAGTAAGGTACTCACTGGCTACCCAGTTCAACTAGTCCGGGTGCCATGAGTGCCACATGAATGTCATATCCACAATAGGAAAATTTCCATTCCATGAATTCGGGTGGGGATAAGATTCATAGTCCATGAAGCTCCTGAATATCTAGTATGGCTCTAACACATGTGAACCAATGTTGGACACTTCTGGTTTAACCAGAAACACCATACAATCATTCCATATTGTCTGCTTCTGTATGCAAATATTCATTTTAGTGTTCTGGTCATGATCTTTAATGCCAATCAATGCACGGTTCCAATTTAAGATTGTTCATGGTGTTGCTCCTAAACATATCTCCATATTAATCACCTTTAACAAGACCTTGTTGCCTACATTTCAAACATATGCCCTTTTTCTGGGGGGCGGTTGGGTTGCCCTATTGTGGTGCTAGTAAATTTCAAGGATGTCTTTGCTCATTCCCTGTAAGAAACACAATCTTTTCTTGCACCTCATTTGTGTCCAATGCTGGCTGAAAAGCGTGTATAAGGCAGCAGATGACACAGACTGGGGGGTTGAACGGAAGATTCAAATAAGCTGCAAACCTGAGGCAGATTTATCAAGAATCGCACCAGGCTGCACAAAAATCCACAGGTGCATTGTGTGACTAGCAAAAAATTGCAGTGCTAATAATGCTGTGTTTTTGTGATGCTAAACCTGGTTTAGCATTGGGCCAGGACACAGAGGCAAGTTAGCCATGTCTTGCATGAGAGTTGTACTCAAGGCACACCCTTCAATACAAATTTCTCCGGGCAGGCGAAGGCCCAAAGGCCAATCACATAATATGTGTATTTTTCAGGCAAATTCCTTATGCTTATTGTTTGTAACTATTTTTATTTGTTGCTAGGCATGATTTTAGTAGATCTGGCTTTGCCTGAAATCTCAAAGGTATTTGTTCCCACCCAGTTACATCCACTTAACATGTATTATCAGTGTTTTGTGCTGCACGAATCAGTGCCAATTGGAGATGAACCCTTCACCATCTTTCAGCGGTAAAATCAGTTTGCAGGCGTATGTTGATTGAGGCTTTAGTTTGCTTTAGTTAGAGCCACATAAAAACCATACAAACACACCACTAGTAAATCTGGGTCCAGAATTCCTGAAGAGCGGGAGTCTTCATTTGAAATGGTCCTAGGGAAGAGTTTTTGTATTGGAAAACTATCCCATAGACCTCTTTCACTTAAAGGGAAATTTCATGTGGCACTCACTGTAAGGTGGGAGGTGGATCTGGGAACAAAGGTGATTCACAAGGATCCCTAATAAGGTGGCATTAATGGAAGCTATATTGGCCCTGATGCTGGCAAATGAGCCAGCTGATCTCATTGTATTCTAAAATTCAACTAGTTTGGAGTGGTTGCTCAGCCCTTTGGCACCCTTTTGGTGTGTGTATAACATGATGGCCACATTCTATGGGTATAGCATGAGGTTTGTACCAAGAAGACTCGTACTACTAGTGTAGTTGCTGAATTGGAAGCGATGGACTCCGTTTGAGCAGGTAGATATGTGGTGGAAGACAGTCTGTTGGTTGGTACTGCAAAATATTGTGGTACCGCAAATGCGTTAAACATAAATATAGACAGGCTCGCCCAAAGAGGATGACCTCTGGAGCCATAGACCCATAGCCCAGGCCCAGCTCTCCTTGAGTTGTTGCATTGCTCTTGCTCTTGTCTTCTCCTTGCTTTTTACCCTGTTTTTTGAATGCCTTTTCCCTGCTTTTCCCTCGTTCTCACTGCTTTCTCCTCGCTTTTTCCCATTTTTTAATGCCTTCGCCTTGCTTTTCCCTCGTTCTCACTGCTTTCTCCTGCTTTTTCTCCAGTTTTTTGGTGTGCCTCCTCCTTGCTTTTCCCTCGTTTTTCACTGCTTTCACCTTGCTATTTCCTCCATTTTTTGTGTGCTTTCTTCTTGCTTTTCCCTCGTTTTCACTGCTCTCTCCTTACTTTTTCCCCATGTTTTGTCTTCTCCTTGCTTTTCCCTCGTTTTCACTGCTTTTTCCTTTCTTTTTCCCTTATTGCGGCACCCGCATGCCTCCTTTTATTTCTTGCCTCCCATCTAGCCCTGCCCATAACCTCCCAGCGCCCTTCACTCCTCCCAGGATCTACTTAAAGGAGGCTGCAGCACTACCCCATGGAGCAGGTCCCAGGCCCAGCTCTCCATGTACTGCTGCATCGCTCTTGCTCCTTTCTTCTAATTGCTTTTCCCCACATTTTTTATTGCCTTCTTCTTGCTTTTCTAATGCTTTCTCCATGCTTTTCCCCCTGTTTTTTGAATACCTTCTCCTTGCTTTTTCCTCGTTCTCACTGCTCTCTCCTGCTTTCCCCCATTTTTCTGTGTGCCTTCTCCTTGCTTTTCCCTCGTTCTGATTGCTTTCTCCTTGCTTTTCCTCCCATTTTTTGTGTACCTTTTCCTTGATTTTCCCTCATTTTCACAGATTTCTCCTTGCTTTTCCCCTGTTTTTTGTGCAACATTCCCACGCAATTCCGAACCACCAGCCCGCTTCCGTAATTCCGAAGGGGCCTCAATACTTGGCTGTTCGAAGGAGCTTTTGGGACCTGCAAGCACCTGCATACCCTGTCAGGTGATTAGCCCTGCTTTAGAAATCCTAATTGATTGATTGAGTATATAAGGAGGATCCTGCCCCAGAAGTGACTTCGCTGAAGGGGTTTGGCCTTCCTCCCCAGGCAGTTGCGGCCGGCATGACTCGCGAGTGGGGGGGGGCGGGGGGTCGCACGGGGAGGGGGGGTTAATTTAATGTAAAAAAAAACCAAAAAACTTACTTTCGCCTCCGGTCCCGCGTCACGTCTCCTCTCTCTGCTCACAGTAAGAAGAAGCAGGCACCCTCCCTCTCTTCCCCTAAGCCAATCACAACACTGCAATGGCAGTGTTGTGATTGGCTGGGACGCTGACCGCACAGGCGTCGATGAGGAGGCTGTTTTCTCCATGCAGGCTGCATGCAGCCTACATGGAGAAAACGGGAGAGTGTGCATGACTGGTTCGGTCGGCCCCAGGGGCCGACCAAACAGTCAGCGCCCACAACATTGGGCTAGTCACTCCTCCCCGACCCGCGCGCCCCCAACCAAACCCTTCTTCTGCTTTCTCGCAGTGCGAGAAGCAGAAACCTAAAATGGTATTTATACGATTTTAGGTTTCTGCTTCTTGCACTGCGAGAAATCAGAGGGGCGACGCTCCTCCGCCCAAGTGGAGGAGCCGCCCCTGTCCCCAGGTACAATCACTCCCTCACAAGCCCTACCCTGAGAGAGATAAAGCAGATAGGTGTACAGCCTGGCAGGGAAATGTTGCATTAAGCTGCTGCCTGGCAAATTGTCACCCTGTGTGCGAGGATGGCAGCGACAGTCCCTTCATTTTGTTCTCCCTCATTCTCAGTTTTATGTTCAGGATTATCAACTGAGCAGATTGTGAAATCTTATGAGATGTAAATATGCAAGCAGTAAGCTGCGCTTCGCAACGACAAAACAGTTGTCTAAAACTGTTGCTATGGTGTCTATGGAGAAAAAGCCAGACGTCAGCGTGTGTGAAGTGCAAGTAAATAGACAACTTGCACGTAAAAGTCTCCACGATTAACAATTCAAAACCTTCAACACACTACTTAACAGCACTACCTTCCACAAACATCGGAGAATGGCATGTGCCTCTCAACATAACATGCGTCAACAAATGAACAATTGTAAGGTCAAAACCGAGTGCACAGGCACATACACAAAATCACTGCCTATCTCAACATCAGAAATCAAAATGTGCAAGCACACTGATCCGACAGTGAGCCATGCAATCCTAATGTTCAATAACTCCTTCCGGGCAGTCAGAAACGCCTATAAGTATAACTAATCAGGACATCTGCTGTATGTCACAACCCAAACAATTGATGACAGTGAAGGAGGAGATTAGATCCATTCATAACAGCACACACATTTCCCCCAGATATACAGAAAACAATTGAATAGTGCAAAGAAACACACTACAAGGGCACCCCTGCTAGGGAGGAGATGGACACAAAGAGACACACGGAAACTAAGAAGAAATATGAACAGCACAGAAAGGCAATCTAAACCTGTAAGGAGACAGTCAGAAGAGGCAAAGAACTTAATGCACATGCATTCCAAGCAGACCTTGGATATGTACTTTATGGGGAAATTAAAAGTGTACAAACAATTCATGCAACCAAAGTGACATAAAACAGACATTTCACTGACTCACCATTTGAAAAATACGAGCTGATACATGTTCAACCAAACTTAAAGATTTTTACAGAACAGGTTCAAATCACTCTGTCACAAGCCTTGTGGTCATTATATTCTCCCTTGACGCGGAAGGAGTGACTCCTACCCGCAACATCCACCTTCCGCCAGGAAAATGGATGACAGATTCCATCCGCAAACAAAATGGCATGCCACGGTGGCCCTCACGCACCCAGCAACGCCAATGCATCTCAGTAGTCCACATGAATACATGACCTACATGACAATACATGACACACTGGAAGCAACATTTCAGTACAAAATGTAGTGAAGTACTATTTTCCATGGGAAACTAATAAGTGTTAAAAAAATTATTGCAGTTATTTTATTAAATAACATGCCAACCCTATTCTGTTAGTGTTTCCACACACCTACTGTAAAATTTGTCAGTCTCACTCTCAGCCTTCGTGTGTAGATTTAGTATTTTGTAAACTGACCGAGAAAACCGCCACCAGCAGAGGGCGCCAGTAGAATTTTAATATATGTGCATGCAAAGCTAAATGTACAACAAAATCCGAATTAAACCAACTGGAACAACGAAATACAGATTTAGTGGGTAAATATTGAGGTTCATCATGATATTTTACCTCACTAATCACTTGTGAATTGTGAAATAAGTGGTCCAGTAGACAATATATTTTTTTATTTTAAACTTTTAAATGCTTAACATCGAGAGGGATATGTATATACAAACATAGGTTTGAGGGAAATTGTGTGCGCTGAAACGAGAATAGCTATATTGCTACAATAAAAGAACACAAATGACAGAACAAGCGCCCACCACACGCACCGGGGAGGCACAGCACCTCGCTGAAGACAGAGGCAGACTGTGAACTAGAAGAGCTCTCAGATGATACCTGCACTCAAAGTAGAAATCATCTTATGCCCCTAAAGTCTGAAAGTGAACTACCATGATAGACCAGTTTACACAGGTGTAAGAGAGTCAATTCATTAGAACGAAAAATTAATTAACACAGTAAGCTAAATGCGCCATTAAAGTGTAAAGCTTAATCATTGTTATTCATGTATTGTATTGTAATTGCATTGATATAGTGCTTACTACCCCTACTCCGGAACCCATAAAGGATTAGTGGTGAATTAGTATAGTGAAAATATAAAAGTAATTTGAGTGTTGGATATGTTAGTCAGTTATTTGGATTGAGATGGGTAGTGGAGGGATAGAAGAGGGAAATGGTTTGCATTTATATAGCGCTTGCTACCCTAAGTGGGGTGTTGAAGCTCTTTTGGGGCGAGTAGCACGCTACTTCGGAACCCAAAAAGGACTAGTAGTGAATTAGTATAGTGAAATATGAAAGTTATTTGAGTGGTGGATATGTTAGTCAGTTATTTGGATTGAGAAGGATAGTGGAGGGATAGAAGAGGGAAATGGTTTGCATTTATATAGCGCTTGCTACCCTTGATGGGGTGTTGAAGCTCTTTTGGGGTGAGTAGTACGCTACTCGGAACCCAGAAAGGATTAGTGGTGAATTAGTATAGTGAAAATATGAAAGTCATTTGAGTGATGGATATGTTAGTCAGTTATTTAGATTGAGAAGGATAGTGGAGGGACAGAGAAGTGAAAAAGGTTTGAATTTATATACCGCTTGCTACCCCTGATGGGTGTTGAAGCGATATTTCGGTGAGTAGCACGCTACTTCGGAACCCATAAAGGATTAGTGGAGAATTAGTATAGTACAAATATGAAAGTTAAGTGGTGGATATGTTAGTCAGTTATTTAGATTGAGAAGGATAGTGGAGGAATAGAGAAGGGAAAAAGTTTTGCATTAATATAGCGCTTGCTACCTCTGATGGGGGGTTGTAGTGCTTTTTTCGGCGAGTAGCACGCTACTCTGGTACCCATACAGTGTTACTGGTGAATTAGTATAGTGAAATATGAAAGTAATTTGAGTGGTGGATATGTTAGTCACTTATTTGGATTGAGAAGGATGGCAAAAGGGTAGAAGTAGTCAAAACGTTTGCATTTGTATAGCGCTTGCTACCCCTGATGAGGTGCTGAAGTGCTTTTTCTGCGAGTAGCACGCTACTCCGGAACCCATAAGGATTAGTGGTGAATTAGTATAGTGAAATATGAAATTAATTTAAGTGGTGGACATGTTAGTCTGTTATATGGATTGAAAAGGATAGTGGAGGGATAGAAGGGAAGGATTTTTTTGTTTTGTTTTGGAGCTCATAGCAGTAGGAGGAGGTTTGGGATGAGTAAAAGGGAGGTGGAGGGAATTGAGTAAAAGGGAGGTGGAGGGGGAAGAGTCAGAGGGAGGGTTTAGAAAGGCTTGTTTTGGGAGAATCGGAATAGTAAAAAGAGGTATGAGATGATGCAAGGAGGGGTGGAGTAGGGAAGAGTCTCAAAAGGGTTATTTTGGGGATCATAGTAGTGGTACGGGGTTTTTGGATGAATGAGAGTGTGGAGGTAATGGATATATTGATAGAGGTATAGGGTGATAAGTAGGCTATTGCATTGAAAAGAGTAGTAGAAAGAGGTTTGAGATGAATCAGAGTTGAGCTAGAGGATATATTGAGAGCGGTATAGGGTGAAAAAAAGGGTAGTGCTTTGGATATGCTGAATTATAAGAAAAGTAATGGATAAGTAAAAGTAATAAATATATAGATCCAAAAGTAATAACGATATAGATCCATAAGTACTTTGAAGGTATATAGATGCATAAAGGAAGGTAGTATATGTAGATTAAAGATGCATTAAATAAACTCTGGCTTTCAAGTGTTGTTGAACTTTAAATTATTTGTTTTTATTTATATATATATATATATATATACATTTTTTTTTTGTAGATCAATAGAGAAGCAATTGTAGATAAATAGTTATGATAAAAAGATTTACTTATTTATGCAGTCACTTATATACATGTTTAAAACATAGTATAATGTCCCCTTACCTGCTAAAAAAAAGTAGATATCTGCAGGGCGAAAATTATATTTGTCCTTTTCTAATGCGACCAGAGAAGTGAAGGAATTGTGCAAACCTTTTTTGCATAGTTATGCAATCACTCAGACAAGCAATGGTATTCAACCATATCTATCCTGGATAGATTGCTCCTCATAAAATGTCAGCGGGGGACGATTAAAAATTTGTTGTGCTTCCACCACAGACAATCTGATACTTCATCGGTTCTGGTTTGCCCCCGTGGTGAGTCTTCTGCACAGTCATTGGTTCACTTTGTTTCCTTTTGTAAATATTATGTACCTTTTATGAAGACATGGTTAATACCTGTTTTTAAATTCAAGAGACTTAATCAACGTAAACCAGCCTTGTACTTTTTACGCATGATTTCTAATCAGTTTGTATGCTACTCTGTGGGGTGTTTTCTGAAAGTCGCTTTATGCAAATACTATCAATTCAACTTTTTGAATTTTTATTTTAAACTTCTATTATATGATATTGATACTGACATTTTTAACCAACGCTGATTAGCGTTGTATTTTTAGGATAGGTCATCAAACCAACCTGTATGTCATAAAATATGGCTTGATGTTATTGTTAATTCTCTTCAACTTATATTTTTATCTTTATAATGTTTTTTTAATGTTCAAGTGCCTTAATAATTATTTTTTAAGTGATCAAATGAAGCTTACTGATTGAGTGATTGAAAATATTTTCAAGCTGGGTAAAGGTTATAAATTAATTTGAGCATGCATAATTCCCCATCTAGTAAAAATTCTGCATGCATGAATTTTGCACATTTCTGTACTTCATAAAATACTGACTGCCTTAGGTTTCTGAAATACTCCAGGGCAAATTTGTGAATCTCTAAAAATTGAGAAATCAACTTCAAATGTGGGAGCATCGAAGCCCTTTGGGATTTAGTAGGCCATAGAACGGCCATGAAGCAAGCTTTTTCTAGCTAGAAGGGAACTCAATATTGCTGAAATATGCATAACATGATTTAGAACCTTGATCCTAGAAACACTTGCTTAGAGATGTTGTCATAACTACAGAATCTTTTGGTTTAACAAAATTAATTACTTTATTAAGCAACATTTCTATTCTTGGATGTCATGAACTTCCTATTCTCTTATGCTCCATAGAAGATTTAAATAGAATAATTTGCGCATTTAAACAATAATGATTGATTCATAGTGTAAAAGAATGCTTTTCTGAGCAGTGATTTTGCCTTTCAATTAGGAGTTCATTGTTCTTGCAAGGAAACAAATTTATATGTGGAAGGCCGATCTGTGTTTAAGGCCTATGGGAACTATGCCTGATGTTTCCAGAATCTCACGGTATAAGACTGTCTGTAGCTAACCGTATGATAAAAAAGTTTCATCTGCATGTATTTCCATGGAAACGGAGGAGCTGAACCTGCTTACTGAAGAACTCTATCTCGTGATTGGTTCACAGAGGAAGAAGCCTGCTACAATGTTTTCAATACGTTTTCTTGACTTTCATATTAGTGCGTGTTCCCAGGCAGTTTCAATGCTTTTTATTTGGTGGATTGCCCCAGACGTTTGACAGTTGTGGCTACTGTATTCTTCTCTGCTTTACTTTGCTATTTTGAATTGACAGATTGCTTCTGCAACTGTATGCTGACCTACTTGGATTTCTTGAGACTCTACTGAGTCTTATGAACTACTCTTTATTGGAAGTTCTGCTACTCTAATTTGGCTCTTAAGCTTCATGCTCCTTTGATTTCACTCTTTTCCACTGAGTTCAAACTCTTCATGGGTTCTTAAAATCTAAAGCTTGATCTTGACTTATAGAATAGTGAAAGTATTCCTTTATGAAACACGCATAATGCAATTGTATAAATTGATGCTTTGTTCTAAAAAATTCTTTTTCATGAGATTTCTGTAAACTTATTTGATTGATGGACTAACTAAATAAAGACCAAAAATAAAAAAAATAACTTTACTAACCTCTTAATGAGAAATAAAGCTTTGAAACAACAATACAACTCTCATCATTGACTGAACATAAAATTGTGAATAAAATTAAGTTTGAGATGCCTAACTTGCTCCTTGACTCTTAATACAACATTCCAAGTTCCATCACTGAGAAGAAGAAGAATTTAGTGCAGAAAACAGGGCTTAACCCTGATGGATAACATCATTTTGGGCCCAGTTTGCGCTATCACGTGCTTGAACTATATGTCTGTTGTTCAAATCCGGCAGTCGCTTTTCCCCAATAAATTTCAACAGGTTAAACCTGGCGATATTTACCGAGTAAAAATGTCTTGAAAATACCGGGACATGCTGAATTTGGTGAGCTAGGCACCAAAATCTGCCTGTTATGCCCAGTTTTAAACGAGAAACTCGTAATTGGAGTTCTTTATCACATCCAATAAATAATGATCCCCCAGGGTACCTTGTCCTGACGTTGTGCAGGAAAATAAAAAAAATTTACAAATGTAGCACTGTCAAACCCAATTGCTAAAATGGCACCAATGGGTCACTCCAAGCTTCACAACTACAATAAGAAATGTGACAAACGATGAAGATCTGCTTAACTTGTTTGAAGATGTTCAACTGCAAATGAAAGCTGTAACTCAGACAAAGTGATTTAAAATATGTAATGTTATGTTATGCTATGTTATGCTATGCTATGCTATGCGATGTTATGTTATGCTATATTATTTTATGTTATGTCGATTTGTAGTCTTTCTAAAGACAATGGTCCCCAGACAAAAAATTTGTGTGAACAATGAATATAGACCCAATCAGTACTATATTATAGGAATCTGTCCAGCCGGGCAGATATTTAATATACAATCAAAAAACAATATTTGCAAACAATGAACACGAAACAGTTATAGTGGGACGCAAGCCTGAATCCAACTTGACAAAAAAGACGTACAGTATACAGTGAGGGGTTCAGGCAAAGGAAGTAGTTTGTTTCAAACACATTTCTTGTAGAACAAACATAATATATAGAAGACACCATTACACAAAAATTAGGGCATTTGCACAAAAGCGTATATGGTGTACAAAGTGTCGACGGCGTTTCGATCCCTTAAGAGAATGCCGGGATCATCCTCAGGACATTATAAATGACATGCCTGTTTACATATGGCTAAATTGCTAGAACCATGGAAAAAGGGTTGGGATGAGGGAGAAAAAGAGAAGGAGAAGGAAATTAGTAATTTACAGATAAAGGAATGTCGACGAGAAGTGCTCGTGAGAATGTCTCTAGTGTAGTCTCTAGTTGGATGCGTGAGGCTCCTGAACACGAAAGCAGGCACGTGATATTAACGTGCAGTGTAAATTTCTAACCAAGGTGATGGAAAACGATAGAAAAATTGCCGTCGATCTAGTTGGAAGCGAGATCTGGCGAGGGTGTTGAAAAAGTGAAGCTATCTCTACTAGTAGCCCTGTTGACGGTGATGAACAATAAGAAAAAGACAGGGGTAACTGAGATAAAGAACGCGCTGTTGCTTGTAGTGTAATGCTGTAATGAAGCCCAGGGAGGTGACGGGACAGGTATCGCACAGAGGGTCCGCTTACCCAAGGGCAGGTGACAGACTTCCCTGAAATCAAGGAAACAGGACCAGCTACGTGGTACGTGAGGTCCAGGTGTTGGTGCGAAGGAGTAGGCCTCGGGGAACTGAAGCCTGCAGTGGGTGGAAGGGAAGGAAATTAATGGCGGAAGGAACAAGGGTAGCCACGCAGTGTGGAGCGCACGCGCTTACCAATTGTGGAAGTTCCAATGTGACTATTAAGTATATGACAAGCCGCAGTAGCGGTCTTGAATAGAGTTCCGGGTCAATGCTGGAAAAGAGGAGCAAAAAGGTCATTAGGATTATGACAGCATCATCTGTAGGAGTGAGAACCAGCATGCAGGGCATACGCGCTTACCAATAGTAGTCCTAGGTCTGTCACACCATTCTGTGTAGCCGGTCACAGCACTGAGTGAACCGGGAGGAGGCGGTATTTAAGGAGCAATCCTATTGTGAGCAGTGGGTCAGATGATCAGGGATAGTAAAAATGAAAAATAGACTATTGATAGCTGTGAGAAGTTGGCCTGGCATATGCTGTCCACTAGTTATAGTGGGCACCTTGCACCAGTCCAAATGACCCTGATTGATGATAGGTTTAAAGACAACCTTTATTGAAAGCTATCCTAGTGGTAGCTATGGAGAGCAGCCTTCAGGCTAAGTCTTGAAGGAGTGTAAAGCAGCTTGGTTCACCAGATTATAACCTCTTGAATAATTAAATGAAAGGAGAACCACACAAGATATATATAAAATATATGTATTTATTTCTAAACACTAACTACTAATCCCTTTATGAGATTAGAGTTCAAGATACACAGTATCACAGTATTAAAACGACAGTAAATAGCACAATACACAGTGGGCTCCAGGGGGAGACCAAACCATATACTAAGAAAGTGGTATAAGAACCACGACTTGCCTAGACACAGTGCCTAGAGCACGGAGAATCGCTGGGACCCCAAGGAACCACCCAGGGTAGTGACACAGGAGACTCACAGGGGACGTGTGCAGTGTGAGAACACAGCCGCGAGCGCCGTAGGATTCAATGCGGATAGTCGCGGTTGGAATTTTAAAGTTAAAGGACACTTAGGAGAGGACTTTGAGCAAACCCCTTTAGACTTAAGGGGTTCTAGGGCCAACACCCACGTGAGCACCGGAGTACTCGAGTTACCTCACCCAGGGAAGCCGGGTGCATAGGTGTCAAAAGGTGTTGGGAATCGTCGTCGTTTTCAATGGCGATCTACTGCAAAGGGCTGCTGCCGTGAAGGAGAAAAGTGTCCGGTGTGATCCAAGCCTGGATCGAAGATGTGAAGAACATGAAAGCAGAGGGGACAGAGTCTGGGTCACTAGCCAGTGACCAGGAGCGGAGCAATCGAATGCCCACCGATGTCGGGTGCTTCAGGTGCAAAGAGGTGAAGCCTGACTCTGCAGCCACGGGGTCCTGGAGATGTCGACGATGACCAGGAGCCGGATTCGAGCTGTCCCACAAAGGATGTTGAGTGCTGGGGTGTCGGTGATTGGATTGACCACAACAAGCCTTGGCAACAGCAACCCATGCAGGAAGAGAAAAGATGCTTCTGTGCGGACCAGCAAGGTTCTGGGGACTCCCCATGCAATGGAGAGTCAGGGCACGTCTGGAGAAACCAGAAAAGCCCAATAAAAGTTAGAGTTGCCTTCTTGGGGACCCACGGGTCAACGGACCAGGGATCGCGAAGAGACCTCAAGAGGAATCACAAAATGGTGGCCCACGGAACACTCGTTGAGTGTAGGCTTGCAATCTTCGGTGCAATCACTGCTCGGGGTCAGGGCTATAAGTAACTCAAAGCTCAGCCTACGGTGTTGCCGGAAAGCTGATGCTTCTGCAAATGGTCACGGTGTCCAGGGGTTCGGGTTGCACGGTCTCCACGAGGGATACGGGCCTCAGACTTGCTGTGGGCACAGACCAATCTCAGACACCTTGGAAAACCCACCTCCTGTGTGGCAATATTCTTCAGAGTCCGTCGGAGCTCGGAGATGGCAGCCGGTCAGTTGCGTTAAAGGTGCCTGCCTTGCAGGGAAGTAACTCCTTTACTCCAAGGGAGATTCTTCAGTCATCCAGCGTAGTGTAGATCGTCGAAGTACTTGGTTTCTGGTATCAGAGTTTAGTCCAGGTGTAATCTAAAGTCCTGTACTCAGGGTTTCCTACTTTATACCCAAGGAAGGGGTGGGACAAACTCTGGGGACCCACCTATGGGAGGGTCAGGAAAGAGGGGTGGCTACACCCATTTCCTTTGTCCAGTTTCGCGCCAGAGCAGGGACTGTGTGCCCCTGCAACCGGTTTGAGCTGGACTATGCACAGGGACACCAAATGTGCCCCCAGTGCAGACTTCAAAGCACTCTGAGAGTGCACCCACCCAGCCCCAATACACTAAAGCCTGTCTGGGAGGTGGTCGCACCTCCCTGTGACAGGAAACCTATTGTCCAGGCCTCCCCTGCTGGAGTTTCGTCCAGCAGCAGGAGGGCAGACTCGTGTCTGTGGCTGCAGCATCCATTTTGTGATGCCAGGGCTCTGTTAGCTAGCACCGGGTATACCGGTGCTGTCATGTCTCTCCCTCTAGAAGGGTGGGATCATACTCCCACACCAGTTACTGGTGTGGGGGTATGATTCCAAGGTGTTTGACACCAAACACGACAGTTTTCTATGCAGCCATTCCAAAGTTAGCATTTACCGTTTGGTTATAATGCACTTAAGAGTATATGGTCTGGCTGCATCACAAACAACCCCGGAATAAAGATTCCGAAAGCTGCAGAGGGGCTCTGCTCATGCATGGACACCCTCTCACATGAAACCCAGCACCCTGCCTTCAGGATTGTTAAGGCCTGCCATAGGGGTGACTGATAGGTTTACATGTGCAGTGATATGGAGAGATATAGGGAACCTATATCTCAGTAAGGGGTGCATATACCACCTTATACAGGCTGCTGTAGCAGACCTGTTGTGTCATTTTAACAGGCTTCCCAGGGGTGGCACAATACTTGCTGCAGCCCCTGGTAGGCCTCTGGGGTACCTATGCCCTGGGTACATAGTATACCATATACTAGGGACTCACAAGGGTACACCAGAATCCAATCTGGAGTGTACCTAAAGTACATACAATCAATTTAAGGGGAAAGCAGATAGGCTGGGGGTCCTGAATAGCAGGATCCCAGCCAAACTAAGTCGAAAACCAGCAAAACACCAGGAAAAAAGTGGGGGCAACCATGCAGTCAGATTCCACCTTCCTACATAACCCCCCCCAAACGAAAGGAGATAAGGCTAACCTTGTCCAGTTGAGCCTTTATTGACTAAGTGGCCATATAAGGAAG
This sequence comes from Calotriton arnoldi, assembly GCA_963921515.1. Lineage (NCBI taxonomy): Eukaryota > Metazoa > Chordata > Amphibia > Caudata > Salamandridae > Calotriton > Calotriton arnoldi. The sequence continues at coordinate 1,043,509 of CAWUFW010006926.1, read as the reverse complement.
AACCTGCACTAGCATGGTTACCCCCTGTCTTATGGTCCACTAAGCAATTCCTAACCCCAAGGGTATTGAATGATCTCCACCATTTGGAATTACTACCTGTGGTGTGTTTTGGCAAAGTAAAAGGCTGGTGGGGTGTCTGAGTAGAGAAGCGAGGCCCTAATAAAGTTGGTCTCAGCTTCCTCAGATCACTGGTCACCATGGAGGCCTTTCTTTCCTTGACTGAGTCGTATCTGGCCCTAAGGGTCAACCTCTGGCTACCTACAGCTGGGGGTTGGGTCCCTTTGGCTGGAACACTGGAGGGTCATGGTAGGTTTGGGACCACTTGGTCCCAGGTTTGCCTTTGCCCAATAGAAGCCATCTGGGGGAGGTCCCTAGCCAATGGTAAGAGGGTTCCCTCAGTGTGCTGAGGAATTTTCACCTGGCTAGGGCTACTAGACTGGGTGCCCCTAATCTGTGGATGAGAGGGTTCCTCTGGACAGGGAGCCCTTAGGGGTCCACTGACCTCCCTGACCTCTGCAGCCCTGGGCTGACCGAGGGAGGGTAGAGAGGGGCAGGTTACCTGCTCCAGACTGGGTACCACCTTTGAAGGGTCCCCTGCCATCAGGGGTGTTGCCAGGCCAGGCCTGACCACCTCTGGGGCAGTTCCTTCACTAGGGGTAGGATCAGTTCCCTGAGGAAGCTGACCCTTACCTATTGTCTGGGGGGAAGAAGACTGTTCTTCAACCCTTCTGCTCTCTTGTGGAGTAGAGTGGGCCATTCTTTCAGGCTCCACTTCTCCAAAATTCCCCTGAGATGGGGCTGAGGCTCTAACAGCCCCACCAACCTTCTCAGAGAGGCCCAACATTTTTAAATGGGCCTGGTATTCAACTTCAGCCCAGGCTGAAACTTCTAGATCATTGCCCAACAAGCAATATACAGGCAAGTTTGGGGACACTGCCACTCTCTTTGGGCCAGTGACCCCTCCCCAGCTGAGATTGACTATGGCCATGGGATGATCTGTTCTGATACCATCAATGTTGATCACCTGGTACTTGAACTCAGGTAAAAGCTGTTGAGGGGGGACTAGTTTCCCTGTCACCTGGTGACACTAGCCCCTGTGTCCCTGAAGGCCACAGCTTTCTGACCATTAATTAGGCGCTCCTGTCTGTCCTTGCCCAAAGTATTGGGACTCATAGTAAAAGTGGCAAATCCCATGCCACCATCACAGACTAAGGAGGCCTGTGAGGAGGACCTTGATAAACTGGGGTCCACCTCAGTTCCTCATGAAAATGCACCTAACTTTTTGGGTGCATTACTACCACCTGGGGGATTACTACTTGTAGTACCAGGAGGAGTGGTAGTATTGATGGGAGGAACATTTTCCTTATGGCTAGCCTGGGAGCAACTGGGGTCATTTTTCCAGTGGCCAGGCTTCTTACAGTTATGGCAATAAGGTTTCTTTTCAGGGGAGGGAGGAGTTTGGGACCCACCCCCAGGAGAGGACTTTTGGGGCCCTGTAGTGGATTTATCCTTGGATTTATCCCCACCTTTCTCTTGGGACTTGGTAGAATCTTTCTTCTGGTCACCACCCTGATTCTTTGGCTTTACTCTGGTTCTGACCCATTTGTCTGCCTTCTTTCCCAATTCTTGGGGAGAGGTCAGATCAGAGTCCACCAGGTACTGGTGTAAAAGCTGGTTTTGACAATTATTAGGATCTGCTCCCTCATAATCAAATTGTACAATCCTATAAAATCATGCACTTTGCTGCCATGTATCCAACCTTCCAGAGCCTTAGCAGAACAATCAACAAAGTCAACCCAGTCTTGAGTCTGAGTCTTTTGGGTATCTCTGAACTTCAACCTATACTGTTCAGTGGTTAGGCCAAACCCATCAATCAGAGCACTCTTCAGGACTTTATAATTATCAGCATCCTCTTCTCTTACAGTGAGGAGCTTGTCTCTACGTTTGTCTGCAAAGGAGAGCCACAAGATTGCTGCCCACTGCTCCTGAGGGACCCTCTGTACTTTACAGGCCCTCTCCAGTGCAGTTATCCATTTGTGGATGTCATCCCCACTCTGGTAGGGAGGGACAATCTTGTTCAGGTTCCTATGGGGATGAGTCTCTTCTCTACTCCTAGGGACACTGTTGCTGCCAACATGGGGCTCTAGCCCCAACTTTTGAGAAGCTTTCTGAAGCTCCAGGGATGCCCTGTCTAAGGCCAATTGCTCTCTTTTGATTCTGAGCTTAGCTCTCTCAAACTCAAGCAGTTGGCACTTCTTCTCATAAGAGGATGCCCTTTTATGAGAAGCAGAGGACCCTATAGAAGTACCAGAACGATTAGATTCCTGAGAAGGAGATCTTGATCTTCTTGGTAGACTATTAACCCTTCCTGGGGGAGTGAAGAGGGGGCCACTGAGGCCTTCCTCTCCTTCAGGAAGAATTGTATTTTCCAGGTGGGAATCATTTTGATCCCCCTGGCCAGCATCAGAGTCTGGGTCATAGTAGTTTTCACTACCTGGCCTTTCCTCTTCTACTGCCCCACCCAACCTGCCTGCCTCATCAGACCCTGGTGTCTTTTTGAGGTCATCTAACAGCAAAGCCTCTATGAGGCGTTGAGTGCTTGCATGTCTCCCTGTTTTCAGTCTCTAGAGGTACACATATTTCTCAATTCCTGGAATGAGAGATTGTCATACCTAGTGGGCAAGGAGTCACTTACTTCAGGCCTTGCAGACATTCTAGTGTGGTGTGGTGTATGCACCTACCTACTCTAGTGGGAACTGAAACTCTCTTGAGTTGTAGAAAGGGTGTGCTAAGCCCTTGACACACAACTCTAAGTTCAGTAGAACTTACTGTATTCTAAACTTGATTTATATGTACCTATGTACCTATAGTGGTTTTCAGTTAGTCACTTCAAAGAGATTATCTGGTAAAGCAATAGCAAGCCTGAATCCAACCGCTGCACACCAATGTGAGAAGTTGGCCTGGCATATGCTGTCCACTAGTTATAGTGGGCACCTTGCACCAGTCCAAATGACCCTTATTGATGATAGGTTTAAAGACAACCTTTATTGAAAGCTATCCTAGTGGTAGCTATGGAGAGCAGCCTTCAGGCTAAGTCTTGAAGGAGTGTAAAGCAGCTTGGTTTACCAGATTATAACCTCTTGAATAACTAAATGAAAGGAGAACCACACAAGATATATATAAAATATATGTATTTATTTCTAAACACTAACTACTAATCCCTTTATGAGATAAGAGTTCAAGATACACAGTATTACAGTATTAAAACGACAGTAAACAGCACAATACACAGTGGGCTCCAGGGGGAGACCAAACCAAATACTAAGAAAGTGGTATAAGAACCACGACTTGGCTAGACACACTGCCTTGAGCATGGAGAATCGCTGGGACCCCAAGGAACCACCCAGGGTAGTGGCACAGGAGACCCACGGGGGACGTGTGCAGTGTGAGAACACAGCCGCGAGCGCCGTAGGATTCAATGTGGAAAGTCGCGGTTGGAATTTTAAAGTTAAAGGACACTTAGGAGAGGACTTTGAGCAAACCCCTTTAGACTTAAGGGGTTCTAGGGCCAACACCCACGTGAGCGCCGGAGTACTCGAGTTACCTCAACCAGGGAAGCTGGGTGCATAGGTGTCAAAAGGTGTCGGGAATCGTCGTCGTTTTCAATGGCGATCTGCTGCAAAGGGCTGCTGCCGTGAAGGAGAAAAGTGTCCGGTGTGATCCAAGCCTGGATCGAAGATGTGAAGAACCTGAAAGCAGAGGGGACAGAGTCTGGGTCACTAGCCAGTGACCAGGAGCGGAGCAATCGAATGCCCACCGATGTCTGGTGCTTCAGGTGCGAAGAGGTGAAGCTTGACTCTGCAGCCACGGGGTCCTGGAGACGTCGACGACAACCAGGAGCCAGATTCGAGCTGTCCCACAAAGGATGTCGAGTGCTGGGGTGTCAGTGATCAGATTGACCACAACAAGCCTTGGCAACAGCAACCCACGCAGGAAGAGAAAAGATGCTTCTGTGTGGACCAGCAAGGTCCTGGGGACTCCCCAAGCAATGGAGAGTCAGGGCACAGCTGGAGCAATCAGGGAAGCCCAATAAAAGTTAGAGTTGCCTTCTTGGGGACCCACGGGTCAACGGACCAGGGATCGCAAAGGGACCTCAAGAGGAATCACAAAATGGCGGCCCACGGAACACTCGTTGAGTGTAGGCCTGCAATCTTTAGTGCAATTACTACTCGGAGTCAGGGCTACAAGTAACCCAAAGCTCCGCCTCAGGGGTTGCCGGGAAGCTGATGCTTCTGCAAATGGTCGCGGTGTCCAGGGGTTCGGGTTGCACGGTCTCCACGAGGGATACGGGCCTCAGACTTGCTGTGGGCACAGATCGACCTCAGAGACCTTGGAAAACCCACCTCCTGTATGGCAATATTCTTCGGGTCCGTCGGAGCTCGGAGATGCCAACTGGTCAGTTGCGTTAAAGGTGCCTGCCTTGCAGGGGAGTAACTCCTTTACTCCAAGGGAGATTCTTCAGTCATCCAGCGTAGTGTAGATCGTCAAAGTACTTGGTTTCTGGTATCAGAGTTTAGTCCAGGTGTAATCTAAAGTACTGTAGTCAGGGTTTCCTACTTTATACCCAAGGAAGGGAAGGGACAAACTCTGGGGACCAACCTATGGGAGGGTCAGGAAAGAGGGGTGGCTACACCCATTTCCTTTGTCCAGTTTCGCGCCAGAGCAGGGGCTGTGTGCCCCTGCAACCGGTTTGAGCTGGACTATGCACAGGGACACCAAATGTGCCCCCAGTGCAGACTTCAAAGCACTCTGAGAGTGCACCCACCCAGCCCCAATACACTAAAGCCTGTCTGGAAGGTGGTCACACCTCCCTGTGACAGGAAACCTATTGTCCAGGCCTCCCCTGCCGGAGTTTCGTCCAGCAGCGGGAGGGCAGACTCGTGTCTGTGGCTGCAGCATCCATTTTGTGATGCCGGGGCTCTGTTAGCTGGTACCGGGTATACCGGTGCTGTCATGTCTCTCCCTCTAGAAGGGTGGGATCATACTCCCACACCAGTTACTGGTGTGGGGTATGATTCCAAGGTGTTTGACACCAAACACGACAATTTTCCATGCAGCCATTCCAAAGTTAGCATTTACCATTTGGTTATAATGCACTTAAGAGTATATGGTCTGGCTGCATCACAAACAACCCCGGAATAAAGATTCCGAAAGCTGCAGAGGGGCTCTGCTCATGCATGGGCACCCTCTCACATGAAACCCAGCACCCTGCTTTCAGGATTGTTAAGGCCTGCCATAGGGGTGACTGATAGGTTTACATGTGCAGTGATATGGAGTGATATAGGGAACCTATATCTCAGTAAGGGGAGCATATACCACCTTACACAGGCTGCTGTAGCAGACCTGTTGTGTCATTTTACCAGGCTTCCCAGGGGTGGCACAATACATGCTGCAGCCCCTGGTAGGCCTCTGGGGTACCTATGCCCTGGGTACATAGTATACCATATACTAGGGACTCACAAGGGTACCCCAGAATCCAATCTGGAGTGTACCTAATGTACATACAATCAATGTAAGGGGAAAGCAGATAGGCTGGGGTCCTGAATAGCAGGATCCCAGCCAAACTAAGTCAAAAACCAGCAAAACACCAGGAAAAAAGTGGGGGCAACCATGCAGTCAGATTCCACCTTCCTACAATAGCCAAAAGCGTGGCCATCTTGGAGTGTGAAGAGATACATGTGCTTAATAGGTAGTGGTTGAGAGAAAGAGGTAAACCAGGAAGGAGAATCTGGCCACCGTGGAGTACATTGAAAAGAAATTGAGCTCAATACATTAAGATAAAGGCAGAGTCGGCGATAGATTTTAGGATACATTTAGGAGACATAAATCAAAACACCATAGAGTACATTGAAGAATAATCAAGCTCAATACATTAAGATGGAGGAAAAATCAGCGATGGAATTTAGGAGAGATAAATAAAAAAGAAACATAAGATGTTAAAAAGGGAACAAAAACAGGGCAGTTACAATAGTCAATGTCTGTGTTGAGGACAAAGATCGAAAGACTACTTAGGAATATCGTGTTTAGATTAGTGAAGTCCAGTCTTCCAGAAGGTTGAGGCCTGTATGAATACTTCCAGTCCTCAAAATCCATTTCAGTTCCTCCTTGTTAAGGAGCTGTACAATGTCCGCACCCCTTGGTGGTGGTTTTATCACGCTAATGATTGTCCAGCGTATGTCATCTTCAGTGTGACCCGCTGCCTGAAAATGTTCCACGAGAGGTGCATTCGGGGTATTGCAACGTATTCTGCTGTGGTGTTGGCAAATCTGTATCCAAGCCTTTTGCGTGGTCTGTCAAATATAGATTTTATTGCAAGGACACAGAATGGCATAAATCACATTGTTGGTGTTACAATTCGAAAAGGTTTTCAATTCAATCCTGATTTTATCAAAGACAAATTCTTTACCTTCAATTGTGAACTGGCAAACAATACAGTCACCACATTTGGCATGTCCTGTTACGGGCGGGAGGCCCCAAAGCTCATTGAGAGTTCCTGTGCTTTTGGTAGATGGTAGGGCTGCCCGTACTATGTGATCTTTTATGTTTTTTGCTTTTCGGAATGCAAACAAGGGGCGTTCTAAATTAAGTATCCCTGCAATTAGAACCTCCCAGTGTTTGATGATGCTCTTCCTAACAGTGTGTGATACTGGTGAAAAAGAGGTCACATAAACCATATGGTTCTGTGGTTGTTTCTCTTTGGTTTCCAGAAGTGTATCCCTGGGACAGTACCAGGCTCTTTTGAGGGAGTTACGCACTAGCCTGCGTGGGTATCCCCTTGATGTCAGTTTGTTACTGAGGACTTTCGCCTCTCGAAAATAGTCATCCTTTAGAGAGCAATTCCTCCTGATGCGGAGGAACTGCGAGTAAGGTAGTGAGTCCCTCAAGGCACGGGGATGGTGACTGTCATATCTGAGGAGGGTGTTCCTCTCTGTGGGCTTTCTGAATAAGCTAGTGATGAGTATCCCGTCTTTATGTTGTATGTTTAGATCTAGGAATGGGATGGTGGACTTACTGTGTGTCAAGGTGAAATTGAGTCCGTCACAATTGTTGTTAAGCCAGTGGAGAAGTTGTCTCATAGCTGCGTCAGATTCCTGCCAGATCATAAAGACGTCATCTATGTACCTTTTCCACATAGATATCCCGGTGCGGAATGGGTTCATAGGTGATAGTATGCGATTGGTTTCCAGGTGGTCCATGTATAGTATGGCTAGGTTTGGGGCAAAAACTGCCCCCATAGACGTACCCTTCACCTGCTGATAGTATTGATCATCAAAAAGGAAGAAATTCCTAGTGAGACAAATTTCCAGGAGTTGGAGTATAAAGATCGTGGGTACAGCATGGGGCCTTGGTCGTTTGTTGAGGACTTGTTCAATAATAAGGAGGGAGTCAGTTTGAGGAATATTTGTGTATAGCGACTCCACATCCAACGTGCAAAGGGTGTCGGATTTGGGGTCAAATGGGTGATCGTCAACCAGGTTGATCATGGCCATACTGTCACGTATATAACATTCAGTCTCAGGCACAAAATCCTTAATGAAAAAATCCACATACTGACCTAACGGTTCCAGAATAGAGCCGCAACCCGATACTATGGGTCGACCGGGTGGCTTGTCCTGGCTCTTGTGAATTTTAGGGAGAGTATAAATCACTGGTGTGCGTGGTGACGTGGTGTTGAGAAATTTGTGTTCATTCTTGCTAAGAAACCCAAGTTCTAAACCTTCATTTGTGACTTGAAGGATTAGCTTCTGTAATTCCTTGGTTGGGTTGGTTGGCAGTCTGCAATAATGATCTGTGTTGGCCAACTGCCTTAGGATTTCATTCTTGTACTGATCTCGCTCTTGGAGAACTATACCTCCCCCTTTGTCTGCGGGTTTTACAACAATGGAAGGATTGGTTTTCAAATTAAGGAGTGCCTTTTTCTCTTCCATTGAGATGTTGTAAGGAATAAGTCGGCGTGACGTTTCCAATTGGGTGATGTCTTTGAGAACTAGTTTTTCGAAGGTGAGTATTTCACCTGGAATCATGTTGGCAGAGGGTGAAAAGGTAGAGGGAGGTCTGAGAGGAGTATTAGGACTATTGCTGGGTTTCGGATTCAGCAGGAAGTAACTGTGAAGTCTTATCTTCCTGAAAAACCTCAGCAGTTCAGTCTGTAGCTCTAGGAAATTAGGGCGGGTAGTTGGCACAAATGAGAGCCCCTTACTCAATAAGGATTGCTCAGGGTCAGATAGTTGATGTGTAGATAAATTGAAAATAGGTAGCATTGAACTGTTACACTCAGTGGATGATTCTGTGTAGTTGTCTACCATTGGTAGTGTTGCCGACGTGTCTGGCGTTCCCCCGGTGGGTTGAACCAGCGCTGTTGTTGTTTTACCTTCCCTCTTTTTGGGGGCTCGGGCTGTTCCCGTCCTAAAAAAGGAGTGTTGGGATTCCTTTTGGAGTTGCTAGGCCCCTCACCTTGGTCAGAATTATCGGAGGATTCGGCTGATGTGTCGGAAAAGCCAACAAGATTATTCCTTCTGTTGAAACGGCCCCAAGGTCTAGAGTTTTGGGGATTATTGTATGATCTATTGGTGTAGAAATCTTTGTTCAGATAAGGGTATGCCCTTTCTTGTGTAAAAGATTTAATATCTATCTTTACTTTAATAGATTTTTTATTTAGTTCTAGCCTATGGAACTCGTCAATAGTCTTCTGTACCTGTTCTAGCAGTTTTTTACACTGCAATGTTGGGTTATTGTCCTTGATCTGTTTTTCAAGATCGGTAATCTCGTCTGTGAGTTTCTTGAGTTCTTCGGTTGCTATATCGATACCTAGCACCAACCAATGTCTGGAGCAGGTTGTCCCGATATAACTGAAATTAGTAATGTATTTGGGAATGTCAGTAAATACCCCTGGGATATTTCTGACTTGTAGTCCTGTGGGGATGATGTTGGCTTTAAGATATTCTGTAAGCATACGTATCATCAATTGTAAACGGACACATTTTTTCTTACACTTTTCAAGTTGTTCTACTAGGGAAGTGCTCATATCTATTGGGGTCTCTGTAGTATCTGAAAGAAGGGAGGGTCCCTCTAGAATTTTCTTAATATAGTCCTCTGAGTATAATGGTGTGTGGTCAGACATAGCCCTGAGAAGGGGAGGTGTGATAGAGAAAAGGGGAGGTGTGATGGAGAGAACGTGGAGCTAGGGGGGTGCCCACTTACTGGAAGGGGAGTCAGAATACTCAGACCTTGCAATCCAGCGATTGCGCTATACACATTGTAAAAGGACAAGGAGACCCAAATACAGTCGGTCAGGGACCTTTGGGTAATTGAACTCTTTCTAAAGACAGTGGTCCCCAGACAAAAAATTTGTGTGAACAATGAATATAGACACAATCAGTACTATATTATACGAATCTGTCCAGCCGGGCAGATATTTAATATACAATCAAAAAACAATATTTGCAAACAATGAACACGAAACAGTTATAGTGGGACGCAAGCCTGCATCCAACTTGACAAAAAAGACATACAGTATACAGTGAGGGGTTCAGCCGGCCCCTGTCTTTTTCTTATTGTTCATCACCGTCAACACGGCTACTAGTAGAGATAGCTTCACTTTTTCAACACCCTCGCCAGATCTCGCTTCCAACTAGATCGACGGCAATTTTTCTATCGTTTTTCTATCGTTTTCCATCACCTTGGTTAGAAATTTACACTGCACGTTAATATCATGTGCCTGCTTTCGTGTTCAGGAGCCTCATGCATCCAACTAGAGACTACACTAGAGACATTCTCACGAGCACTTCTCGTCGACATTCCTTTATCTGTAAATTACTAATTTCCTTCTCCTTCTCTTTTTCTCCCTCATCCCAACCCTTTATCCATGGTTCTAGCAATTTTAGCCATATGTAAACAAGCATGTCATTTATAATGTCCTGAGGATGATCCCGGCATTCTCTTAAGGGATCGAAACGCCGTCACACTTTGTACACCATATACGCTTTTGTGCAAATGCCCTAATTTTTGTGTAATGGTGTCTCCTATATATTATGTTTGTTCTACAAGAAATGTGTTTGAAACAAACAACTTCCTTTGCCTGAACCCCTCACTGTATACTGTACGTCTTTTTTGTCAAATTGGATGCAGGCTTGCGTCCCACTATAACTGTTTCATGTTCATTGTTTGCAAATATTGTTTTTTGATTGTATATTAAATATCTGCCCGGCTGGACAGATTCCTATAATATAGTACTGATTGGGTCTATATTCATTGTTCACTCGAATTTTTTGTCTGGGGACCACTGTCTTTAGAAGGAGTTCAATTACCCAAAGGTCCCTGACCAACTGTATTTGGGTCTCCTTGTCCTTTTACAATATGTCGTTTTGTAGAGCGCAATAATCACCCGTGAGGGTATCTAGTTGCTTGAGCAGGTATGTAGTTGTGTGGTCCCCACAGAGTTATTCAAAGAGCCAAGTCTTCAGTTTCTTGCAGAACTCAAGTAGTGAGGAGGAGGCTCTGATGTGTTGTGGGAGGTTGTTCCATGCTGAAGGTGCAATGTAGGAGAACGAGCGACCTACGGGATTTGGTAGTTCGGTGAGGTAAGAGTGTAGGTGTCTAGTAGGCCTGTTGAAAGTGTATGCAATTGTTTAGGTATGCTGGTCCTGTGTTGTGCAAAGCTTTGTTGATTTTTGTGAGGAGTTTGAATTGGCTACATTTGTAGAGGGGTAACCAGTGGTGCTCCCTGACGTAAGATGTGGATGTGGTGAGGAAAGTTGAGTACAAGTCTTGCTGCAGAGTTCTGAATAGTCTGAGGAATATGTAGGAGTTGCTTGTTGATTCTGGAGTAGAGTGTGCTGTCATAGTCGTTCCCGCTTGTGATGAGTGCTTGTGAGATGGTTCATCTGGTGTTTTGTGGCAACTGCTTAAAGATCTTTCATAGTGTACGTAGGATGTGAAAGCAGGGAGCACTCACTGAGTTGACTCGTACCTGCCATCGTGTTGAGTTTGTCATCCAGGATGATCCCCAGATTTCTGTCATGGTCAGTGGGTGTTGTTCCTAGTTCTGTCAGCCACCAGGTGTTGTCCCTTGGGAAGGTCGTTTTTGAAGACCAGTACTTCCATCTTGTCAGAGCTGAGCTTCATGCAGTTGGTTCTCATCCATGCAGTTACCAACATCATGCAGTTGGTGAAGTTGTTGCCGGTCCTAATTGTCTTATCCTTCAGGGAGAGGATGAGCTGGGTATTGTCGGCGTAGGAGATGATGGTGATGCCTTAGGATCGGATGATGTTGGCGAGTGGAGTTATGTAGATGTTGAACAGGTTTGGGCTGAGAGATGATCCCTGGCAGACTCCGCAGATCAGGTTCTTGGTCTCTGGCAGGGTCAAGCTAGCTTAAAAAGGCAACCAGGCAGTGGCCTATGGGCTAGTCTGAAATGTCAGTGTGTGGGCTGTTTTTTTGGCTGTAAATGGGCCTGTTTTATGGTCTGTTGAGGTGTTTTTTACCGTTGACTTCCCTGATATAAAAAAAATACAAAGCAAACACAAGGAGATGATGGACGGAGCGTTGAAACTTTTCAGGCACTCACCCCCAGTCACAGCTCTGGGTTGAATCCATCATCATTCTTTAGCTCACTTCACCACCCCAGTTCAGACACAGCTATATGCAAATCAGTCTTGACCCTGTGCCTCAAGGGAACAGTCCAGCCCGAACTGCCAAGCCATGTCTTCACTGGAGCGGAAACAAGCATCCTGGGACCGGTTTCGGGCTAACAGCCCTCATCAGCCAGGCTAGCTTGAATCCAGTGGCAAAGTGAGCAAGGGACCCACGTCTGGGCATACCTTGCCAACTTAGGGCGAACAAAGCAAACACAAGGAGATGATGGACGGAGCGCTGAAACTTTTCAGGCACTCACCCCCTGTCACAGATCTGGGTTGAATCCATCATCATTCTTTAGCTCACTTTGCCACCCCAGTTCAGACACAGCTATATGCAAATCAGTCTTGACCCTGTGCCTCAAGGGAACAGTCCAGCCCGAACTGCCAAGCCATGTCTTCACTGGACCGGAAACAAGCATCCTGGGACCGGTTGCGGGCTAACAGCCCTCATCAGCCAGGCTAGCTTGAATCCAGTGGCAAAGTGAGCAAGGGACCCACGTCTGGGCATACCCTGCCAACTTAGGGCGAACAAAGCAAACACAAGGAGATGAAAAAATACATTGCCTGCAGCAAGCTCAAATCCATGCAGTCTTCCATACCTTGCAAAACACTTATGCAGCATGTGCTTACAAGTTCAAAACTGCCCCGATTTGCAAACATCGGCCACTTTGATTTCATAATGGTGGTCACTTTTGTTTTGGTACCTCTGCCTATTTTCTGTACCAGTCCAGCTATGGTCTCCGGTGTGAAGGGAGGGAGCCTGACTTTCTGGGTTTTTCCCATGAGGACGGAGCAGATCCAACTAAGTGCGGGTTCTTGGGTTCCGATCTTGTGTAGTCTTCTTGTAAGACCTGACATCCTTGGCGTGGTTTCCCCTGACTTTTTGCCTTCTAACCTCCGGTGTTGCTGACTTCATTTTTGCTATCTTTAGCATTCTGGGCGCTTTACCACTGCTAACTAGTGCTAAAGTGCATATGCTCTGTACTCAAAACGAGGTAACATTGGCTTACCCACAACTGGCATACTTAATTAACTTATAAGTCTCTAGTAAAGTGCACTGTATGTGACCAGGGTCTGCAAATTAAATGCTACTAGTGGGCCTGCAGCACTGATTGTCCCACCCACTTCAGTAGCCATTTAAACATGTCTCAGGTCTGCCACTGCAGAGGCTGGGTGTGCAGTTTTAAACTGTCATTTCTACCTAGAAAGTTAACCTACTTTCCAGGCCCAAACCTTCCCTTTTATTACATATAAGGCACCCCTAAGGAAGGCCCTTGGCAGCCCTATGGGCAGGGTGGGATGTATTTGAAAGGTAGGACATGCACTTTTGAGTTTTACATGTCCTGGTAGTGAAAAACTGCTACATTTGTTTTTCACTACTACTAGGCCGATCTCTCCCGTAGGTTAACATTAGTATTGCCTTAAAATATCTTTTAAGTGTCATTTCCAATTAGGACAATATAGAAATTTGGAGTTTGGTGACTCTGGGCTCTCAATTTAAATTCACAACTTCTGGTGGAGTCGGACTTTACATTTTAAATCTGATATGCCACTTTTAGAAAGTTGGCATTTTCTTACTTTAACCATTCTGTGCCTCTGAAGTCACATCTGGGTTGGGTGACAGCTGGCCTTGTGCATTCCCTCTAAACACAAAGGCAGCTGGGGTGTGATATTTGCATCCTGATGGGCCTTCCTGACGTAGATTGGGAGGGAGGAGCTGACACTTGCACCTGAATAGGGCTGTGCCTATCCCCACACAAAGAGCTACATACACCCCCCCTGTAGTGAGTTTGGAGCCAGGCCAGGAAAGGCAGGATCTTGTGATCTTCAAAGGCCTCTTTGAAGTCTCCTCAAATTCATAGTCACATTTGGGTATAAGTACTGGACCCCTGACACCACCAAATCAGAACTTTGCTGGAACCAAGGACATTCTGCCTGGAAGAAGAGCTGCTGTACTGAAGTAGGGACTGCCACTTTGCTAACTGCTTTGCTGTGCTGGCCTGCTGCCTGCTGATTGATGTGCTGTAGGAGGGGCTGCCACTTTGCTACCTGCTTTGCTGTGTTGGCCTGCTGGCTGCTGCTTCTTGCCTGGGAGTGAGTAGGACTGGACCTACTCTCTACATCCTTGAACCCAAGTTTCTCCAATAGCTTGTTGCCTTCCCCCTGTTCTTGAAGTCTCAGGGCCATCAAAGACTTCCTTCAACTCTGTTTCAGCTGCTAGACCCTGCCATCTGTGAGTCCTAACTTGCCTGAGGTGCCTCTCCAGTCCTGGGCCTCAGTAATGGGATCTGAGTTGTTTTGCTCCAAAATCGTCGCATTGTCACTTCTGCGCCGATCGGAACTGACACAGCATCCTTCAACGCTGAGGCAGTGCCGATCCAAGGACATCCCGGCGCGGTTCGATTACGACGCGGGACACAACTATGAGGTTCGACGACGATGCAGCGCCTGCATCGTAAGGGGTTTGACAATGACGCAGGACCCGACTGCCAGGCTCGACTTCGAAGCATTGACCCAACGGCGTGAATCGGAACCGACGCATCGAGTCTTCGGCGCCGACGCTTGCTCCATCCAAGCTACTTTTTCAGCAGACCCTGCATGGGTCCTGTAATCGGCGTGCCCTCTATCACGGTTGGCCTGAAACTTTTGATTTACCCTGGTCCAGCGCGACCTCAAGTAACCTTTTAGCGCTATTGACTTCTAAGCTCTGTTTTTGGATTTAGTCTTTAAACATATATATCTAAAGTTCTACTTATTGGACTTTTGTTGTTTTGGTCTTGTTTTACTCAGATAAATGTTCTCTATTCTTTTAAAATAGTTTGGAGTATTTTTGTGGTGTTTTCATTTTGTTACTTTAATTAAAGTGTTGCACAAATACTTTACATATTGCCTCTTAAAATAAGTCTGGCTGCTCTGTGCCAAGCTACCAGAGGGTGGGCTCAGGCTAATTTAGGTTGTGTATCTGATTTACTATGACAAGGATTGTGGACCCTACTTGGACAGGGTGCAAACCTCTGGCAACTAGAGACCCAATTTCTAACACTTCTGATGAGTGTGCAATGGGAGACTGTGTTTGAATGCTGCAGAGAGGTCAAGGAGGATATGGGCTGTTGGTTGTTTCTCCTTGGTCCACGATGGTGCAGCTGTTTTCTGAAACCTCATTGAGTACCATCCAATAAGCTGTGTTGTTCGAGGTGGCTTGTGAGTTGTATGCCAATGGCCGTCTCTATCACTTTGCGTGGGTAGGGGAGCAGGGAGATCAGACGGAAGTTGCTTAGTTGTTTTGGGTCGGCCTATTGCATCTTGAAGAGGGCGCTGACCGCTGCATGCTTCCAGGCTTCTGGAAATGTGGCAGATGTGTTGAAGGTGCTGATGTTGTGGGTGAGGGCGGGCAGGGCTGAATGACTGTGCTCCACGGTTGTAGATCAGGTGTGGGAATGGATCTGTTGAGGCCCCTGAGTATATGGTCTGCTTGATCTTCTCTGTATCTTCTCTTGTGAGAGTTTTCCATCTGTTCAGGTGGCAGTTTTGGAAGTTGATGGGCAGGCTGAGGATGAGATCTCTGGGGTCTGTTTGGTGTGTGAAGTTGTTGTAGATGTTCATGATTTTGCTGTGGAAGAAGTTAGTTTGTCACAGAGTTTATGGGAGGGGTTGGTACTGTTGACAGAGGCCAAGAATGTGGTGAATTGTTTGACAATCAAGAAAATCTCCTTGCAGTTTGGAGCTGTTAGAAATCCCTTCGATGCATTCAGATAGTGCTTTATTCTTGGCTTCTCTCAGTTGCTGGTGGTAGTGTCTGAGTGAGATCTTTAGGTGGTTCTGTCAGTGGATTTCTGTCTGGCTCTCCATTTTCTTTCTAGCTGTTTGCAGTGTTGTTTGGAGTTTTGGAGGTCCTCTTTGAACCAACTGGCCTGCTTGTTGGTTCTCATTTGCTTGTTGGGCTTGATGGGTGCGAGGGAGTGTGCACAGTTCTTGATTCAGTTGTAGAAGTAGGTGATGTCCTTCTTTAGGTTGTTGGTGGTTTGAGGTGGGTCCGTGTTGAGGGCGACGAGTCAGTAGGCTTCTGAGATTTTGCCCCAGCTGCAGCTGGGTAGGCTTAAGCTGGTGGGTGCGTTGGCTTGCCATGTGTTCATTTGGTAATGGATAATGGAGTGGTCCGTCCGTGTGAGCAGTGATGTGGAGATGTACTTGATGTTGTCGCTGAGGGAGAAAATGGGGTCCAGAGCGTGTCCTGTGAAGTGAGTTGGTACTGTGACTAACTGGGTAAGTTCGATGCTGTTCAGGCTTTCGAGCAGAGTCGTGGAGCATTGGTCGGTTCTGTCTGCGATGTGGAAGTTGATGTCGCCAAGAAGCATGAAGGCTCTGGAGTCGATGGTGAGTAGGGTGATGAAGTTGGTGATGAGGTTGGTGAATGAGGCTCGTGGTCTGGGTGGTCAGTAGAGGAGGGTTCCATCAAGGGTGAAGTTTTCCGAGATTTGCAGCTTGGAGTGCAGGCGTACTTGATGGAGTCTTTGTAGATGACTGCAAGTCCTCCTCCTGCCTTGTTGGGTGGTCTTGCTGTGCAATTTTGTAGCTCTCTGGGACTGATGTGGCAATGTAGGGTGCTGATGTGGGGGAGGTCCAGGTTTCCGTGAGGAAGAGGAGGTCTGCTCAGCAGGTCCCAAATTTGGTAGTGCATTTTTTTGAGGGATCGCGCATTGAGTAGCATGCATCTGAGTGAGTGCTGGGGTGCGGACTTGCTGTGGCATGTTGAGTTATTTAGGGGTGTTAATGGTATTGCTGGTGCTTGTATGGGGTATCTGGGTGAGTTGATGCAGGTAAACTGGCAGTGGGAGCAGGTGAAGGCTCCTACTGTGGTGTGTGGTGCGGTATGGCAGCAGCAAGAGGAGCGGTCTCCCAGGTTGAGCGAACGCTGGAGCATTGCAGAGTATCACGGGTCGATTGGCCATGATTTGTGGCACTGGGGCAGGCCCAGAGGTGCGGCTGCCATTAGGTACGTCCTGGGAGGGAGGAGGAGCGCAGGGGTGTGGGGTGGGGGAGGAAGATGCAGAAAGAAGATGCTGGACGATGAAGGTAAGGAGAGGAGGGAGATGATGTGGAAGGGGGGCTGAGAGGATCGCAAAGGAGGCAAAAAACAGGGAGAAAAACCAGGGAAGGACACTACAGGGGTGCTGAGCGTGGCAGAAAGCAGGGTGAAAAAAATGCAGAAAGAAGCTAAAAGAAGGCAAAAAGGGGTAAAAAGACCATAGAAAGATGCAAAGAGGTGCTAAAATGAAAGCAGAAAGCGGGAGCGAAAAACAGAAAGATGCCTGAGAAATAAGGGGGAAAAAGCAAAAGAAGACACGGAAAAAAGTGCAATGAGAGTGAAAGGTAAGAGAGAGAGGGCTGAAAGGAAGGAGTCGCAGAAGCGAGGTGGGAGCGAGCTGGGTCCAAAAGGACCTTGATTAGTAGGAGGACCAGTCACAGGTAAGTGGGGCGGGGCCTAGGCACCTGCTCTAAAGGACCCAGAAAAACATCAGACACGGAACCTGAAAGTTAATCTCTCTAGACCAGGGGAGGATCTGCCCGTCTTTTAAATAACTGTGACTGGGATCACCAGTTGTTTTCCACAACTGCACGCACTCTCTTTCCTGTCTTAATCTCCTTCCAACACGCATGCATAGACTTTAATCCCCTCACCACACCTGCCCCCTGTCTTCGGCTATCTTTCCTGTCTGACGATTTTAGCTTAATCTGACTCACCATGATATCACTGCTGGTGTGAGAAGGATGCCCTTAACCTTAGGTGACCTTTCATACATATGCTTCTGTACAATTACCTAAGGACGTCAGTAACCGGGTATAGATTTCACTCCTGGCCCCCCACAGAAACTCACCTGCTGACGACAACTGCAGCAGCCCGAGGCTCTGGGAGCTTGTTGGCGCTAGCAGGGAGGTTTGTGCTACCCGAAGCTAACATCTCCACTGCACGCCTTTTGTATGTGCACGAATGTAGCTGGGTCTGAATTTCAAACGGACACTTACCCATAAAAATGGCTAAGGAGATGCCACTGCTTATGAATTCCAAACTTTTGGTAGCTGATGTAAATATCATTACAGTAATAATAACAACTTTAACAACTGACCAGAAATGTAATAAAACAAATGCCTCTGAGCACTGTTAATAACAGATGCTATGAACAACGTATGCAATAGCACTTTTTTATGGCCCTCAAAGGTTACGAACCTTGTAGTATTTGGAACACTGAAGTTGCGTGCACAAAATGAGCTCTTTGCGAACAAATAAATCCAATATTGATTTGCCAAATTAACGCTGGTGGGATTTTACATTTGTACTGTAGTGAACAATTGCTGGAATTAGAGTGTGGCAGAATTGCTGCAATCTTAAGTACGAGGTAAGGTGTGAGATTGTGAGAATTTCGTAGGTGAATTCATCAAAACCAGCAATTGATGGCTAATTACCTATGCCTTTCCTGCAATGTGTCCCCCCTTTTTTTTTAAATATATTTTTATTGTTTTTCTCTTTTACCATTGGCAACAACGACAAATAGCACTACATGTTTTGCATTCAATGGCATCAGTTTTCTTACATCATTTTGTCATAGTAGTGATAATATTACAATTATTTGTCCGATAGACATGTTGGCATGGCAGCTTCACCGAGTTACATTTGATCAGTCTCATCATTTAAAGTGCAGTACTGCTAGGATGTCTACGAACGTGGCCTGTGGTAAGTAACATTCAAAGGCCAGAGCTGTGCGGATGACCATGGTAAACAGTGCATTCAACAACCAGGGGGGGCAGGACATAGAACTTGGAGCTGAGTTGGAGTGTCCCCACATGTCTGTATATGTGTGTGGGTATGTCGTCTATTGCGCCTGCGCCTATTACTTTGCCGATAGGTCTCCCGTGGATGCACGTGTCGGAGCGCCTGTGCACTATTGGCAGCTACAGGTCTGGTGCCTTTGGGTGGTTCAGGGGCACAGTTCACATGCGTGGTGTTACCCAACCGGGTCAGGTATCTGTGAGGACTGATCTGGCGGGTCTGTGCGCTGTTGCAGTGCTATTAGGATTGCTTCCCAATGTGCGGATATTGGTATTTTCTTGAGGCCTATAGTTTCTTCACGTCGGATCGCTATGCCTTCTGACCTGGCTATGCCTTCTGACGCGAGTGTGGAATGCCTCCAAGCCTGAAAGTGTGGGGGATCGGGCGCTTTTCACCATTTCGTAATTAGCCTCTTGGCCGCTACTATGCCCAGATCCAAGAATCTGGAGGTGAACTTAGTATTTTGTGTTCTGCGGAATTTGTGTAGCAGGTACACCGGTCAGTCAAAGGGTATCTCTCTCTCTGTGCAATTGTGCAGCGCTTCCGCCACTCCTCTCCAGTATGTACTAAGGCTGGTGCAGCTCCATAGCATGTGTGACAGATCTGCATCCAGAGCAGCACATCTAGGACAGGTGGAGTCGGTACGATGAAAATATCTATTGATCTTGGCTGGCGTGAAGTACGCTCTTTGTGTAATGTAATACTGAATTTGTCTGAATCTCATGCTCCTAGGGATCTGGACTGGGCTGGCCAGCACTTGCCCCCATTCTTTATCCGAGAATTGTCTACCCAAGTCGCGCTCCCACTTGTGTCTGAGGGGGTCTAACTTTATCTCCGCATGTTGTAGCAGCGAGGCTGCAAACCACCACGTCAGGTGTCTGCCTTGTCCCATTACGTGTAGGTATTGTATAGTGAGGTGCGTGGACGGTTCTGTGGCTAGGTCCCCCCACCGCACCGCGAGTGTTGCCAACAATGACCGGTGTAAGAGAAATTGTCCCGCAGGGAGCCCGTCATCTTCTATCAGCGTCGCATAGGGGAGTAAAGCGCTGTCACGGTAAAGGTCTCCTAGGGTCTGTACCCCTGCATCGTGCCACTGTTGTAGCTCGGTAGCTGTAAGTATTCTCTGGCCTTTAGGAGCACCCTCTAGGGGGAGTATAGGGAGAGTGCAGGGGCGTAGGGCGTTATGGTTCGGGTTATGTCAAGACTCCGTCTGTAGCATCTGTATGCTATGTTCAACCACAAAGGTTCCAGAGGTCGTGTTCATGTGCCGGGATGGAAGAGCTGGAGGATGTGGGACAGTGTAAGAGGTGGGCGTGTAGTCGCGGTGTCTTCGCGTTGATGGTCCACCATCCATCTGGCAACCCACTGGAGTTGTGCTGCCAGGAAGTAATGTTCGAGACAGGGCTCTGCCAGACCCCCCTGGTCAATGGGTAAATATAGTCTCTTTATCGCCACTCTGTGTCGGCTGGGGCCCCATATGAAATCTCTGACCAACTTCTCCAGTGTAACGAAGAAGGAGGCCGGTATATAGATGGGTAGGTTGGTAAAGTAGTATAAAAACCTTGGCAGGGCCACCATCTTCACCAACGCCACTCTGCCCGTCACTGCGAGGGGGAGTGTGCTCCAGAATTGCATCTGGGACTTGATGGCCGTTAGCGTCTTACCCAGATTACCGTCAAAGAGATCTGGCGGCTGGCGATATATCCGGATTCCGAGGTAGCGGAAAGTGTCTACACTCCACTGTACCCTTTCGCCGTTGAGCACAAGACCTGGGTCAGGGACTCCTGCACCAAAGGCATAGAGCTTTGATTTGCCGACGTTTACTTTCAGCCCGGATATGGCCGCAAATTCACATAGGATTTGGGCCAGACATTCCGGCACATTGTTGATATCCTGGAGATAGATTAACAGATCATCAGCGTATAGCGAAACTTTTTGTGTGCCATCGCCTATCAGTATGCCCTCTTGCATTTGCGTCCTTATTGACTCTGCTAGTGGCTCCATTGCAGGCACGAAGAGAAGGGGGGAATATGGGCAGCCCTGCCTCGTCCCCCGTCGCACTGGAACCATATCCGAGATGTATGGGCCCATCTTCACCCTGACCACTGGGTTTGTGTAGAGTAGGCGGGTTAATTTCAGGAAGGCGGTGCCTAGCTTATACCTCTCAAGAGTGGTAAACATATAGTTCCACTTGAGGGAATCAAAGGCTTTCTCGAGATCAAGCATGAGGCAGCCTGCCCTCGGTCATGCGCACGTAGAATATGTTGCTATTCGGAAGAAACGACACAGGTTGAGTGAGGTGCGTTGGGCCGGCACAAATCCATTTTGATCTGTATGTATCAGTGCGGGAACCACCTGTGCCAGCCTGTCCGCCAATACCTTCGCAAGCAACTTATAATCGGTGTTGAGTAGAGCGAGGGGCCTGTAGGAGCCCATGTCCATTGGATCCCTGTCGGGTTTGGGCAGTGAAATCAGGTGCGCCTCGCATAGTGAGGGGGGGAGTCGTCCCATTTCTACGGCGGTTGCGTAAAGGGTGTGCAGCCTCGGGCCTAGCGATTCCCGATACGCCTTGTAGTACTCTGCCGGGAGCCCGTCGGGTCCCGGGGTCTTCCCCGTGGCCAGGGACGATATTGCCTCCCCAATTTCCTCAAGTGAAATCGGTTAATTTAGCATCTCGCTGCGCGCCGGCGTTACCTCAGGTAATTGTATTCGATCTAGGAAAGCTGCTAGGGGGTATGGTTCACAACGGCTTTGGGATTGATACAACTGACTGTAATGTTGTGTCAAAGCTGCATGAATGTCTCGCTGCGTGTGCACTAGGGTTCCTGTGCTAGTTCGTAGTGCTTCTATTGGTTTGCGGGTGCGTTCTTGGCAAATTAGCCAGGCTGGAAGTCGGCATGCCCTGTCAGCTGTGGCGTGAGTGCGGGCTGTGTGCGCGGTGTAGCAATGACAGCGAAGGCGCTCTAGTAGTTCAGCGTACTCTGTGCGCAGCATCTCCAAGCGTTGCTTGTCCCTACCCTCACCCTCCGTCTCATATCCCAGCAGCTGCATTTCTATTTTGCTTAGGCCGGAGGTTAGTTGCCTACGTATGTTCCAAGTCATAACCCATACAGTGCCCCCTTGTTGTGACTTTAAAGGCTTCCAATTCCATTAGCGCATCCTCTGCTGTATTTTCGTTAATCTCAAAACATGTAAGGAGCGCCGTGCCTAGCGAGGATCGGAATGCTGGGTCTTCTAGCGCTGCAGTTTGGAGTCTCCACATAGGGGCAGGGGGGCGCTCAGTATCCCAGGTAAGAGTGCAATATTTGTGGGTTGTGGTCAGAGTGTCCGGCCTAAGTATTCTATCCGGTGGACCAGGGGGAGGAGCGCTGGGGATCCCACTATTCTGTCCAGGCGCACATGTAAACTATGTACCGTTGAGTAGTATGAGTAGACCCGTGTGTCTGGATTAATGGTGCGCCATATATCTATCAGCGCCAGCCAGTCTGTGAGGGCCTGAGCGTTGGACGCCGCTTTTGGTCCTGGTCAGGGGCGGGAACAATCTATCCAGATCCATGCTAAGTACAGAATTGAAATCCCCTCCAAGGAGCCAGGGGATTCCGCTCCATCCAGCTAATATCTCCGTGAGGTTCTCCAGGAAGGCCGGCTGGCCTACAATCGGGGCATAAATGGAACCAAGGAGTATCGGTTGGCCATTAAGTCTCCCACTGACCAACGTGTATCTCCCTTCAGGATCGATTAACACCTTTTCACTTGTGAAGGGAATCTCGGCCCTCACCCAAATGAGGACGCCTCGCGTATGGGCCGAGTAGCTTGTGCCGTGTACCTGGCCTCTCCATCTGCTGCACAGATGCCCCAATTCCATCTGGGACATATGTGTTTCTTGAAGCAGCGCGATTCCAGTAGATCTGCGCTGCAGATAAGAATAGATCGAGTACCTACGCGCCGGTGAGTGTATGCCTCGCACGTTCCATGTGGCTATGTTGACCTTCACCATGTTTCCTTTTTGGGTTTGTCAGGTTGGCGACGGGTGGGCAGGGCGTTATTACTCCCGACTTGTGTGAGTGTGCTCCAACTCAGTAATTCTAACAATAATGTATAGGTATGAACAGAACTGTGCATAACTATCTGGGGCGAATTCCGATTGGATGTTCGTCCAAACTGAGTTGCCCAACTTAAGGCTATAACTGCGTCACTTTGGCGTGTGGTGTGGGTGCGTGCGTGTGGTGTGTGACTGATAAGGGTTATGTTATCCCTCGATGTCGTATTTTGGCAGAGTACCCTCCCAGCCAATCCGTAGCGCAGGGGGAGCGTGTGCGCCACGCGTGTCTTGTGCTGTATCGCTGGGCAATTGCTGACTGTAGCGGTGTGTAAGGCGGCGCCATCATTCGTAAAAGGCAGGTACTTAAACAACATGTTATTTTACACAACATTTTTGCCAGAAAGGCTGGTACTTGCGTGAGCCTTTTCCTACAGGGTGCGATAGTCTGTCCAAAGTCATACGATGTCATCCGCTGTCTGCGGTGTGACATCTGGCAGTAGATATTCTTCTGGGTCGCCTAGTCTGGAGGGCATGGAGGCGCCAGTGTCAGAGGACCTGGATGGACTTTGCTGATGGTCAGGGTTTTGCACCGCAGCCCCCAATGCTGCAGCGACGTGGATCGCTTCCTGTCTCTCCATCCTTCTCTGTTCCAGGTTTGGGGCAGTTGTGGCTGCAGTAGTGTTTGTCCGGGGCCTGCCGCACCCCCCATGATTGCGTCGTCTCCTGCTGGGTTTCCTTGATTTTGCCTCCACAGGAGGTCTGGGCCCTGTCCATGTTGCGGACTCCTCTAGCCAGTCCCAGACTTCGGCAGGCGAGTCGAAAAATATTGCCATTCCTTTTGCAACCACACGTAGTCTTGCAGGGAATATCAGAGAGTAGTTTAGGTCGAGCTCACGAAGCTGTCGCTTCACCGCTGTGTATGCGCTCCTGCGGCGCTGAACTTGCGCAGTATAATCTGGGAAGATCATGATCTGACTGTTGCCTATTTTTATGTCTGCCAGTTTGTGGGTTTCACGCAATATCAAGTCTCTGTCCCTGTAGTTGAGGACTTTGAACAGGAATGGACGCGGCCGGGCTCCCGGTGGAGGCTTCTGTGCAGGGACTCGGTGCGCCCTTTCGATTACAAATTGGGGGGACAGGGCACCAGCGGGCAGTAGGTCTCTGATCCAGCGCTCGACAAATTCTTCCGGTTTTCGCCCTTCTTTGCCCTCCAGTAGTCCCACGACGCGGATGTTGTTCCGGCGTGAGCGCCCTTATGCATCTTCCACTTTGTCCTCCAGTTCATGCACGCGATCTATTAGATCCTGCAGGGCTGCAGTGTGACTTTGCGTGACAGGTTTCAGCTCTGTGAGACCTTGTTCCTGCTGTTGTACTTTGTCCCCTAGTTTGTGGTGGTAGGCTCGTAGCAGGGTGAAATCTGAGGTTACCTTATCGATTTTTTTTACTCCAACGAGGAGCAAGTCTGGTCCAGTGCAGCCCGATCTTTTCTACCGCTGCGAGTACTGAATCAAGTTTGGCAGCGAGCGCTATGTGTGGCGTTTCCGAGGTGGTGCCTCCCTCCGCAGCCACCGTTTCTGGATTGCCATTGCGTGTGCTGAGCTGTTGGGTGTTGGTGCGCAGTCGGCCCATTACTAGTTGCTGTGCCGTCGGCATTCGGGTTGCTTCCGTGCGAGCAACACCAGTCACATGGACAGCGGCTTCTCTGGTGTAGCGGACCCAGTCCGTGGGTTGGCAGCTGCTTGGGTGGGCGTATCTATTTTGTCACATAGGCCTTCTGTCCCTTGGTTGCTATGCCCGTATGCGGTTGGGTGCCACCGGGTTCTGTTTGGTGGGTCTGCCTGTTCATGCGCTTCAGGGCTTGTGGGGGCCTACCTCGTTACTCGTGTTCCACCCCTCTTCATTTTTGGGCATCTCTGCCACCTGTCTCGTTGCTGCGCCCCGGGCCCAATCTGCCTCACGCATCCGGAGGTAGGGTGGATTTGCTTTACACCCCCTTCCCACCACAGTGCTACCACTGGTTTACTTTCTTCACAGCAGCTATGCTTGTTCCAGGGCAGGTGGAGGGTGATCACCTTGTTCTGCTCCCGCGCCGGTGTTACCTAGGCTCTGTCCAGCCTTCGCGCATGATGCGGGGTAGTTCTATGTTGTTCTGGCTGCTTTTAGCTGCTTTTCCCCGCTGCCTTTTAGTCCCTCACACTCTCCAGTTCGAACGCTTATTTGACAATGTAAGGGGGGGCCCCCCTTGCACGGGGAGGAGGAAGCGTTGTGCCACTCGTGTGCCGATGAATATCCACAGGTGCTGCTGGGGCGGTGTTTTGCCGCTTGGCGAATTTACTGTTTGTTCCCCCACCAGGCCGCACGTACCTTGAGCGAAACAGGGGGAGCCACATACCTCACACACACGCGGTCGCAGCCTGGGCCCGATCCGGCCCACGGATCCGGCGCGGGGCAAACTTGTGCTGCTCTGTCACCACGCTGCTCTTCCCTAATTCCGGCATTGTTGCCTTTTGCAGCGCCCAGGCCCAGTCGCTTCTTGACAAAATGGGGAGAGAGTCTATTCGCCGCGCTTGCGGCCTGTCCTTCTGCTGAACGTCTCTGGCGATAGCCCTCCTATGGTGCTGTGATGCGAGGTCGGCAGTGTGGGGGAGGCGCACCGCCCCTCAGCGCCATCCCCACCCTCATTTGTTTCTGCACGTGTACGGCCTGGGCCCGATCCGACCCCCGGGCCTGGTGTAGGGCCGGCCCGCATTCCACTGACTCCTCGCAATGCCCTGCATCAGCGTTGTTGCGGCCTGGGCGTGTGTTTGGCCCTTTCCCTCAGTACCTCAATTCGGTTGCTCTCCCCCGACCGGCCCCAGCAAGGAATGGGGCGGGGACGGGGAAGACCGCTCACCCCCTCCCCTCCACCCCGCCCCACCCGCCCGATCTTGAGTCTCGCTGGTGTCTGGGCGCCACAACGCACTGCGTGGGTCTTGGATGGTTCAGGGGGCATAGAGATGGTGCCGCCGGTTGGGAGTTCTTTCCTGGCCCTCCAGGCCCCTGCACAAGTTCCCTAGGCGCGTGTGGATGGCAAGTACCCGTCACCTCCCGCGATGGTTTCGCTGCCACTCCGCAAGGGGGGTGGGGGCCCCCGGTACCCCGGGACCACTGTTTCCTTATGGGGGGCGCGCCGTACCTCCACAAGTTCCTTGGTGCAAGCCTGCGCTTGCAGGCTGTTCTTGCGGCCGATGGCGCCTCGCCGCTCACGAGCGCTCCGTTGTCGGGCCTCAGGGGATCCGTTTAATGGGCTCCCCCTGCTTTCTCTGCTTCCTTCTGGGTGCGATCATGGGCCACCGCAGTGTGGGCGTTCACTTGCTCCCTCACCGCACTCGGATGGCCGGGGATACCATTGCTAGGCAGGATAATCGAGGGTTTATAGACTGAGCTCTAGCAGCTCGCGTCCGCCATGTTCGGCTGGTTAGCCATGCACCCCTG
Organism: Calotriton arnoldi; assembly: GCA_963921515.1. Lineage (NCBI taxonomy): Eukaryota > Metazoa > Chordata > Amphibia > Caudata > Salamandridae > Calotriton > Calotriton arnoldi. Next base: position 1,017,470 of record CAWUFW010006926.1, on the reverse strand, counting down.
CAATGTGTCCCCCTTGAAGCACATGCATATTTGTTCCTTTCAAAAGCAGGGGTAAATCCATTTCCCCGTTGGGAATGCAGAAGAAATACATCCGTATTAAATGTGGGTGTAGGGAAAGGGGTTTCTTCACGGGGTGGAGGGAAGTAAAATGTCACATGGGCAAAATCACACCTGCGTTACATTAAGTCATGCAGAATTTACCAACTGGTGGAAATTTTATCTTAGTAAACGGTATTCATGAATACTCCAAGAAAACTACAGCTGTTGGAGATCCCCTTGGGTACAGCTGGAATGCTTTGTGAATCACAACAAGTCGATAATCTGACTTTGAAAAGTCCAGACTTTGAATTGAGCCCAGAAAGATCATACGGTGAGGTGAACAGTTAGTCTGAAGGACTGCATTCTGAGGTTACACCCTGGTGAACGGGAATGGATCCTACTGCTCAGATAGTTTTGAGAACGCAAGTGATGGCCATGGAACAACAAACAGCCGATCCTGAAGCACACTCTATCACATACTGAAACAAGGAGTCATTTTATGGGACAGCGTAGGGTGATGCATATCTCCCGGTGCCGGGAAGAGGATGCTGGTGGCGATAGGTCTGATATCGAGTAGACGTGCTGATGGGGGTCCTTCAGTGTTCTAGTTGTCGGTTTTGACAATGTGACCAATGACAAGTATGGTCATTTATTGCAACACTATTGTGGAAGCCCTGGAAGAAGGTACCTTTGTCAAATACACACAAAAGACCATGTTATGGAGGAGGGGAGCACCCTACTTGGCACAGCATCACCTGTTCTCCCAGATCCATGGTAGATGCAATTCAGCATTACAGTCACTTTAAATTACTCACAAGTAGTAGGGTGTTCACCATGTGTTGGTGCAGCCAGTAGATTGTATCTCTATACAAGTGTGCTTCTGGATACTTGTCCAGCATCAGTGAGAAACACGTCCGCTCGGGGGTGCAGCCCTGCCAAGTGCCACGCATTAGGCATTAGACTAACGCATTTCAGCGTGGTCTGCATCACCGCACTTAAATGCGCAGTCACGCATTTATAGCGCCTCTGCCAAGCCTGAGCGCTGCTATTAATTAGCACTGACAGAGTAAGAGAAAGCTGGCAGCACGCGCGTTCACGCTGCTGCTGTAGGCTTGGGGGCTGGGTCAACTCGTTCTGGCTACAATGTACAACATACGCTTGTCGACGCTGCATTCTCAGATTCACGAGAGTCAGTTAGGAGAGTGTGTAATGATTTGCCCTATCATGCCTGCTGCAGACATAGCCTGTAGTGGTCCGTGGCGCTCACTCAGGTATCTCAAAATGTATATTTAATGCAGTTGTTATAGGCTGAGTGCGTCATCATTCTGAGCTTGTAAGTGTACTCTAAAGCTCAGTCACAGCCTGCTCACAATTGAGTTGAGGGTCAACTCAGGCTGCGCACCAGAACCACGTGCTGGGCAGGCAGGCACTGCTGTGGCAGAGCCACCTCAAATTAAGCACTGGACAGACTATGGGATGGCACCGTACTACTCTGCGCAGTGCTGTCCCTAAGTTACATTTAGCAGGCACACGCAGGCCAGGCCACCTGGGGGTCGTGGGGCTGCTCCTGGCTGCTGAGTGTTAGCTGGCTGTTGCATTCACTGCCGTTGGGTTCATGTGACATGGCGTCAGGACTGCAACAGTGTGTCCATTTCCTATGGGAGAGATCGGAAGTTTAGTTACTCCTGAGGCGTGCGGGGCCGCGGTGCGAGCAGGCGGCAGTTATGAATTGTTTCTTTAGTTTGAGCTGCTGCCACTGTTCGCACCGCTGCCTGTGCCCAATTGGTCACGGTGCCTCATCATGCCGCTGCCCTGCGACTGGACCTGGTCGGAAACGAGAGGTCGCATTATAGACTGACACTGTCATCACGGAGAGGCTGTTGCGTGGCTCACTGAGGTATTAATAGTTTTAAAACTTTACAGCCTGACACACACTGAGCCTGTAGCTCTACTCACTGCTCTCCAGACTCAGGGTGGTGCCGCAGCGGACTAGGCTCCAGACTGCTGACTCTTGCGTTATTTATTTATTTAAAGCACTGTTTAGAATTTAAATATAATTTCGGGGCCTGACTGAGGGCCTCCAGTCCATGCGCGACCTCTCAGTGCTCCTCTGCTGTGGAGGAGATCGCGCTCACACTGATACCAAGCAGGAGTGTTTTAAAATCCTGCTATACCCTGGCTGCCTCACCAGCCCTGGGCCCCAGGCAAAGATTCCCGTGGTCTGTGATGCAAAGCATTCTTCACCTGCCCTGGCTCCATGTGTGTTCCGGGAATGGCGTGGCACTTGTGTCCATCCAGGTGAGCACTGTGCTGTACTATCATGAAAAGGCACAGCAGACCAGAGCCTGTGACTTCTCGATGACCTAACTGGCAGCTGCCAACGAGGATTCTGCAGACTGTCAACTCTTTAATGCAGCGCTGAGCCCCCAAAGTCAAGAGAGGCCCAGCGCCTGCTATCAGCCTAACGACAGCACCAGTTCAGGCGATTGGCAATTTAGCAGAACCCCACAGTCCAGAAAGTTGGTTAGTGGCCTGTACAGAAGGGGCAAGCAATCAGTGCTGATAGAATGATGTATGTAGTTGGAGGAGTGACGTATACATATGAAATGTTACGGGCAGAACTTTAAATGAAAACCTACAAAAAGTGCTGGTACTTATTCAAAATACCTATTTCCTCCTCCGAAGTGCCGCTGTTCTCATTAAATATTACAGCATTGCTGAGAAGTGCAGATGCTCTCCCTTTTAAATAAAAGTAGTGCAGATGCTCAGTTCCACACACCATCTGCCCAGTTACAGCAATAGTTTACAGGAAGAAGTTTGGATTTAATGATCACTCTGGTAAGGTTTTGTAGCATGGAATAACAAATTTACGGTATGCAGACAGAATATCGAGTTGGAAATGTCGACTTACACAAATATCGAGTTGGAAATATCGTGACACAGAAATATCGAAAGCAAGAATATCGTGGTCAAGAATGTCGGCTTTAAGGTAAGAAATATCTTTTTAAAAATATCGAAGTCATTGATATCGTTTGCAAAAATATTGATTTTTTGATTAGTGTTATGTATTTTAGTATGTATTTTAAATGTATGTGATCTATTTTTTTTGTATAAGTATTGTTTTTGTTTCTTAATATATGTGTTCAATTTTTAGTAGTTATCAGTTTTATTTTAATTAAATTTTGCCTTTTTGAGTTCCGTAGCGGGTTGTGGGTAGGGGAGTAGGGTGGGAAGTAATTTGATTATAATAAATTAATGATTATTTTTATTTAGTAATATTTATTTAATTTAGATTTTATAGTGTTAATAGTGGGAAGTAATTTATTATTAATTAATTATTAATTGGTTGTTAATTAATAATTAATTGGTAATTAATTATGGTAATCGTGTTATTTTTCTAGGAGCGGGTTGTGGGGTTTATAGGGGTAAAGGGTGGGAAGTAATTTAATTATCATAAATTAATGATATTTTTAGATGTATTAATATTTATTTAATTTAGAATTTATAGTGCTAATTGTAGGAAGTAATTTATTATTAAGTAATTATTAATTGGCTGTTGATTATTATTAAATAATTTATGTTAATTGTGTAATTTTTTTAGGAGGCGGTTGCGGGGTTTATAGGGGTAAAGGGTGGTAAATAATTTATTTTTAATTAACTAAAAATTATTTGTTAATTAATGCTAATTAATAAATTACAATTTAAATATGGCAATTGTGTAATTAATTTTAGATGTGAGTTGTGGGGTTTATAGTGGTAAAGGGTGGGAAGTAATTTATTTTTAATTCATTATTAAGTAGTTGTAAATTGATATTCATTTATTATTTTAAAATTTATTATGGAAATTGTGTAATGATTTTTAGGTGTGGGTTGTGGGGTTTATAGGGGTATAGGGTGGAAAGTAATTTATGTTTAATTAATTATTAATTAGTTGATCATTAATATTAATTCATCAGTTGATTAATATGGGTAATTGTTTATTTTTTTGTTTGAGTTTTGGTTTTATAGGGGTAACGTTTGGGGAGTAAATTAATTTTTATCTGTTTTAAATGTGTTTTTTAATGAATGATATTTCTTTAATTGATAGTTAATTATGTTAGTTATGGAGGTACATTTTTTAAAAATGTAGATGCGTGTTATGAATTGTGTGGTGTTATAGGGTAGGAAATAAAAAAGATTAAATTTATGTAATTAATGTTTTTATTTATATATAATTTCTAATTAAAAATAGTTATTTGTTTGTAAATTATTTTTAAATGTATTTAATATAATATTTCTAGGTATTTGTCATATCTATTTTACATTATAATATGTTTCTATTTTTTTAAATATTTTTATGTTTTTCATTTTATTTTTTAAGATTTTGTGTTGGTGATATTTTGCTTGTTTTTAATTTTGAGCTGACTGGAGTGGGAATATTAATTTTTACTCCTCCGCTATCCAACACTTTCCCTAGTGTTGCACTAACTGGAGTGGGAACAGTATTTTCTGCCCCTCCGCTATCCAACACATTCCCTACTGTTGCACTCACTGGAGTGGGAATAGTAATTTTTATCCCTCCGCTATCCAACACTTTCCCTACTGTTGCACTCACTGGAGTGGGAATAGTCATTTTTATTCCTCCGCTATCCAACACTTTCCCTACTGTTGCACTCACTGGAGTGGGAATAGATTTTTTACCCCTCCGCTATCCAACACTTTCCCTACTGTTGCACTCACCGGAGTGGGAATAGGAATTTCTACCCCTCCGCTATCCAACACTTTACCTACTGTTGCAATCACTGGAGTGGGAATAGTCATTTTTACCCCACCGCTATCCAACACTTTACCTACTGTTGCACTCACTGAAGTGGAAAATTTAAGGTTAAAGACTTCTAAATAGTTTAATGTTTTAATTTATAATAGATTGTGTTTTTTATTAGATTTTATGTTATTGGTGTATGTATATATATATATTTATTTGTAAATTTTCTTATATACATTTATGTAATAAATTAATAGCTTAGGGGCCCATTACGATACCCGGCGTAAAAAAATCCGCCAGGCATGGAAGCGGCAAAAATCCGCCCGCACACACCGCCTGAACACCGACCACGCCATTATGAGTACACAAACCGAAAACCGCCATCGGCGGAAAAAACATACAAAATACCGCCCGCCATCGTCCGAGTCGGAGTCAAACCGCCCGCCACGGACGGAAACACGCACGACAACACAAAACCGCCCGCCCACACGGCCGACACACCGCACGTGAAATTACGATCGCACCGCCATGAGCGCGGAAAAACAACAAATATACCGCCCGCCAGCGCAAACAACGCCGATGAGAATCGACACGGCAGAAGCCATGGCGCCCACGTACCTGCACAGAAACCATCCGCACACAAAACCAATAGCACACAACATGGCCAACAAGTCCACACAGCAAGGCACGCACAAATACACAAGCACAGTACATATCCCGAAAACACCCCCCCGGACAAACAAAAAATACAAAGGCCAGAACCCCAGACACAACACACCTGAAAACAACAGACCATGAGGACACACCCACATAGGTGAGTACAAAAGCAGCACTCCCACAGACCACAACCCCTTGCTACATTGCAAACCAGAGAGGAGAGGAGAGGACACAGTGACACAGCAAGGACAGCAGCACACCACAGAAACGCACACATCACTACCACCACCACCACCACCAAACACCGACACCACAAACCCCCTGCACATTACACAACACACACCGCACCAGCACCACAAACACCATGGCACCACAAAGGATGCCCAAGTTCACGCCCATGGAGCTGACGGTCATGGTCGACGAGATCATCAAGGTGTACCCACAAATCTATGGGAACATGGTCCAGCACACACCACTAGCCACCAGAAACAGAATGTGGACCCGGATCGTAGACCAGGTCAATGCAGTCGGGACCCTGCCCAGGAACAGAGGTGAAATAAACAAACGTTGGAATGACGTAAAGAGCCTGGTCAAGAAGAAGGAGGGCAAAAACAGAGAGCTGGCTGCCGTCACTGGCGGAGGGAATCCCGCGCTCTTTAAGACCTTCAAAGCGTGGGAGGAGAAGGTGCGAGTCGTAATCCATCCGGAGATCCTCGCCGGATTAGCAGGGGAGTGGAGGCTGGTAAGTACAAACTAATGTATACTAGCACACCGCTATGTACTCACATGCGCAACCACCATGCCACAGCTCCCAGGGACAAACACCCCCATGTCCAGCACACAATACACAACACATCACACACACATGCAACAGACACCACCACACACAGCCCAAACCGAACAACTGCAAGATGCGTGGGGACATGTGTACACTAAGCCAGCCACGTAACCACCAACAGGTCCCCAAATATGCCAGAAGCGCCACAACGAGCACCCACCACACCCATGTGTCCGCCACAGCTGCACCAACTGACAAGTAACAGGTAAGTGGCAGGAACACAAAGTGCAGTGGGTCGGAGGGGGGACAGCTGAAGTACAACACCCACCAGGCCCCCACTCCCACAGACCAGCAAGGTGGAGCACTCCCCACACCCATGTGTCAGGCACAGCTGCACCAACCGACAAGTAACAGGTAAGTGGCAGGAACACAAAGTGCAGTGGGTGGGACGGTGGACAGCCCAAGTACAACACACACCAGGCCCCAGTCCCACAGCACAGCAAGGAGGAGCATCCCCCACACCCCACACCCACGTGTCAGCCACCGCAGTGCACAACGACAGCCGAAAGGCAGACATCACGGTCCACAGCAATCGGTGTCAGTGGGTGTACAGCCACCCCCACGACCCACTACACCCCCCCACCCCCACAGACCTGCAACATGGAGCACCCCCCGCTAAGAGCCATGTGGCATCCAGTACAGTGCACGCACGAACAACTTGCAGGTGGGAAACTGGACAGGGCTGGATTACTGGAGGCATGAGGACCATAACACCACCAACACATGGGACATGTCACGTAGCACACGAACACGCAGCACCGCCCACCGTCACGAACAAGTGAACAATGTGCACACGGACATGAACAGCAGACTCACACCCCACATGACCCATCACAGACATAGCAACACCCAAGGAGCCACGTCTGCATGCACAAGCCACACTGAACATAGTCCCACACGGCAGCCACTGTGCAACTCATCACACACAACCAAAACACCATTGAAGTCCTGTCCATGTAGCCCCTACTGCCTGTCAACCACACACCCCACAACTACGCCTATGTAAGACAAACAACACTAGACGCAACAGAGCGGAACAACAGAAATGCACACGAACACCACTGAACCCATCAAACACACAGACACACCATGCACATACAACATACCATCCATCCCATCCGTCAGCCCCAGTCTCATGAAAGGCATGTCATCCGCACAGCTGCCACACATACAGCAGTCACGCTAAGATACATGCCCATGACCAACCATGTGCCAGAAGTCAATGAAGCGCACGCCACACTGTGAGCAACAACACACAACATGGGCCACACCCCCCCGAGCACTGCAGTGATGCACATGGCACAGGGCAGCACGCACACCAAGGAGATGGGACAACTGCAATACGTTGGCTGGCACACAACTATCACTCACTCATAACGATGCGTCCAATGCCATGTCCAGTAACCACAACAGACAGCAAATATGCAGGGCATGTCAGGCATGCACACACCTCAGACCATGCACTGTCATGCTGCCACAACACATGTCACGTTCGGCACCCATGGCTCACAGCATGTACCCCAAAAGCATATACCCTCCCAAATGCGAATCTGGGGCATGGCCCCCATGTTGCCATATGCGTTCCTAAGCGTTCCATTTGAACCCCAAAAGCATATTCCCTCCCAAATGCGAATCTGGGGCATGGCCCCCATGTTGCCATATGCGTTCCTAAGCGTTCCATTTGAACCCCAAAAGCATATTCCCTCCCAAATGCGAATCTGGGGCATGGCCCCCATGTTGCCATATGCGTTCCTAAGCGTTCCATTTGAACCCCAAAAGCATATTCCCTCCCAAATGCGAATCTGGGGCATGGCCCCCATGTTGCCATATGCGTTCCTAAGCGTTCCATTTGAACCCCAAAAGCAAAGTACAAACCAGACCCAGGATGGGCCAGGAGCCCGCATACACCAGAGTCACAATGAGTAGGGGCAAAGCAACACACCCATCGGCATGGCCAATCCGTCCCATGCCACATGTGCACAGCACACAGTCCCATTGCCTAGCACACACACCTACAGATGCCACAGCCACACACTCGCCTCCGGGAAACCCATGTACGAGATTGCACGAACTGCCAATGTCAGACGACTAATACATACTTCGCCAGGTGCAACACAATAACAAATCTCATTCTCTCCACAGGTGACGAACTGCTGGACGCTGGGGATGGAGACAGCAGCCAGCACAGCCAGCCTACAAGCCCCCAACGAGGACACACGGATCTGGAGGATCTGTCCACCTCTTCGGACACGGACCACCAAGCTGGCCCATCTGGCGTGGCAGGGCCCAGCCGCTCCCAGGACCCCTCCTACCCACCAACCCATCATCCAGGGATGCTGAACAGTCCCAGTCCCCTGCTGCCACTGTCGTTGCGGCCACACCCACGGTCATTGCGGCCACTACCACTGCCGCAACCGCCACCATCGCCGCACCGACCACCACCGCCTCCACCACCACCACGTCTTCGCTGGCACCAGCCCCAGCGCAGGTGGTGGCCCGGACCACTGGATCCACCCTGGGAGCCACAGCGAGGACCGTGGTGAGCAATGTGGCTAGTGGGCAGGCCGGTGGCAGCAGGACTGGTAGGAGGAGCAGGGTCAGGGAAACGCCAGCCTCCCCTGGGAGCCATGCCCTGCCTCAAATGGCCAGAGTCCTTGGGGCCTATGAAGAGGCCCAAGGACAATGGGCCAGGTCTGCCACTGACACGCGGGAGGTGCTGGGGGTGCTGAGGTCCATGGACGCCCATATGGGCCAATTCGTGTCCCGTATGGACCAACTCGTGGACCTCATGGGCCAGCTGGTGGTGGCGGTGGGGTCACAGGCAAGGCCAGCAACACCACCTCCGCCACCACCTGCTAGGGCGCAGGGTCGGCCAGCAGTGTCCACTTCCCCTGCGTCCACAGCCAGTGAGCACACCTCACCCACCACCAGCAGGTCGCCACCACACACCCCCCTCCCAAACGTGGAAGGGGCCGTCCGAAGAGGAAACAGATCTCCCGGGAGGACTTCGCACGCTCCAGTCGCAAGTGAGGCAGCCAGCCAGCCTTCCGCCAGCCTTCCTTGACCAGCCACTGCATTGACTTGCTCTACGATCCCACTCCACACAGCCATCTGGATGGCATGTGTGTGTTGGACTATGGACATAGAACCAGTGGGTACACCCTGATCATCACGCAGCCATGACCGACAGCTCATTGTCACTGCACGCACCACTTTTGTCATCACCTTACACACACTCACATGTCACAGTTTGTAATAAATGCACCTTTTTCACTAACTGCTGTTTGTGCCCTGTGTCTTTATTGTACGGAATACAACGGCCACCTTGGGCGGAAAGGCACCTGATGCGTGGCATGGAAATGGAATCCGGAGGGCCTGTAGGGACCTAGGGGTGGGAGACAGAACAGGAGCACATTCAATGAGTGTGTCACACACCCATCACACAGTACATGTCAACAACTACAAGCAATGTACACACATCGCACAGAGCAATAGGGCACAATGCCACAGTCACCAACAGTGGCATACTACCCTGGCCATGGAGCGTTGACACACTGCACGCAGTGAACATACGGCCACCCTGACACAGCACACACACACCTGCATAGATACAGACACATCATCCGTCGTACATGGACACTCACCGTCAAGTGAAGTAGCGGGCGATGAGCTGCTGGCGCACATTCCCAGCTTCCTCCTCTCCGCTGTCCACCTCACTCGAGCTGTCCTGGTCTGCGGGCTGGGGCCCTGGTTGATCTCCGTCATCCACAATGAGGGGGATCTGCTTCCGAATGGCCAGATTGTGCAGCATGCAGCACGCCACCACTATCTGGCACACCTTCTGTGGGGAGTACGCCAGTGCACCCCGGTGCGGTCCAGGCACCTGAACCTGGACTTGAGGAGGCCAAAGGTACGCTCGACCACACGTCTGGTCCTCCCATGTGCCTCATTGTAGCGATCGTCTGCTGGGGTGCGAGGATTCCTCAATGGACTGAGCAGCCATGCCCCATTCGGATACGCAGAGTCACCTGGGTGTGAGGGACACAGAGAACCGTTGCTATTCCAACTGGACAGGGGACAGCATCGCACAACCAGCACGCTACACCACTCCACAAACTCACCGACAATACAGCCACGATCCTGTTGCAGATTGGCCATCAGTCGTGGCAAGATGCTGTTGCGCATTATGTGTGCGTCATGGGCCGAGCCTGGAAACTTTGCACACACGTGGGTGATCACCATGTCCGCAAGGCACACCACTTGCACATTCAGGAGTGCGTGTGCTTCCTGTTGCGGTACAGGTGCTCAGTGGCCTGTGGTGGAACAAGGCCAACATGAGTGCAGTCAATGGCTCCCACGACGTGTGGGATTCTGCCAAGGGCATAGAATGCACCCTTCACTGCCGCCAAATCACGAGCCCTGGGGAATCGGATGTACCTGTTCCGGTACAGCATCATGGCTGCCAGTACATCCCTCAGCACCTTGCTGAACATGGGCTGGGACATCCCTCCTCCACTGCCCACTGTGTGCTGGAATGACCCAGTGGCGAAGAAATGCATGGCGGCCATCACCTTAGCCGTGGGGGTGACAGCAGTCGGATACACCCTGCGGGGACGGAGATGGGGCTCTAACATGGCACACAGTCGATGCAGAGTTGGCCTGTCCAGCCGGAACTTCCTGATTACCTCTGTATCGTCCATGTCCGCCAGCAATTGGTATGGGCGGTCAATGTTCGGTCTCCGCCTGGGTTAAATGGCAGAGGACACATGTCAAAGCAACACGGCACATAGCAATTTCGCATACACATCACTGACATGACTGAGCAAGCACATGGGCCACAGCCCAGCTGTCAAGCTGGGACGGCACGGCCACAATACACTTACACAGGTCTCCCAACAATGGCAATGGCAAGTGAGACATACCACTGCCATGTGCATGCACATGGGGATCTAGGCCCCAATGACTTGCGGGGCGTGCTGATGGGGACTGACTGCATATTCGTCAAGCGGCAACGCCACGGCAACATGAGTGTCTGCTGAGCATGGTACTGCTTCCGAGGCTGGATGAGTATGGCACACGACGACGACGATGTGGGCACGGGCTGAGCGGCCAATACAAGTGGGACCTGTGGCACGAGGGGATATGAGACAGTAGTAGGTGTCAGCACTGCACCCTATGTACAGCACTGTACGGATCACAGCTCCCGAAACATTGACTGGTGTCCACATTGACAGCCCCATGCCAAGACGGCTGTGTGCTTGCAGTCACACGTCACAGGTGAAGGGTTACATTGCACGTGCCAGGTGGCAGTCGTACATAGTGGGAGCTGGCATGTGTGTGCATGTGTCTCCTGTTCAGGATCCACCAGATGGGCGCTGACTCTGTACTGACCATTGGACACAGCATGTTCCGTGGAAGGCTTGTGTGTGTGGGATGGTGGCACTGGATGTGCCTCCGTTGGGTGGGGGGCCATGCACAGGGCGGGTACGTCGATGATTGCGCATTGTTGGTCACGGTGGGTGCACCAGCTAAGATGTGTTGCCCTGTGTTCAATTCCTATGTACGCATGATGATGGACTGTGGATGTGGGCAGACTACACATTGGTCGATGTGCTGTCCATATGCATGTGCCTTCACACCAGGCACAGCTGCCCCTGCACATGTGACCCCTGCTGGACTCGCTGCTGGGTCTGTGGAGCTGATGCACCTTCTGTGCGTGGGGCGGACAGCTCTCCTCACTTCCCTCATTGCGCATGTCATGACTTTGCCGCAGGTGACATGGATCATGGAGGGCCACATGTACGCGTGGGTAGGCTACACATGATTGTTCACTGGTCGCCACCCCCAGTCAGTGTTTCGAATGGGAAGGTTGTCGTGCTGGTGGTATGTTCGATGTGGCGGATGGGCGGGCCTAGGTGCGGGCTTACATTCCGGACATGGGGGGTAGTTGGATTGGCGACTAGTTGCAGTACACACGGGACACGTCTCTTCCTTTCCACATCTGGGTCATCCCTTGTACTCACTGACAGTGATACAGTCATCTTCGCCCCAGCCCTCATGTCCTCCCCTCGCCCCCCAATATGCATGCTCACCTGCGAGGCTAGCGCTTGCACAGGCAGCCCCAAGCTCGCACCAGAGAGGGCAAGGAGTGCATGTGTGGGTCCAGTTGCACGAGTGGGCTGTCTCAGGGTATGATGTGTGGCGGGACGCCGTCCACCTGCGTGGTGCCCCAAATGGAGACCCGGCCTGCATGGACTATGCATCACAGTCTTCGCCTTCCGGATCCGCCACCTGCGACACCCAGTGGCTGTGGCTGCCCTTGCGGCCATGCCGCGTCCGTCTGTGGCTGATGGCCCACACATTCACTCTTTGGCCTCTCTGGGGAGGGCTCAGGGGTGGTGGCGCACGCGCTTGCACTTAGTCGCAATGGCATGTGGCGTGGTTGGTATGATGGGCAATGGATGGGATGGTGCGAGCCACCTCCCGTGACGTCAGTGCTGCTCGTGCTGTGGTGCGTCCCCCTACACTTCCATTTGACTTTTTGCCATGCTGGACGTTGAGGTTCTATTGCCTGCGTGATATGACCAGGAGGAGCGCGAGGAGACCTCTCACACACCATGCTCCACTGCCATCCCGTGCCCTGTATCGCCTGTGTGGATTGACTATGTTGGGGTTACACCTGGTCGACTGGGGCTGTGTGTGCCTTGTCAAGGGGCATGGCGGGCGCACAACAGGATCCAGCTTGTCCACAGAGGGTGGGCATTCGGTGCGCCTGGTACCACTTTGTACGTGTGCCCGGCTGCTGTGCACACACGTGTTCACTCCCCCCGACAGGTGTCCTCTCACAATGCCCAGGGAAGCGGTGGTGTACTGTTCATGACCCCTCCCAACACGGCGTGCTCCAACTTGGCATGTGCGCATCTACCCGTCGCACCCACCCACCTGAGCACTGCGTCCATACGACTTCACACGACACATGTGTGTCTTCCACAGTAGTGCTACTCATTTGCGTTGACATCCAATACCAGTGGACTACATGGTCATGTCACGACTGCCGTGTACTTCACATACTCTCATCCTCTCTCATTCGTACTTGTGAAATGAGTCAGCGGAGACAGTTCTGGTTTCAAACATTATATTGAGTCTTCTGTCCTCTGTGATGCAGTATAGTGGACACTACTGGCAGCGGAATACATGTTGAGGATATACTGAGCATGATTACAAATGGGATAGGGTGTGGGGTTACATCTGCTTGGCCAAGGCTGTGCTAATGTACATTTACGTATAGCTGCGGAGCTGCGGACTTTGACACAGACGGTATACATGTAGCCTACCAGACCGCTCGGCATCATGGGCACAGTCCATCTCAGTTCCATGTGACAGGTTTGCTGCGGTTGTTCCTCATGCACGCGTGCATGTCAGATGACATCAGGGCATGTGCTTGCGTGCATGCAGCGGCGTGCCACTTGTTGTTGCACTGTGGTGGTTACTGGACATGTCACAGTCACTGGGGTCGTGTTGTTGTTGTATGCACTTGTCGTCCATGCAAAGGTCCTGGTATGGGATTCCCGGGGCGGGGGTGGGAGGGTGCAGCACCCACAGACTCCAGGCGACCTATTCATGTCCACTGAGCGGTGTGTGTGTCCATGGGCGCTGGATCCATGTCGTGTCCTGGTTGTTCGTGCAGTTCCGTCCATGTGGGTGCGATGCACAGAGCCCATGCCACTGCCTCCCACGATGCATGCGGTGTTCCTGGATGTGATGGGGAACAGTGTGCATGTCCCGGTCATATCCGATGTCATGGCGATGTCGTTGATGGTGTGGTTACAGTTGCCGGTCGTTTGGTATGGCTGTTGTGGTGGTGACTGGCCAGTCCGTGCGGAAGCTGAGCATGGGTGCGGGGTTGGACTTCATAGGTCACTCGGGGAACCTGCGTTGTGGTCCGACGTATTTACAGGTTGACAGGTATGCGATGCCGTCCAGCAGGGCTTCCATGTCATTGGTGGTGTACATGTTTGCCAGCCAATGAAGCGGATGGTGGCTGTCAAGGTGTTGTTCGTAGGTTGTCCCTTGGAGGACCATGATGGGGCATGCTGGGTGACATTCGATGTAGCTGTTCTCGATGATCCGTCGTGTGGAGGCACAGTGGTTCCATTTCAGTGCGCGTGCGATGTTGGCCACATACGCCATGCCCCCATAGGCAGAGCAGGCCCTGTCGTGTGCGTCCAGAGGAGGAGTAGTGGTAGCAGGTCCGCCTTCAGACATGCCGGGTTGGAGAGGCATATCTCGACGGGATGCTGGTAGGGACACCTCCGACAGTAGAAGACGGGCATGACGCAGCTGAACAATGTGATGCGGTAAGTCAGTCGGTAACTTACGTTCAGCAGGGACAGGAGATCGCATCCCAATGTATGTATCGTGCTGGTTTGGTACAGCTTGAGCTCTTCGGCGTAGTTGGGTAGGTGTGTTGCGGTTGCCATTTCGCAGCGGTTCGTAGAGGTGGCGTGCTCCGGCTGTGTGTGCAGTCTGCAATGTGCACGCTCCGGGGTTGCTGTGAGCTCTGTGTAGTCGTGGGGAGACAGGACTTGTGTTCTGTTGGCTTGTTTGGAGGACACGGGCCCTCTTCCCACATGCTTCTCAGACAGTTCAAGGTCGGTGCTGTGTGACTCCTTCCAATTAACTTGCATGTGGCCGACATGGGGGAGTGTTTTCTTCTTTCTTCCCCGTCCGTTGTGTGCTTCTGTGATATGCGCTATCTGCCCTGTGGTCGGTCTCCTCGGCATGCCTGTGTTGGTCTATTCTTGGACAATGGCTGTATTCACCGGCTTCTGTCGTAGGGCTGTGGTTTCGGTGTTGGAATGGAAGGTCATTCAGTGCTGTCTGCTCTCCCTTGTGTGGGCGGCAGGCTGCCTTTCCGCTCTGCGTTGGGCCTTGTGTGTGGATGTAATTCTTGGGCCACCTGTTGTCGGTCCCCGGGTTCTTTGGTGTTCCGTTTCATGTGTCTTGTTCATATGTGCAGGGTGGTATGGGTTTTTCAGTGTGGTACTGGCGTCCCTCTTCCCGAAGGGAGCCCTGCTTCTCCTAGTTGGTGTTGCCGCCGCTGTGTGCTTCGCCATGTTTGTTACACTGGGGTGTGTCCTGCTGTTGCGTGACTTCACTGACATGTGTGCGTCGTTTGTGTGGCTTTGGGTGTTGTCCGTGAATTGGGCGTTGGGGACATGTCTGTGGCCGGCCTGTCACGTGTCATGTGCGTTTGGGGTGGGGCTGGTGTGTGTGCTGCTTGGTTGTGTCCCTGTGTCTGTGTGCGACGCATGCATGGCGCTGCGGTTGGCCTCTGCGTTGTGCGCATGTGTGGCGGCGTCATCGGCGCTTTGGGGCCGTGACGGGGTGGTTGGTTCCTAGTCCCAGGTGGTGTGTACACATGTGTTCCGCGATGTTAGGATTTGGCCTGTGTGTCATATGTGGATGCAATGGTGGATGTGTAGTGTGCACGCGCTGGTGGGGGTTGTCCGCTTTTCCGCCCTTGCACTGTGTGCGCTGTTTGCGTGCACTTGTTGTGTGTGTGCCTACCTGCGTCTCCGCGGTACGTTGCGTCCTTGGTAGTGCATCAGCAGAAGCATGGGAAGGGCCTGCAGTGCTGGATTCATGCCCGGGGTGCCGCTTCTTCGTTGTCCGTGCTCTGCGTCCGTGTTTCCGCCTCTCTTTCACGTGCGGTGTCTCTTTGCCGTGGGAGCCGTTTGTTTGCGGCATCGTAATTTATGCGCCGGGCGGGACGTGTTTCGTCGGACGGTGTGTGTCAGTTGTGCTGCGCCGCTACGTGTGCGGGCGCACTTTGATGGCGGACGGTGTTGCTGGCTTGCCGGCGGTGTTTGGCCTGCTTTTCGCATCGTAATTGGGCGGGCGTGTGGACTGCTGCGTGCTGGCGGTAACTGGTGGTTTTTGCATCCGCCAGCACGGCGGTAGTGCTTCCGCCCGCCATCGTAATGAGCCCCTTAATTGTTTTAAAGTAAATATATATATATATTACATTTTATATACGTATGTTTAAATTTTTTAAATTACATTTATTTGTTATATTTGTTAAAATGTATATTAAATCTAATTTATTTTTTATAGTTAATTTTATTATTTAATATATTTAATATTATTTTTTATACGTACATTAAAATCGATATTTTGTACAACTATATTTTTTACATCGATAATTTTTTTCAATATTTTTGTACTTACCATTATAAATATAGGATGTCAATATTTTTGACATCGATATTTATAACTCGATATTTGTGTATGGGGATATTTTGGGGGTCGATATTCTATCAGTGAACCCAATTTTACACTTGGAGAGGGGTGTCAATTATCTGCGGTACTGCGGTGCGAGCAGGTGTAAAGTGTAGAATGATAGGAGATTATGCTAGTGTATGACAGTGTTTTGAACAGGAGAGTTGGTGTTTTGAAAGAGTATGTGCATGGGTGAAAGCCGAAGAAGGATGTGGTATTGCTTTTTGGCACCTGTTGAGGAGGACTGCCCTTCCATTTCTGGTACTCTGCAGCAGTTTTAAGATAATCTTAGAGTTTCTTGTTGATCAAATGTGTGTAATTTCTCACATTTATATATTTCCCTTGTCCCCGCTGCTAGCTTTTTGCTCGCAAGACAGTGTCACTCATAGTCGTTGAATGTCACTCATAATTACACTGAAATTCTGAAAATGTCACACATAAGTCTGAAACCTTGGCAGCTATGGGGGTGCTTGATGTGACGTGTAATGTTCCTCAGATTAAGAAGCACTCCACAGCGCTTGTGCATCCTACCGGTTGGGCAGCACGATAGCTCCAGCAGGATGTGTCCACACTGAGGGCAAGAACACTTGTGAGTAGTTATAAACCAGGAAGTGCATCTCTCGCGATGACTTGGGAGTATGGGTGCTGATCTGCTGTTAGTAGGGCTTCCCATCCCCCTTGACTTTTGGGCTCTTCCATAATATGTTTAGGTTACACAGAGGTTAAGGAAGAGCTTAACGTTTGCGGAGGGAAGGCACAGAAAAATGTGGTGGACGTGATGGCTAAGAAGCTGTGAGAATGTATGAAAAAACGTTACTAATAACACCACGGTCAGGAAAAGGAAATTATCATACAATGTTACATCAATCCTCTTTCTCTTTGCGTGTCTCATTTTTTGTTTCCAAGACTGCTGATGCATTATCCAAGACACTAGTTTCTTCTGAAAAAGTATTAAATGCCATCAGTTTCGCGCGTTTTTGCAGTCTATGTTCTCTGACACCTCCCTCTGTACTCAATTTGCGGCTTAGGTGCATACATCCTGACTCGTATTTTTTTTGTGTGCACCTAAGTGAAACTGATGTGTGCAAGTAAAGGGTATTTACCATTCTAAATTCCACACCCGGCTTCACAGAATAAGGATAAGTGGAGTTTTAGAACTGTAAAAGTGCACCTGCAGAAAATCTCTAGTGTTGTAAGTTATGGGCTAGGATTAGGAAATGGAGAGAGTACACCGCAAACAAGTACGTTAATTAGTATTCACAAACACTTGTCATTGCCATTCCCACCCAGGAAACACTTGTTGGGTTACTCCTAAAAAGGATGGAATAGCTCTGTTTGTAAAGTGGGAATAGGAGGGAAAAGACTGCCAACTTGATTTTCGCCGTGAAGAAAAAAAGGTATATACACAAACACATGACTTACAAGCGTGAGGATGCATTGCCCAGTAGGTGTGCCACTGTCTGATTCTCTTTCTTCAAACGTAGAAGTAAACCTACAGAAGTAGAATTTCGATTTTTTAAAGCAGGGCTTTCAAAAGTGTCAATTGTTTTTAAAGCTGAGGACTCTATCAGTCACTTCACTGCCTCACAAACTGTTTACTTTGTGGTACTTGGATGGACTACCAAATGTAAGATGACAAAGTGCAAAATTGCAGTGCCTCACATTACAGCATGAAACGCTTAAGCATGGCGGTGTGGGGGTGAATTTTGGGGGACATAGATATGAGCACCAGCTCCAATACTTCCATCCACCCAGCTGGGTACTCCCTCAGGTGTGCTGATCAACAAATAATGTGCAAATGCCTGTTATAGCATATACTCATATTTAACGCTGTACAGCAGTATGCCAGCCATTTTGTACATTCATGCCAGCAGAGAAAATGGGCAGAGCGAATGAGAGCAGGGCAGGAGGGCATGTGCACGTTTCTATCAGTATAGACGAATTTCAGCTTCGAAGACATCTGTCTTACACAACTATTACAGCGAGTGCCAAGGCCTCAATTGGCTGTCTTATAAAACGCCATATGTATCACAAAGGGATTTCTGTCTGCAATCATTGCAGAAAACCCTCTTCTCGATTTCACGCCTCTTAACATCTGGCTGGCATTAATTTTTAATCACAGCAGCTAACGACCAACACATTGTGGCATTGACAGCTATTAAGTTTTGAGTTTATACATGTATTTGGTAAAACAACGCCCAAGGTAAGTCATGCCATTTACAGGTATTTAAATCAAAGTAAAACTAGGGGGCCGATTCCGATTCGGGCCGGAAATCTCTCCGACCGAGCCGGACCCGGAGAGATTTCCGACCGAATCGGACCCGTGCAGCCCGACCGAACGAGTACGATGCGCACGTATGCCATCGGACTCGATTCGGTCGGACTCCCATTGAAGTCAATGGGAGCCGGTCGTACAACGCGTACGCGGGCTCCCATTGACTCAATGGGTGCGAGTCGGACAAGGGCGCCCCCTACAGCGGGTACGCGGCGAAGCGACTCGCGCCGTACACGCACAGGTAGGGGGGACCCATGGGTCCCCCCTGTGTGCGACTCGCGCGGCTACGCGTACAGGGGGGTCCGACACGGACCCCCAAAGTACGGCTCCGACTGCTCTTTCGAGCCGGAGTGCGCGGCTCGGTCGGACTGCTCGCGGCGCGCATCGTACTTACCCGGCCGGGGAACGTCTCCATTGCGCGGTGCGAGTCGGGTCCGTGTGAGTCAGTCGGAGCGTGTTGATGCCGCGTACGAGTCGGTCGGCGATTTCGCGGGCGCTTGCATCGTACTCGCTCGGCCGGACCCGCGTACGAATCGGTCGGGAAACAGGGCTCCGAATCAGATCCGGTAAAGCCGAATCCGATTCGGAGCCCTACTGGCCGAGATCGGAATCGGCCCCCTAGGTGTTTTTTTAGATGTTTATAAACATAAAACTAGCAGAATATTTCCTACTGTGATGATCTATAAAAATATAATTAATCACTGAGGTTAGACGGATGAGCATGGTAGGAAATCAAACTTCAAAGAGAGGAAAACAAGATATTGCAATTCATGCCACGCATGGTCACGTGTATGCAGCTCGTGGGGCGTGCATTAGGAGGCATGTGTGAACAGGCGTCATGGCATGTGCTTTCCATTCTTGAGATCATGTGGCCATTTTTAAACTTGCCGATTTACTGTTCTAAGAGGTAAGACGAATATCACAGAAAGGAGATCGTTCCTCTATCAAGCCGGTGCACTGTTGGGTGCTCCCTGGCCAGAGATTAAGTCGCCGGGAGATCTGAATTTCAGATCGTGATGCCCTCACACACCTGTTAGGGTGTCATGCTTCATCATAGGGCGCTCCTCGTCAGACCGGCGCTGCAATGTCTGACGGGCCTGGTGGCTACTTTGGCGGAGTTCTTTTGATCTGAGGACGCCGTATATGGTGGGTGCACGTGGGCAATACGTGGTGAATAGTGTGTAAAAAAGTGGTTTAAAATAGGCACCGGATCCCATACACAGAAAATGTTAATGGGATATGGGTCCAGGACTAAGTAAAAACAGTGGTGCTATCTTATGGCCACTAGGTGCCAGGATAGCGTTATAGATGCATGGTCGACTTGTTTCGTGCCATTCAAGCCCAACCGTTGGGCGGCACTTCTTCAGGACCTTTATAAAAAGTAATACCCCCTAGTGGGGCGGGTGGTCTCCCCGCTAATCGAGGATGACCAAATGAAGTGTGTAGCTGGTCCCCGGTGTGGAACCAGTGTGAAACCTCCACCTAAAAAGGGAAGGAAAGGTGGAGAAAAAACAAACAAGAATGCGACATAAAAAATACTCCAAAAATATACATATTGCACAATGGAGACAAAGTCAAGGGCACTGCCCTGTCATACCACTAGTATATACAGTATCACATTGATGACTTCAGACAACCTAGACAGGACAGTGTGCCTGTCCAGAAGTGAGAGCTAACTAGCTACATGGAAGTATACGGTGAATGACGTTAAAAAGCGCGCATAGACTAGTCCAGAGATTGGACAACCAACTGATGGCAAGAGAGCTTCCTTGTCCTGAAGAAATGGTGGTAGGGCACACAAATGTGGTCCTAGCGTAGCTTACCTCAAAGGATGGAGTATACTACTTCATAGGCGGATAGGAGGGTCCCGATCTCTGTAGGGGACACCTTAGGGTAAACATAGTATCAGTAGAACCAAGCAGTTTATCCAGCTGTATGCAATACATCATCACTGGTGTGCGTCGTAAGGTGCCTCACACACTCACCACCCCTGCGGGGAGCCTAGCCGACTCGTGGCGACTTGTGGCGTGTGCCCTGGTTGAACGTGAGTAGGGGGACAGGGGGTGCACCCCATAGAACCACACGGTCGGAAGCGGTATACACGATTAAATGTAGACCGTGAACATGAAAACCCGGCTGCGTGACCCGGAATGGGCGTCTCAAGGGCGTGTCCTAACTGTGCTCCATAATCGTGGTAATGCAATGCCAACTGAAGGGTCCCGGAGAAAGGAATGAGATCGCTGTAGTCCAGGCGAGGTATAGAATCAGCGGAAGCACGTCAGCGTGTATCTAGTAATAACAGAGCCACACGTGCAAAGTGTGGACACTGAGCTGATGCGGGGGCACCGGTGCGGGAGTGCTCGGGGCAGATAGTTAAATGATGGCCTAACACGTGCAAACCAAGCGGTATGGGTGCTACCTAAGTGGTGGAAACTAGCAGACAGTCAGGCGTACAAAGGTGAGTGCAGTTGCACTTAATTGGTGGGTAGATCGGTCAATGGCGTCTCACCTATACAGCTCCATCACATCTGGATATTACCGGATGTGTTGCCAGTCTACGTTCATAAAGGCTTGATCACATGGTTCAGGCACCCGCGACCCACACGGTGGAGGCAGGGAACATCGCGGCCATCTTGGAATGGTGTCGGATGACCACGGAAAGGTATAAAGGTGTCATAATCAGCTGGCAAGTAGCGGGGATGCCCACCAAAAATAGGATGAAGAAGATATCGGCCAGCTAGAGGCAGAGGAAGAAGAAGAGGGAACAAACAGGTGCAATGGCAGGACACAGAAAACCAGCCCAGGACAACAAGAAGCATGACGCACCAAAAAAACTGATCGTCAACCTGTCTACTAGGGAGCTGAATACCGACGAGACTACAGCACTGGAAATGGGCTTAGGCTTCGTGCCCACCCCTAAGGAAGACAACTTCAGGCTGAACGAAGAATTACACCAACTATTCCGTAAAATCAGACTCAGATCCTTCTTTAAAGACACCAACATACCGGAGCCGGAGGACACAGGATTCAGACCACCCTCGAGATTCACCCCTACAGCAGGCATGGTCCCGAATGAGGTCCTGACCTTCGAAAAGTCGGTTCTAAAAGAGGCTAACCTTCTAAAAACGCCACCGACCTACAACAACATGTCCAATAAACTCCGAGATGCCATCAACTCTTTGAAAAATGATGCAACCATAATAATCAAGCCCGCGAATAAAGGGGGTGCCACGGTCATACTTGACCTCAAGGATTATGAAAATGAATGCTCATGACAGTTGAACAAAACCCAATACTACGAGGCACTTGACACAGACCCGACGGAACGTTTACTAGGACAGATCCGCATTATGGTAAACAAAGCATCTACGGAAGGATGGATCACACCCAAAGAAGCGGCTTTCCTAGTGAACCAAAACCCTAGGATGCCCTATTTTTACCTCCTTCCAAAGATCCACAAGGGAGTCATCCCACCACCTGGCCGTCCCATAGTATCGGGCATAGGCTCCCTCCTGGAACCACTGAGTCAATTCAGTGACCACTTTCTACGCCCTCTGGTCCAAGCAACTCCTGCCTACCTCAAGGACACCCGGGATGTCCTTAACTTGATTCAAGAGATCAATGACGATAACACCGAGGAGATCAACTTGCTCCTCACACTTGATGTAGAGGCACTACTATACACAAACATTCCCCAGGATGCTACCATCGAGGTCGTTGGGAATCTTCTAAGGGAGGCAGACCTACCAACTAACACCCCAGCCGACTTCATCATAGCCGTAATATCTATGGCCTTAACCAACAACTTCTTTATGTACAAGACCACGACGTATCACCAAGTACAGGGCACCAGCATGGGGAGCACCTTTGCTCCCAGTCTGGCGGGTCTGTACATGTCTCATTTTGAAGCCAAGAACCTCTTTACAGACACCAATCCCTTCCATAGGAACCTTATGACCTGGAAGAGGTACATTGATGACATCCTCATCCTTTGGAGGGGCACTGAGATGGCGGCCCAGACATTCCATGAGTGGATCAACAACCAGGATCCCCATCTACGCTTCACTATGACAGCCAGTGATAAAGAAATCCCATTTCTAGACCTACTGATAAGCCTTGAAGATGGCTTCCTACACACCACTACCTATAGGAAGACCACTGACTGCAATAGTCTTTTGAGTTTCAAAAGCTACCATCCCAAAGCCCTCAGAGAAAATTTACCATACGGCCAGTTCTTGAGGATTCGACGGAACTGTAGCAGGATACATGAGTTCGAGTCCCAGGCGACTATACTGGCTAACAACCTACAGGAGAGGCACTACCCCAGAGACGTGATCTCAAAAGCAAAAAAACGTGCAAGAAACAACACCCGCCAGGGGCTTTTGGAAACGAGGGAACCCAGAATAAATGAAGTAATCACCTGTGTCACCACCTTTACTCCACTATCCAATCAAGTAAAGAAGATCATCAACCGTAATTGGAGGATCCTCAATACTGACTCATTGGACTTGAAACCCCCCCGTTTTGGATTCAAAAGAACGGCGAATCTCAGAGACCAGTTGGTAAACACACGTCCACGAGTACACAAGACACCCAAGGAAACCACACTCTGGAACCTCCCCGCGGTCACAGGACACTACCCCTGCGGTACGTGTGGGGCTTGCTCCTCCACAAAACATACTAAATCATTACAACTGGGTAACTTTGTGTGGGAACAGCGGAGACATACCAATTATAACACCACCAACTGTGTATATCTTATCACTTGCCCATGCCTGCTCTGGTATGTAGGGATGACAACCCGAGCCGTGAAAGTAAGGATCAGTGAGCACAAGAGTACCGTGAGACGCGGACGCACTGCTACCAAGTTGACGAACCATTTCATTGAAAAGGACACCCATGTGAAGCCATACACTGGACCATCCTAGAGGCTAACCCAGGATGGAATAGCTCCTCACTATTACGACGAGAGCAACGGTGGGTCCATCGCCTTCGCACCCATACAAAAGGACTCAACGAGGAAATCCCATGGTCTGAACTATAACTCTTCTATCACTCAACCATCACAAGAGACACAATAGCCTCAGCGTTACACAATGATCCTGCCAACAGCTGAATTACCACTAGAACCTCGACCCAAACATAACATCCCTCTAGGACCGACTTTTTTTGCTACTTGCAATGACACCCACCCCTGCAGCTGCTATGCCATACTTATTCTCTGTAGTATAGCACACTCCGCACCCCAACCAACACTAACGGGGCACGACATCTGGTGCCCTGTCTCTGGGGGTGTCATTTATAAAAAAACAAATTACATTTTTTTGTCTTTTATTTTATTTTTATAATTTTCTACATTTCACTTGGAAGTACCAGGTTTTTTATTATCATCACTAAACTCTTCCGACAGGGGTTCCCAGCGTGTGACGTCCCACGTGGGCGTAGACTGCCCTGCCACAACGTGAACCAGTCACCCGAGGCTTACTCCGCGTCCTACTACACACATGCGCAGCCTTTATTAGGCTGTACTCAGCACGCATGCGCAACACTGAGACAGCCTCAATTCACACACGCATGCGCAGCGAAGAGGACAATGATGGGACACACCGGAAACAGGTACCTCCCTCACGCTAATTGATGCTAGTACTTCTACACGGCCCCAGACCGCAGTTCTTGACCTTCAGGCAGGCGTCAGGACGGGGAAGGTCTATCGGAGCTGACACCCGAGTACATACGTGAGTACAAAGATCGCAGCGTTGGTGAAGGTAATCTCCTGTTGAAGTAAGTCCATGTGACTAGCCACAATCGTCAGACATGTTACTTACCGATTTTTCTTGCACTGTCTCATTGTTCTTTTAACAGCCCAGTAAGGTGCGGGCACCCTACGCCTTTAGCCTATGGAGCACTGTTCTCCTAGTTTTTAGGTAAGAAATGCAGTAACCTTATACACCCGA
This sequence comes from Calotriton arnoldi, assembly GCA_963921515.1. Lineage (NCBI taxonomy): Eukaryota > Metazoa > Chordata > Amphibia > Caudata > Salamandridae > Calotriton > Calotriton arnoldi. Next base: position 992,682 of record CAWUFW010006926.1, on the reverse strand, counting down.
CAATCTAGATGCGCCGGAACGCACATGATGGGCTATTGTTAGCTACCTCCATGCGTTCCTTAACGTGCAGCGTCTGGTGTGAGCTTAAACTTCAGCTGGTCATCCCTGCCGCCTGATGTGTATATTGTAAAATCCCCCATTCTCTACAGGCCCCTTGCTATCGCTGACATTTTCGGGGAGGTTGGACGGGGAGCCCCTTGGACAACCGTTTCTTTCATGCGGCATGCCATCGGCTCTCCTCCTTCTTTACTCTTTGATGTCACCACGCTGGGCGCATGTAACAGAAGAGAGAGTCACTTTACTAGTCATGTTGCGCTTTACACTATTGACGCGAGATGCGCCTCTAGGACACCTACCGTTGGAGGCATATCTGCAAGCTTCACATACTTATTTGCCTCGTAGTCATGTTTTTCTGTTTTTCCTTTCTTTTCGTTTTTGCTTTTCTCTTTTTATCCATTCTAGGTCACGGTCAAGAGGGCATATTCGACTACTGAGTCCAAACCATAGCTTATAGTCTCTTAGGCTATTGCCCCCACTGATCGCTTAGAGGGCTAATGTTACCCCTCTACTAACTTTTATCTCCCTCGTGCACTACACCACTTCCACAGTTTTTCTGGTCCTGATGAAATGCCAGGGATCGTTTTGACCATTAAGGCGTGAAACATGTCGACCTTGTAGTTACCTGGGCACATTACGCCTCCAGTGGTAACCCCCAACCTACGGGTTTTTTAGTCTGCCAAGGGTACCTCTTCATTAAAATTTCTCTTTTTGGTAACCCTTAGACAGTTTTAACGCATTGCACGCACATTATCACCCTTCACTTAGGACTCTGTTCACACACCCACATGCACCAAACAGCAGTTCTCAAAAGATCTCCGCCAAAGTGACCCTTCGGGGGACCCGTAGGGCATTGCACCGCCGGCCCGACGAGGAGCAACTGCCCAATGATGAAGCATGACATCCTTCGGGATGTGTGAGGGCTACAAGAGACAATTTCTGTCTCTCCTCCCCCCACTGAGTCCTTGACCTAGCACTCTCTTCCCTCTAGCCTCTCTGTAGTGAGTGTACGACTTTTGCACCACTCACTGAGGAACAGTGTCCCCCCTTTTGTTGACTTCATGGTTAGTTTGGAGCACGGGCACTGGACCATTAACTAGCTCCTGGTCCCCCCCCTCTTTTTTGACACTGAAGTAGCGGGGATGCCCACCAAAAATAGGATGAAGAAGACATCGGCCAGCTAATGTCGTGCTTAGTCGAACCAGCACAGAACGAAAATGGTGGCTGGTCCCGGTATCGCGCCACTGCAAAGGAATAATAATTAGTAGGGCCTTGATAATGGTGGCCATCTTGGAATAGGGTGCTCTACCACATAGGGAATCTACATAAAGGGTAAGCAGTGACATAGATGGTTATGTGGTATACAGACATGTCAAGATTTAGTGTCTGGGACCACAAGACAGTGCCATAGAGGTTTCGTGTGATCTAGCAGATGTTGGGTGGCAATATCATGAGAATAAAATGACATGTATGTATGCTTAGGGGTCTTAAAAGCGGTTCAGACAGGTGGAATCAGAACCGCCCAGTAATGGCACTTCTAGCGAGTGGCATCTCACTCTACATGTGTACTGAGGTGAGACCATAGTCCACAGTGAAGGGCTAGTAATATCAGTTATAGGCCAGAGGGCAGGTGGTCAGGTTTATAGTTCAGTCCAATGTATCTCATCGTTCAGACCGCGTCACTGTGTGGAAAGGCGAAAGATCCAACGCTGTTCTATTTTGAACAGTTTTTGTGCAGACCATGTAGCGTTGCTTTCAATCACTGTCCATTGTATGTCTTCTGGTCTGTGAGGGTGGGAGAGGAAATGAGCGCTCATTTTAGTGGTGTTTCTGCCACATCTAATGTTACTCCGATGTTCCATGATTCTTGTCTTTACGGGACGCGTTGTCATGCCAACATATCTCAGTTGGCAGGGGCACTCAATGAGATAGATGCAATTTTTCGTATTACAGTTGGAATGGGAGCTTCGGGACCCTTCAGTTGGCATTGCATTACCACGATTATGGGGCACAGTTAGGACACGCCCTTGAGACTCCCATTCCGGGTCACGCAGCCGGGTTTTCATGTTCACCGTTTACATTTAATCGTGTATACCACTTCCGACCGTGTGGTTCTATGGGGTGCACCCCCTGTCCCCCTACTCACGTTCAACCAGGGCACACGCCACGAGTCGCCACGAGTCGGCTAGGCTCCCCACAGGGGTGGTGAGTGTGTGAGGCACCTTACGACGCACACCAGTGATGATGTATTGCATACGGCTGGATAAACTGCTTGGTTCTACTGATACTATGTTTACCCTAAGGTGTCTCCTACAGAGATCGGGACCCTCCTATCCGCCTAGGAAGTAGTATACTCCATACTTTGAGGTAAGCTACGCTAGGACCACATTTGTGTGCCCTACCACCATTTCTTCTGGACAAGGAAGCTCTCTTGCCATCAGTTGGTTGTCCAATCTCTGGACTAGTCTATGCACGCTTTTTAACGTCATTCACCGTATACGTCCATGTAGCTAGTTAGCTCTCACTTCTGGACAGGCACGCTGTCCTGTCTAGGTTGTCTGAAGTCATCAATGTGATACTGTATATACTAGTGGTATGACAGGGCAGTGTCGTTGACTTTGTCTCCATTGTGCAATATGTATATTTTTGGAGTATTTATGTCGCATTCTTGTTTGTTTTTTCTCCACCTTTCCTTCCCTTTTTAGGTGGAGGTTTCACACTGGTTCCACACCGGGAACCAGCTACACACTTCATTTGGTCATCCTCGATTAGCGGGGAGACCACCCGCCCCACTAGGGGGTATTACTTTTTATAAAGGTCCTGAAGAAGTGCCGCCCGACGGATGGGCTTGAATGGCACAAAACATGTCGACCATGCACCTATAACGCTATCCTGGCACCTAGTGGTCACAAGATAGCACCACTGTTTTTATTTAGTCCTGGACCCAAATCCCATTAAAATTTTCTGTGTATGGGTTCCGGTGCTTATTTTAAACCACTTTTTTACACATCACTATTCGCCACTTATTGCCCACGTGCACCCACCACATACGGTGTCCTCAGATCAAAAGAACTCCGCCAACGTAGCCATCAGGCCCGTCAGATATTGCAGTGCCGATCTGACGAGGTGCGCCCTATGATGAAGCATAACACCCTAACAGGTGTGTGAGGGCATCACGATCTGAAATTCAGATCTCCCAGCGACTTAATCTCTGGCCAGGGAGCACCCTTCAGTGCACCGGCTTGATAGAGGAACGATCTCCTTTCTGTGACATTCTTGATACCAGTACCTGGAGGAGTTTAGGAGTAGGACCTCTTTAAATAACTTGCTCTTCCGTCCCCCCTTTTTTGATTTAAGATTTACGTACGGCACTACTGCCGAGGGACCCTGCACAACAATTGTTCACCAGGGCAACCTCCAACATTTCGAGACTTCCCTCTGCCATAACATACCGCATTACATCCCTTTCCATCTGTAAAAAACTTTACCTAGTATCCATTTGTGGGCACAATGGATACCCAGGGACTTAGCTTCACAGATGACATGGTGTCAGAAATTCTTCGAGCACCCTCTCTACTACAAAATGAGGGCAGTAATCCTTCAAGCAGCAACACTGATGACTGGAATTCAATAGCCAGTCAGAAAAAATTACAGACCAAGATAGCACTCCACGGTGCTATGATGACAGAATATATGAGGGCCAACATAGCCCCTAATGGCCTCCTGGTCACGAATGCACCCTGTATCTTCCTGGAAGATATCGGATTTAGAAGAGAATGGTCCCAGGTGGCTTGGAAGTGTACCAGGGACTGGCTTATACTTTTCATCAATACAGCAAAACGCCTATCTGATAAACTGTTGATTGAAATTACAGTGGTTGAGAACAATCTAAAGGCCACAATCAGCATCTCAACATTTAAGAGTAAACTTGCTGAAATCAACTCTGAAATGGATGAACATAAGGATCATCTCATGTGGCAAAAAATCTTAAAATTACAAAAAGACATCAAAAAGTTTGACAAAGAAAAAGTTTACCCCTACACACGAGAGAACTACCAAGCACCTAGGGGGGATGACTCCTCAGATGGAGGCTCAACCGACAACCGCCAAAGCTCTTTTAGCAGTACCTCGAGCAATGACAGCCGCTCAAGCTTTAAAAATAACAGAGGACCTCCGCCCCCACCTATGTCTGGATACCCGATGAGTTCTTACTTCGGACAACAACCCCGTGGAACCCAGTCTATCATGTTCCACCACCTATGTATCACTACAACCCGAACCAACAGCCATTTTTAGGACGAGGCCGGGGCAGGGGTAGGGGCAAAGGCGGGCCCCAAAAACAGGTCCAGTGGCAAGATCAGCCGGAACCACAACAACCGAACGCATGGAACTGAGGAGCAAGAAAAACAACCGGATCTAGTGGTGAACCTTTCCACAACAATCCTGACCCCAGTTGAGAAGAAAGTCCTTGGGAGGGGCCTGGGTTATGTTCCGACCCCACACGAAGACCGTTTTCGTCTCCATAAAGAACTCCACGGGTTCTTTAGGAAGGTACGACTGAGAACATACTTCCACGACAAAAAACATCAAGGAAAGACTGACACGGGCCTCAGAGTCCCATCGAAATTCACACCTCACGAAGGTATGACACCTCATGAAATCCTCACCTTCGAGCAAGCCGTGATGAAGGAAGAGGACAGCCTGACCGACAGAAAACACTATAACAACCTGTCGTCTGCAGAAAGAGCAGCTATCAATCTCCTCACCGAGGATGTATCAATAACCATAAAACCTGCTGACAAAGGAGGAGCCATAGTGCTATTGAACACAGACGACTATAACAAGGAATGCTTACGACAACTCTCACAAGAGAGGCACTACAAAAGGATCACCAAAGACCCCACAGATTAACTACTGATGCGGTTAAAATCAATTGTAGTGTCGGCAGAAGCACAGGGCTGGATTTCCAAGAATGAAGCCAACTTCCTTATCAATACGGAACCACGTACCCCTTTTTTCTACATCCTGGCTAAAATCCACAAAGGGATAACACCCCCTCCTGGTCGCCCGATAGTTTTGGGCATTGGTTCACTGTTAGAACCTCTCAGCAGATTTTGTGACCATTTTTTGCAACCGCTTGTCAAGAAGATACCCTCATACCTTCAGGACACTAGAGATGTCCTTAACCTCATCGCCAGTACAGAAAGGAGCGAGGAGATCAACATCTTAATGACTCTTGACGTTGAGGCGCTCTACACGAACATTCTGCAAACTGAGACTCTCAGGGTCGTGGAGACACGCCTACTAGCTGAAGATTGGACTTCACAGACCCCTGTGGCTTTCATAATGGACTGTGCTACAATAGCAATGTGTGAGAATTTCTTCCAGTTCCAGGACAAACTATACCACCAAACCCAGGGGACATCCATGGGCAGCACGTTTGCGCCAAGTCTGGCCTGCCTCTATGTGGCCGAGTTCGAACGTCTTCACATCCCTACCAACAACCCATATGCGGATAACATCTTGATGTGGCGACGGTATATAGATGATATTCTTGTCTTCTGGAAAGGTGATGTCAACACCTGCGACGCCTTCTTCACATGGGTGAACACGCTGGACCCCTACCTCAGATTCACCAGGTCTCTCTCACCAACGGAGATCCATTTCCTGGATCTGACCATCACTCTCCAGGATGGGTTGCTTTCCACCCACACTTTCAAAAAACCCACAGATTGCAATAATCTGTTACTCTATGGGAGCCACCACCCTAAGGCACTAAGGGACAACCTCCCATTTGGACAGTTTCTGCGACTGCGCAGAAATTTCAACACAACCTCAGACTTCAAAAAGGAAGCAACCGCCTTGAGTAAGAACCTAGAAGCTCGTGACTATCCGACATCATCATCACGAAGTCATTCAAGAGAGCGCTCAACAACAATAGAGAAGCTCTGCTGGAACACAAACAAAAAATAGCCGAGGATATCATAACGTGTGTCACCACGTACACTCCGGACTCGAACAGGATCCGAAGAATAGTCCGAAAAAATTGGAAGACCGTAACATCAGGGAACCTTTCTATCCCTATGCCTCATTTTGCTATGAAACGCACAAGCAACCTAAGAGACATGTTGGTTCACTCCCGCCCAAAACCTACACAAAAGAACACTCAGACTACATTATGGAACACCGCATCGGTGAGAGGCCACTATCCTTGTGGTCAATGTGGGGTTTGTAATTTGACAAAACATACCAAGGAGATAGTATTGGAAGACAGAAAAGTGTAGACCCAACGCTCCCATTCCAACTGTAATACGAAAAATTGCGTCTATCTCATTGAGTGCCCCTGCCAACTGAGATATGTTGGCATGACAAAGCGTCCCGTAAAGACAAGAATCATGGAACATCAAGCAACATTAGATGTGGCAGAAACACCACTAAAATGAGCGCTAATTTCCTCTCCCACCCTCACAGACCAGAAGACATACAATGGACAGTGATTGAAAGCAACGCTACATGGTCTGCACAAAAACTGTTCGAAATAGAACAGCGTTGGATCTTTCACCTTTCCACACAGTCACGCGGTCTGAATGATGAGATACCTTGGACTGAACTATAAACCTGACCACCTGCCCTCTTGCCTATAACTGATATTACTAGCCCTTCACTGTGGACTATGGTCTCACCTCAGTACACATATAGAGTGAGATGCCACTCGCTAGATGTGCCATTACTGGGCGGTTCTGATTCCACCTGTCTGAACCGCTTTTAAGACCCCTCAGCATACGTTCATGTCATGCTGAACGTATGCTAGATCACACGAAACCTCTATGGCACTGTCTTATGGTCCCAGACACTAAATCTTGACATGTCTGTATACCACATAACCATCTAGGTCACTGCTTAACCTTTATGTAGATTCCCTATGTGGTAGAGCACCCTATTCCAAGATGGACACCATTATCAAGGCCCTACTAATTATTATTCCTAAGCAGTGGCGCGATACCAGGACCAGCCACCATTTTTGTTCTGTGCTGGTTCGACTAACCACAACATTAGCTGGCCGATATCTTCTTCATCCTATTTTTGGTGGGCATCCCTGCTACTTGCCTGCTGATTATGACACCTTTATACCTTTCCATGGTCATCCGACACCATTCCAAGATGGCCGCGATGTTCCCTGCCTCCACAGTGTGGGTCGTGGGTGCCCGAACCATGTGATCAAGCCTTTATGAACGTAGACTGGCAACACATCCGGTAATATCCAGACGTGATGGAGCTGTATAGGTGAGACGGCATTGACCGATCTACCCACCAAGTAAGTGCAAATGCGCTCACCTTTGTACGCCCGACTGTCTGCTAGTTTCCACCACTTAGGTAGAACCCATACCGCTTGGTTTGCACGTGTTAGGCCATCATTTAACTATCTGCCCGAGCACTCCCGCACCGGTGCCCTCGCATCAGCTCAGTGTCCACACTTTGCACGTGTGGCTCTGTTATTACCAGACACACTATTCTATACCTCGCCTGGACTAGACCGATCTCATTCCTTTCTCTGGGACCCTTCAGTTGGCATTGCATTTCCACGATTATGGGGCACAGTTAGGACACGCCCTTGAGACTCCCATTCCGGGTCACGCAGCTGGGTTTTCATGTTCACGGTCTACATTTAATCGTGTATATCGCTTCCGACCGTGTGGTTCTATGGGGTGCACCCCTGTCCCCTTACTCACGTTCAACCAGGGCACATGCCACGAGTCGCCACGAGTCGGCTAGGCTCCCCGCAGGGGTGGTGAGTGTGTGAGGCACCTTACGACGCACACCAGTGATGATGTATTGCATACGGCTGGATAAACTGCTTGGTTCTACTGATACTATGTTAACCCTAAGGTGTCCCCTACAGAGATCGGGACCCTCCTATCCGCCTATGAAGTAGTATACTCCATCCTTTGAGGTAAGCTACGCTAGGACCACATTTGTGTGCCCTACCACCATTTCTTCTGGACAAGGAAGCTCTCTTGCCATCAGTTGGTTGTCCAATCTCTGGACTAATCTATGCGCGCTTTTTAACGTCATTCACCGTATACTTCCATGTAGCTAGTTAGCTCTCACTTCTGGACAGGCACGCTGTCCTGTCTAGGTTGTCTGAAGTCATCAATGTGATACTGTATATACTAGTGGTATGACAGGGCAGTGCCCTTGACTTTGTCTCCATTGTGCAATATGTATATTTTTGGAGTATTTTTTATGTCGCATTCTTGTTTGTTTTTTCTCCACCTTTCCTTCCCTTTTTAGGTGGAGGTTTCACACTGGTTCCACACCGGGGACCAGCTACACACTTCATTTGGTCATCCTCGATTAGCGGGAAGACCACCCGCCCCACTAGGGGGTATTACTTTTTATAAAGGTCCTGAAGAAGTGCCGCCCGACAGTTGGGCTTGAATGGCACGAAACATGTCGACCATGCACCTATAACGCTATCCTGGCACCTAGTGGCCATAAGATAGCACCACTGTTTTTACTTAGTCCTGGACCCATATCCCATTAACATTTTCTGTGTATGGGCTCCGGTGCCTATTTTAAACCACTTTTTTACACATCACTATTCACCACTTATTGCCCACGTGCACCCACCACATACGGCGTCCTCAGATCAAAAGAACTCCGCCAAAGTAGCCACCAGGCCCGTCAGACATTGCAGCGCCGGTCTGACGAGGAGCGCCCTATGATGAAGCATGACACCCAACAGGTGTGTGAGGGCATCACGATCTGAAATTCAGATCTCCCAGCGACTTAATCTCTGGCCAGGGAGCACCCTTCAGTGCACCGGCTTGATAGAGGAACGATCTCCTTTCTGTGATATTCTTGATACCAGTACCTGGAGGAGTTTAGGAGTAGGACCTCTTTAAATAACTTGCTCTTCCGTCCCCCCCCTTTTTGATTTAAGATCCAAGAGGTTAGACGGCCATGTTAGACCAGCAAATTAAAGAGATCAAAAAGAGATAAGAAAGAGAGCGCAGCCCTTGGCAGCTGCCAGGCTCTCATAAAAAAAAGAAATAATAATAATACATACACCACACACTGGGGGATGAGGAGTAGGTAGAAAGCATCAGGGATAGGGTTCTGGTCCCATCATTTAAGGGCACAGATAACTCCTGAGCAGTCTAACAAAAGTGTGTGTTTATAATGTAAAATAAATTACATAGTACCTCCCCTCTGCCTTCTAAACATTTTAAGCAGCTGTATATTTTAAGTGCATGATGAGTAGAGTCATTACACAATAAATCCTTAGCAATGCAGGTAGTGAGCACTTAGAAACTCTATCCGAGGCTATCATCTGGTTAAAAAGCAATCTACATTTTTTTGAACTGCTCAAGCATGTGTACTTAAAATGCAGAAGGACAATTGGCAACATCCTGTGCCATTAAGATAGTCCACACGGAGCTCCTACTACCTGTCTCATCTCAACAGTGTAAGAAGTAGTGCTAGTCTACCACTGAAGAAGAGGTTTATCTGCTCAGATCGAGATTTATTACCAGAGAACTCTACCGGCTTACAAACACAGCCTGCCTCTGAATGAATATTGAGTAAGATGAACCATGTGCAGTGTCCAAATGTAGAGTTCACTGACATTTTCTTTAGCCCCGCTGCTGTTTCACCACTGGAACCACATCTACTTAGTGATTCTATAACTAAACAGTGAATTTGTAAATAGTTGAACATCATTCCTTACTCCAACCTGTACCTGAATAAGACAGAGAATACCCACAATACTAAATTGGTGTTCTTTCAGTGACCCATGTTGAGTCTTAATTTAACATTATCCTCCCCAGGGAGAACATCACTTGCACTGGCAGAGTCTTGGTATATCCTACTTTCAGTAACAGTTCTTCTCCTCTTCTACAATAATCTTAGGGCTATAGATCTGTTTCCATCTCCTAATCAATCATTTTCATTGGAGCCAAAAATGATTTGTGAGAGATGTTTTCCTTTATCAAAGGCTAGACCTCTGACTAAACAATGATATTCCTTTTAGCCTAAACTCTCCTCTTTTTCACAAAGGAGAAGATACCGGGGACACCGGTCCTTCTAACTAGCGCTGTTCTGCAGTACTAAAGACTACAGTCTTCAATAGGGAAGGCATTCGCCTTTACGCACATTCTCAAACCTGTCAGACTTATCTGCTGTCGTCTTGTCAGCATCCGAGGGTTAAACCTTCTATCAGTGCCACTGAATGGGGATCTTGATGGTTCACCTACTATCCTGTGATTGTAGGATCACCGCTCACCCTCTGCCCCTCACTGAAGGAAGGGATTGGCAAACCTGAAAATGGTCAATAACTCAGGAGCCTGGGGCTTTTCTCATAATAAGTATAAGAGAGGCTTTAGGTGGGTTTTTAGAGCACAATCTACCCAGGATGTTATTTCTATGAAGTCGATTGAAGCCATGAAGGAAGACAAAGAAAGACGGCTCCTGCTATGTCTTCAACCTCCTTTCAACCTAACCCAGAACCAATGGGCCTCTCCCTAATTGTCACACACAGCTTTGATTCAACACCAGGTCCCAGTAGTCTGTGACAACATCACAGCCTCTTTGGTGCTCTGGCTACCCCTAGATTGTACCCTGTGTTTGTTCTCTGAGTGGGAGCACCCAGACAGACCGCTGTTCAGATGTTCACTCTAAAACATTAACAAAGAGGAATCTATGTTGAAAGCATCCTAAGACTAAAGTGAAATTATAACCCTGGTCAATATGTCTCAGGTTCATCTCTGCAAAGCAATTCTCAGGCACCCATAACCTACATATATGCCTTTTGTGTGCTACAATTGAATTGAACACAAAAGCAAGCAACAACAGTATAAAATTTGAGGATTTTTTTTTTTAACTATGATGGAAAACTCAATAACTTAAATGTGGACAACCTAGTTGGGGCTGGTGTTATCCCATTGAAAAAGTGGTTCCTAAATGTGTGCACCAGAAAATGGTTAAATGAAAATAATACAAGCTACTCCCAATAGCAACCTTTCCACTCCTGATTCTACATCCACCTTGCACAAGACAAGTATGTCATCCTCTCAGTACCAGAGGGTCTGGGGTATGTATGTATATCGTATGTTCTATAGCGCAGACCTAGCCAGAAGGAAGAGGAGGTCTGTACGGGGTGAAAGACAAGCATAAAGCCAATGAGTGATAGGAGGGGTGGGCAATTAACACATTGTTTGGTACTGCTTTCTAAAGAGGTGAGTCTTCAACTGTTGCCTAAATTGGAGTAGCATTGGTCCGTTGTCGATAGATATGGGAATGTTGTTCTTGATACTGGGTGAATTGATGGAAAAGGCCTGCCCCCTTGTTTTGATTTTTTACATTCATAGTCGCCAGTCATAGCTGTAGGTGTGCTAAGAGCCACCAGAGATAGTGAGTTTGTCTGCAAGATAATGCAGGTTTGCTGGTCATGATGCCTATGTAAATGATGCAGATGGTTGTTATGTACATTTTGCACAGTATTTAGAAAGACTTTATGTAGCAGAAATGGAAGTGAGTTTGCTAGTGGCTGCAGAGATGTGATGTTTCCCACATGCATGTTGCTGGATAGGCATAATTGCAAGGGCGTTTGTGTTCTCAAGCTAAAAGTAAATTTGGATATATTTGAAACTGTGACATAACATAATTTTCTTTATGAATAAAGTAAGCACATTCCTAAGGAAAATGTTGCTCTGTGGAATATGCTCACTGAGTATGTAATGTTTGAGGAAGACAAGTGAAGGAAACACTTATTGTAATATAAATGTTTTCTGTCCTGGGCCCCCTGCTATTCAACATCTACGTCTGCCCACTGGCAGGCTTCCAAGAGAGTTGCGGCCTTGCCCTTTTTTCATATGCTGATGACACACAGATCATCTTTTCTCTATCATTGGCACAGAACCATGACCCGTCGATTTTAAACCTGGGCTTGAGTAGAATCTCCTTATGGATGACTAAAAACTCACTCAAGCTTAATTGTGGCAAGACTGAGGTTATGGTCCTGGGTAACAACCCCCTCTCTTTGGGGCCCCAGACATTGGCCTGAATACTTAGGGACCCTGCACACCCCGTCTCCTAATGTGAAAAACCTGGGCTTTCTTATTGATGAAAAACGTCCCATGAAACCACAGGTGACTAAAGTAACTGCCACCTGTTTTGCAGTCCTCCGATGGCTGAAAAAGATCAGCCGGCTAAATTCCCTAGCAGTTAAAAGGACTGTAATTCAGGCTTTAATCATATCCAGATTGGATTATGGTAATGTGCTATACCTGGGTGCCGATAAGACCTCAGTCCATCGTCTGCAGATTGGTCAAAATGCTGCAGCTCGGATGCTCTTTCGCTTACTGAAATCCACCTCAGTTTCTCGCTTGTTACAAAAACTGCATTGGCTTAGGATTATTAAGCATATTGAGTTTAAAGCACTGTGCTATATGTTTAAGGCCGAACAGGGCTTAGGGTCACGCTACATCCAGGAACTGGTAGTCCACTACCAGCCTACTCGTTCCTTGAGATCGTCGAACCAAGCTTTGTTCACTGTACCGCGGTTCCGTCTAACTCGCATGAAAGGCCGCTCTTTTGCATATATAGGCCCGAAACTGTTGAACTCTCTTCCTGAAGCTCTAAGAAACTGTAATTCATTACTGACCTTTTGCAAAAGCCTGAAAACCTGGCTGTTCTAATTTAATACACTTGCCCCCTACCTGTATCTGCCTTCGCCGGGAAATCCTTCTAAGTAGCTGTGGCATTACAAGACTAATAAATTAGATAAATAAATAACTGCTTCCTACCGATGGTTTACAGTGCAGATTTTATGCTGCTGAATAGCTGATTCTGCCTATTCTTTTGGTTCTACCAGTAGAATATGCACTACAAGTACCTTTAAGTTATGGGCAGCTCAGGATCATATATTGAGTGACAGCTATCAGTCACCTAGATACATTAGGAGCACAATATAAGTACAACTTCAAAACATCTAAATAGATATCCACTTAAGGATATAATTTCAGAACACTTTATATAATAAACATATTAGGATGAGAATTAGAGCAATGCTCTGGTGAGGCATTTGCTCACATCCACAGTGGGAAAAGCACACTAATCTTGTAGAAGGCTGCCATCCACAATCTCCAGTGACCAATTACTTCAGCTTCTATGTTCTAGGTAACTGATAGTTACATTTCCTAGATATGAAAGCTGCATGTTTTAACACGAACACACTGTAGATCACTCTTTTATTTTATACAGATTCAGAACTGACAATTGTACATTTCCTGCACTGTCTGTACATGATCTATATGTCAACAGCTACAAGTTATGAGTTAAACCTCGAATAGATATGCAGTTTTTGAGGGTCATCATATACGATAAGTACATAACTTTGACTAGAATTATAATGCTAGCGGGGAGAACATTTTCACTGGTGTGTTGGAATTGGAATCTTCTCTAGAGCAGTTCAGGATACAAAAGTTAGTTAGTCAAAGGCAATAGCTCAGGACAATTCTCTTGACACTTGTTGCAAAACGCCACAATAACATTTTTTGGATCTTTCTTTTTGCCAATCAGACTGAGGATAAAAAGCATGGAAAATGCAAATTCTACATCAGTAGCTTTGCTAAAAACCTCCAAACTGCAGGCTTAAATGAGGTTCATTGATGACTCACCAATATTGAAGGAATACATAGCAAGCAATAGATATAATTCATAAAAGTATGTTCCAACTTCAGTAATATTCCAGTTAATGCTGTAAAATGAGCCAAATTACAAGATATGTCTAAAGCTACTAGAATAGTTATATGCAGTTGAGACGTTTGAAGATCACATGCATGCCACATGCTCCTCATGCTGTCCTCAGTACAGGTTCTACAAAAAATGCATGCATTCACAAATAGAGGCTGCAATCGCCAATCATTTGTTTTTAAAGCAGGTGGCTGAAGAGTGACGGGGTAGAAGCAAACATGGGGTGGCAGAAGCAGCACAATGGTCTTGGCGGCGAATGCAACATGGAGGCTGTGGGTGGGTGGAAGCAACACACAAGATGCGGGTAGGGAGAAACAACACAGGGTGCAGGTGGAGGAAGCAACACAGAGGGTGCTCATGGAAGAGGTGAAAAGCAACAAGCAAGAGAGAGAGACCAATGTAGAGCATGGGGGAGAAAAGCAAATGGGCAAGAGAGCAATGCGTTCTTCCACAGCTCACATTTAGGGAACTACTTATTTTCTTTTGTCTTAAGCGCTCTACAAAAGTGCATGTGTTTTCCTGCTGTTTCCCAAATGTGCTTCTCTTCCCTTTCTGGGCTTCATGTTGCTCTCTCTCATCGTGTGATTCTTCCCCAAACCCCTCTGTGATTCACTTGCTCTCAGATGCTTCTCTCTCTACAGTGCTTTCTCACACATGGGCTTCTCCGCACCCAAATGCCCAATTCTGAACAGGTAAATCCTTCACTAAAAAAATCCTAAACAATTCTGGGGAGAGGGGGGATAATCATTTTAGACTTGTCTCTTGTTTAGCTGTCCTCACGAAAGTTCTTGAATGCTTTATAATCACATAACGTAAGCTCTGCATTCTTTAAAAAAAATTCTTGGCAACCTTTAATGTGGCTTCAGATTAGGCTGCAGTGCCGAGAAAACATGTTCCAGGCTGTAGATTAGTTTTTCCATGTCTTTGTAACTGGCAATTCCAGCCTCCTGATGTCCCTAGACTTAACTTCAGCTTTAGATACTGTCAGTCATGAAATTAACTTGGACACATTAAAGAAAGATATAGGAAATGATGGAACAACATTAATCTTGTTCTGATCTTACTTAACTAATAAGCGCTAACTGATTAAGACTGCTTTGTCGCTCTTTAATCTTTATCTAAAACCCCTCAGGAGATAAGATGGCAGTTAGATATATCATACCATCAATAGGCTGATGACACATATCTCTGTTTCAAAGTTACCTCTCCCTAGGACATCTACAATCTTGCCTTAATCATGAAACATCTGAATATTGGCTGACTTATCAGCAAATGAAACTAAGCCTATAGAAACCCAAATTCTTGCTCCTACCTTTGCCCGTGGCTAACTTGTCGGGCGTCTACTGGTCTATTTGTGCTTAAGAAAACTACTAAATAAATAACTAACTAAAAAGATAAATACATATTATTCCTTTTGATGGAAGGTTTATAGCAGCATCACGTGCATTGGTGGTGCCTTTGACAACAATATCCATTTCTTTTTGGGAATTAAAAGAGATGGGTTGTCACAGCAAACGAAGACATTGCTTTGGCGCAAAGACTCAATTCTCTGGTGTTGTCAGCTACAGCCATACTTGATTTCTGCAAGGTTATGATGCATCGTTTTAAGAAGAGTTTTGTCACTAACAATTTGTTCTTTTTATGATGACATTTCCTGCCATTTCTCAAACTAGTTTTCATCTTCAATTTAACCCTCTTTGGATCGTGGGTTGCCATGCAGATCTTGACAGTACCTCCCTCCAAAGGAGCCCCTTCCTCTTTTGGTTTAAATGGATAATTTTTGTGGAAATTTTTAATTAACATAGGGGCATGGACATTTGGAGACGGTTCTCAAGATCGTTCTTCTGGACCATAACCCTTCCATTCCACCAGATAGTTCAATTTCCCTCTGGACCTTTTTGAATCTAATATTTTGCTGACTTCAAATTCCTCTTCTGACTCTACTCGTAGTGGCATTGGAGTCTTATTGAATCTTACATTAGGAGGATTCTTTTTTAAAAGTGAGACATGAAAGGCCGGATGAATTTTAAGCTGTTTTGGAAGCTGTAATTTGACCACAACTGGATTGGTCTTTTTGTTTACTCTAAATGGACCAATGAATCTGGGTGGAACTTCCTATTTCCTTCTAATCTCAGATGCCTAGTAGGTAGCCAAACCTGATCTCCTATCTGATAATCAGGACCCACCCTTCTTCTCTTGTCTGCGTGTTTCTTGTATGATGTCTTAGCCTTCTGCAAATTTTCCCGAGCCTTCTTATGTGAGTGTTCTAATTGCAATAGTATGTCCTTAACCGCTGGCACTGTTTCGTCTTTTCTCCCTGTCATCAGACTAGGATGTCTCCCTGAATTTAAATAAAACGGAGTGTACCCAGTGGAAGTGTGTTCAGCATTATTGTACGCAAACTCAGCTGTCCAAAGCAAATCCGACCAATTTCCCTCCTGTTCCAACAAGTAGAGTCTGAAATACTGCTCCAGCTCTTGATTGACTCTTTCTGTCTGACCGTCGGTTTCAGGGTGGAAACTGGTAGAATACCGCGTGTCAACTCCCAACCCTTGCATGAATTTTTTCTAAGTTTTAGACACAAATTGAGTTCCTCTATCGGAGATAAGAATCTGTGGGACTCCATGAGCCCGAATAACATGTTGATTGAACAACTGAATCAACTGAAGGGCTGTAGGAACTGACCTCATTGGAACGAAATGACTCATTTTGGAAAATGTGTCTACTAGAACTAAAATTGTCGTGTAACCTTTACTAGGTGGAAGAGCCACGATCAGATCTAGGGTCACTGTGTGCCATGGGTAGGGTGCATTGGGTAGAGGTTGTAATAACCCTTGTGGGGCTTGTCGACTTGGTTTTCTCTTTAAGCATAACTCACAAGTCGATACATACTGTGCCACTTGAGCCGCCATGTCAGGCCACCAAAAGTATCTTTTAATCAGATTTAAGGTCTTTTTTACGCCCTTATGACTCGCCAGAGGTTCGTCATGACAATTATGTAAAGCCTTTTCTTGTAAATTCCTTGTTGGTAAATACAAGGCCTCGTCATAATATGGAAGACCCTCTTTGATGTTCTTCCTTTCATCGTCTCTGGCCCAATCTTCTAACTCCTGAACCGAACAATTTTCATGGATCTCTTTGGTAAGGTCTTTTAAATGAATCACTCCAATGATTTTATTCAAAGGAATGATGGGTTCGTTGGGAGGAACCTTCACATCTTCTGAAATGTTCAATCTGGATAACGCATCAGCCTTCCCGTTCTTTACTCCTGGTTTGTACGTGATTACAAAATCAAACTCAGAGAAGTATAACAACCACCTCAATTGACGGGGAGTTAGGGTTTTTGCTGAATTCAAAAACTGTAAATTACGATGATCGGTAAACACAGTTACGCAGTGTTTGGCTCCTAACAGATAGTGGCGCCAATCTTGAAATGCTTCTTTTACTGCCAATAACTCCTTATCCGCTATCGAGTAGTTGATCTCTGGTTCTGACAGCTTCCTGGATCGATAAGCGACTGGATGAAGTTGTCCGGTTTGTTTGTTTCTTTGAGACAAAATTCCTCCAGTGGCAAAGTCTGATGCATCTGTCTCCACGAAAAAGGCTTGTTCTGGGTCCGGATGCGCCAGGATCGGTGCAGTGATGAAAGCCTTCTTAAGAAATTGAAATGCCGTTTCAGCGTCCTCTGACCAATCAAATTTCTTCCCCTTCTTTAAGAGCTGTGTGATGGGGGAAACCTTTGCGGAAAAGTTGGGAATAAACCTCCGATAAAAATTGGCAAAGCCTAGGAAACTTTGGATTTCCTTCACGTTTTTTGAAGAAGCCCAATCCTGGATGACCTGTACCTTATTGGGATCCATAGCCACTCCGTCCGCTGATAACACAAATCCAAGGAATTCCACTTGAGCCGCATGAAATGAACACTTCTCCAATTTCACAAAAAGTTGGTTCTCCAATAACTTTTTCAGGATGGCTCGTACATGTTTTACATGGTCTTCCATGCAATCAGAAAAAATTAATATGTCATCAATGTAGACAACCGCCTCTTTATCCAGGAATTCTCGAAGGACATCATTGACTAGGTGTTGGAAAGCGGCTGGTGCATTGCTCAATCCATAGGGCATTACCTGGTACTCATAGAGGCCATATTTTGTACGAAAGGCCATCTTCCATTCATCGCCTTCGGCCACTCTCACCAAGTGATAGGCCCCTCTAAGGTCGAGTTTGGTGTATACCTTTGCCCCTTTAACTTGATCCAAGAGTTGTGAAATCAAAGGTAGGGGATACCGATTCTTTATGGTCACCAAATTTAGTGCTCTATAATCGATACAAGCGCACAGAGTTCCATCCTTCTTGGGTCTAAAGAATAGTGGTGACGAAACAGGAGACTGTGAGGGCCTAATAAATCCAATTCTCTGATATTCCTCTAAATATTCTTTTAGATACACATTTTCTGCTTCCGTGAGAGCGTATATGCGACTGCACGGCAGAGTGGCCTCTGGCTCCAATTCGATCTTGCAATCGTACTCCCAATGCGGTGGAAGCCTCTCTGCATTTCTTTTGTCAAAAACACTGGCCAAATCTTGATATTCTATTGGAACCTCCTTCAAATCAACAACACATAATTGATTAGTAAGTTGAGCCAATCCAGTAGCAGGTGGTTCCACAAACTTCTCTCTTTCGAGAGAAAAACAGTTTGTCTTGCAATGCTCAGAAGTAATTTCAACTGTTCTCCTCTCCCAGTCTATTTTTGGGTTGTGCTCCGACAACCAAGGCAATCCCAAGATTAATTGGAACTGCGGGGCATCGATCAAATTGAATCTAATGAATTCGCGATGGCCTTGCAATCCAATCAACTCTAAGGTTTCCGTTTCTTCTGTAATTGGACCAGAAGTGAGATTAGAGCCATCCACTGCCTTCACCACCTCAAAATGTTTTTTCTTAATAGCATGGATTCCGATCTCCTTGGCATATTTCAAATCACAAAAGTTGCCGGTGGCGCCCGAGTCAATCATCACAGACACGCCCTTGACTTCAAAAGATCCAAATTTTACTGTGAAAGACACAGTCAAATGCGGTGATGCCAATTGTAAGGTGTTTGCTAATCGTTGAGATTCCTGAGTTGACTCTCCAACATTTCCCCACCAGGGCAACTCCTCTACTGATGGGATCTGTCTTTTAACCCCTGGTTAGTTTTGGGTTTTTTAGGGCAATCCTTTACGAAGTGTCCTGAAGCACCGCAGTACATACATACATTTTTTGATCGTCTCATTTCTTTCTCATCCTTAGTAAGAGGACCTCTAACAGAGCCAATTTGCATTGGTTCTTCTCCTGTAGCAATCTCTGACTTATTATTTTGGGATTTGGCTCGATCAAATCGAGGAACAAAAGCATGGTAATCCTTCTTTCTTTCGGATTTCCTTTCAAAAAGACGATGTTCAATTTGGAGCACCAAATCTATTAACTCGGAGATTTCTTGTGGTCTTTTTGGTATTTGGGCTAAAGCGTCTCTTAGCTCATCCTTACGCCCACGATAGAAAATCGCTGCTCGTTTGCTCTCTGGCCAATCAGTTTCAACAATTAATTTGTTAAACTGTGCGATGTAAGACACGAGATCACGATTTCCTTGTTTCAAGTCCAACAACTCATTGTCGGTGGCTTGGTTTGCAGTTCTTCTGTCGAAAATTCTCAAAAACTCCTTTTAGAAAAGTTCAAAATCAAATAAGGCTGGGTCATTACGTGATATCATAGGCATCGACCAGGCAGCGGCATCGCCACTCATGTAGGACAGCATGAACGCGACCTTGGTTTGATCCTCTGTGAACACTGCTGATCTACATAGAAAGTGTAGTGAGCATTGAGTGAGAAAGATTTGAGCTTTATGCGGGTCACCACTAAATCTTTCGGGTGTGGCTAGTGGAACTACGGGTGCTACAGAATGTATAACTTGAGTTGCTACCTCTGAGGCTGACCTTCTATCTGATCCCAATCGGGGCAAAGTGGGAGTTCCTGAAATTAGCTCTTCCATTCTTAATCTAATTTGTTGGGTTTCTTGTTGAGACCTCTTAACTTCTTCTCTTAAGCTCCTATTCTCTTCTGCTGACTGTGTCAACTGATTTTGTAACCCATCTAGTATGCCTGCTAAAGCCTTAAAATCAAAACCTTCCGCCATTTCGACTCAGGTGGAGAAGTATTGGCACTTCAATCTGTCACGAGCCAAGACCTGTACCACAGGAGCCGAAGATGATCCCAACGCTCCACCGCCAGTCCGACACCCGAAAATAGTAATCCTCTGGGCGACGTACAGGCAGGGGGGAAAGGGGAAGTGGAAGACAAAGAGAGACAGCCTGGCGTTGGTGGTTTTGTTGATCACTCTGTTGGACCAGCTGAGTTTGGACAGTCTAGTGCGCTGTACCTGCAGTGAATGACAAAGCCTTGTAAACATACAGTACTATACTATTTAATAACTAATATTTTTTAAAGAACACACTTTGATTACCAATTAACCCCAAGGCTATTGCTTCTCTCTAATGCTGTTGTTTTGAGGTGTGGAGTTTCTGCACCTGTAATGGGAGACACAACTATGAACCAATTTCTGAATTAACGTGAGAATTCTGATTATTATTTTAATTACTCTTCAAGATATTCACCCTAAATGCAATTAACAGCTTGTTGAATAATGGTATCCAGCAATTAAATCCTATTTACATCCTGGGAATCCCATAAGTTAATTGTCTACTCCAATCTTCATCACGTTGAAGATTAACGCTGAATTAACTGATTACAAAACCTTGCGGGAATATACCTTAAGAAAAATAACGTTGGGTAGTTAACTGGTGTCAAGTGACACCTCTTACCACCGCCACAACCGGAACTATTTCACAGTCTTAAACGCACAGTTCATTTGGTTTCTGGACACGAAGAAAGATCCTTGAAACTACTGTTTTCGCCGCTTCTGAGGAGATTAGTGTCTCCGTGACCCACGTTGCGCATGCGTGCTTAATTTTCCTACAAAAAACGGAAGCTTCCTTACTGAACGCTAAGGCGTCTACCGCGCCTTGTACAAAAACTATTGCTGGGAAACAAAACTGAATTTCTGTGAGAAAACAGAATGCGTGTAGAAGAAGACAACTGTCTTCGTCACGCAGACGGTTGAAGTGCACGGTTCTTTTCTAGAACTCGAGCATTAAGCACCTGGCTCGTCGCAAGCCTTGAAAGACTAGACCGCTGACTCAATTCTCTGGTGGTGTCAGCTACAGCCATACTTGATTTCTGCAAGGTTATGATGCATCGTTTTAAGAAGAGTTTTGTCACTAACAATTTGTTCTTTTTATGATGACATTTCCTGCCATTTCTCAAATTAGTTTTCATCTTCAATTTAACCCTCTTTGGATCGTGGGTTGCCATGCAGATCTTGAAAGCCTGAGGGGATTTCAATCCCCTCGAGCTCCCTGAAGCCTTTGTTTTATTTGTTAGAACATTCTGCCCTCTAGTGGCAGAATGTTCTAATAGCCTTATAGCCCTTCGTAGCTGGGCTATACCGGCTATTAAAGTCCCGCTCCCTTGTTAAAGTCCCTCGCCTTCGGCTCGGGCCTTTAACGCTGGAGCAGGCCTTTAATAGCCGGTATAGCCCGCTACGGCGGGCTATAAGGCTATAGTATTGTTGAAAGAGGAAGGCTTTCAGTTCCGTTATAAAAGTCACAAGCGAGGTAGTAGTGAGAAGGTTTGGCAGTAGTGAGTTCCAAATTCTGGGTGCGCTACCCAGAAGGATTGTACGAGGAGTTGCACAGGTTGAAAAGGGTCAGGGCAAGGATAGATCCTTAGGCAACCCCTTGCTCAACTGCCATTGGTGTTGCGAGACAGTCATCAATTTTTATTCTCGCGATCTGCCCATGAGGAATGAATCGAACCATTTAACGACCACACAATCAATACCCATTTGATTTTTGAGCATGTCTAGGAGCGTGTGTTGGTTTACCGTGTCAAAGGCTGATGATAGGCTGAAAAGAATCAGGAGGCAGGAGTTGCCTGGGATTCGAAGTGCATCATCGACCACTTGTAGTAAAGCTGTTTCTGTGCTGTAGCCCTGTTTGAAACCAGATTGGTATTTGTCTAGGAGGTTGTTATCTTTGATGTGTTGGGTGAGCTGCACCTTTTAATGATTTTTGTTATTAAAAGGCAGGCTTGAGATTGGGCTTTGAAGCATGTGAATATAAAGGTCTTTGGCAATATTACCTAGGATTGGGTCCACAGAGTGGTTTGAGAGTTTGGTTTTCATGATGATTTTGAGAAAGCCTTCCTCTGTAATGGTGTTAAATATTTGCCAAGTGTCTTTGGATTTGCACATCAGGGGAGGGTGGACATCTTGGTGTAAAAGCGATTTTACTTTGGAGTCGAAGAACTGTACAGACTCTTCTGCTTTCATTGGTGGGCCATCAAATTTAATGGATGTAGAGTGCCCGTTTTGACCAGATCATAGAGTTGCCCTGGCCTGTTCTTGGCTGAGACCAGGAGGGATCTAAAGTGATTAGATTTCTCGCAAAAGATAGGTCTTTTTTACAGGGACTTTTCTTCATGGACACATTTGAGGTTTGTGGTGGAGGG
This sequence comes from Calotriton arnoldi, assembly GCA_963921515.1. Lineage (NCBI taxonomy): Eukaryota > Metazoa > Chordata > Amphibia > Caudata > Salamandridae > Calotriton > Calotriton arnoldi. The sequence goes on along the minus strand of CAWUFW010006926.1, from coordinate 970,266 downwards.
TGTCTGTCTCCATTTCTCCTCTAGAATTCATAAGGCTTTCCTTTCCTGATATAAGGCTTTGTTGAACCTTGGGGCTGATGGTTTAGTTTGTTTATTTTTGCTTTGAAGTGGAGCAGCATTATCAAACAGGTCAGAGAGGCATCCAAGACTAAGGGAGGTAAAGTCATTGACTTCTGTGATGGGCCGATGGGAGGTAGTACTTTCTGGGCAGTACTGCTAAGTATACTGATGTCCAAGTTCCTGGTATCTCGAAACCAGGTAATTGCTCTTTTTTTTCAAAACACATTTTTATTAAGTCAGCAGAGAAAATAACCACATTTCGGACAGGAGAAATACAATAAAAACTGATCGGTATCATAGCATCCAAGCTGGTGACTTCCATGATAATAGTATGACATTTATAATATAATAAAATGAACATTTCGGGCCTGTAAACATCAGCCCATAACATTACAACCAAGTGTGCTATGTACTTTGTAATAGTCCAGGTATCGTACCCATCATACAAGTTCACAAGTGACGTAGTCCTTTGTATGATTATTCTTCGCCGTGGTTTGTTCTCACAAGGCCTCCGCATCGGCATGTTGCGGTGGGGGGGTTCCAAAACGAGACCTCTGAAGTCTGCCCATTGCTTCCAAATTTTTGGGTGCTTCTGTGGGCAGCCCCGCGCTGTAAATATAGGCTGCTCCTGACCCATGCACAAATCAAGGCCCGTCTTCCATGCTCCCAATTTAGGGGACACACCCCACCCGTAGGGCCTTCCCGATCGGGGAGGTAAGGGATGCGAGACAGAAAGTCTGCATTAGAATTATGGGTGCCCTTTTTGTGTCTGACCTCGAAGGCGTACGGTTGGAGGGATAGGAACCATCGTAACACTCTCGGGTTGTTCCCTTTGTTCCTGCTCATCCACATTAATGGGGCGTGGTCAGTGTAAAGGACAAAAGGCTTCCCCTCGAGATAGTATTTGAGCTTTTCTATTGCCCATCTGATTGCCAGGCATTCTTTTTCAATCATGGGGAAGTTTCTTTCTCTTGGGAAAAACTTGCGACTGATGAAGAGCACAGGTCGTTCCTGGCCCTTTTCAGACTCCTGAGAAAGGACCGCCCCTATTCCAACGTCAGAAGCATCAGTTTGTAGGATGAAGGGTTTGGAAAAATCAGGGGAGGCTAGGATAGGACTGCTGGTTATGGCCTTTTTTAGGAGATGGAATGCCTTCAGGACCGGTTCTGATGGATTCAGGAGGTCTTTCTGTGTTCTGTCCTTTTTTTAGCAGCTCTGTAAGAGGGCCTGCTACCTCAGCATACCGAGATATGAACCGCCTATAATAGCCTAAGAGGCCTAAGAAGGCTCTCACCTCTCTTTTGGTCGTGGGAAAGGGTGTGTTAATGATGGCTTTTATTTTCTCTTCTTGGGGTTCTATACACCCATTACCTAATAGATACCTCAGGTATCTTACCTTTTGGAACCCGACTCTGGATTTCCTGGCGTTTACATGAAGGCCCGCTTTTTGTAACTCTCGGAATACCTGATGACAGTGTTCAAGGTGTGTCTCCGAAGTTGAACTGAATATGACGATGTCATCCAGATAAGCCGAAGAGTGAGTCTGATGGGTCCGGAGAACCGAATTCATCAGTCTCTGAAAGGTTGCGGGCGCTCCATGTAGACCGAAAGGAAGAACCGTGAACTCAAAGAGTCCGTCGGGGGTGGAAAAGGCGGTCTATTCTTGATCTTTTTTTCTTAAGGGGACCTGCCAGTACCCTTTTGTGAGGTCAAGCGTGGTTATGAACACTGCATCCCCTAGCTTTTCTATGAGTTCATCTATACGTGGTAGGGGCGTCAAATTTGGATATGGCGTTGACTTGCCGGAAGTCGATGCAAAACCGGACGTTACCGTCCGGTTTTGGGACCATAACGATGGGTGAGGACCAATTACTCTGGGAGGATTTTATAACTCCCATCTGTAACATCTTCCTGACCTCCTCGGAAATGGCCTGTCTTTGGGCAGCAGGTATCCTGTAGGGTCTCTGTTTTACCACCTTCCCAGGAGCAGTTTCGATGGCATGCTCTACCAGGGTGGTCTTACCGGGCAAGTCAGAAAATAAACCTGAGAAAGGTTCCAGGACGTCTAACAGACCGGAACGTTGATCCCCCGTGAGTTCTTCGTTTACCACTAGATATTCTAAGGTGCAAGGGTCTGTCTGAGGTGCTAGGGCCAGTTGATTGGTCTGGGGTATTGGACTCAACCATTTCTTTAAGAGGTTGATGTGGTAGCTCTGCTGTTTCCTTGGGGTGACCTGGATGCGATAAGTAGTTTTGCCTATCTTGGCTACCACTTTGAACGGGCCCTTCCATTCTGCTCTGACTTTGGTAAGGGAGGAGGGCTTAAGTATGAGGACCCAATCATTGATCTGTAGTGTTCTCCATTTTCTTTCCACTGTCATAAAAGGCTTGCTGGCTTTTTTGGCTTTTTTCGAGATTAGAATGGGCTTGGTCTCTCAGTTTACCGATCCTAGCTAGGAGTTGTCTGGTATACTCCAGGAGTTCGCTGGAATCATCCCCACTTTCTCCCAAGCCTCCTTCGTCATCTCGAACAGGGTTCTTGGCTGTCGGCCGTATAACAGTTCGAAAGAAGAACAACCCAGACTGCTTTGGACCTGTCCTCGGATGACGAATAGGGCAAGGGGGAGGAGCTGATCCCAGTTCTTTCCTTCCCCTGTAAGCATCTTTTTCAGGGTCAACTTCAGAGTACCATTATACCTCTCCACCAGTCCGTCTGTTTGGGGATGGTAGACAGACGTTTTAATGTGTTTAACATCTAACATTCGGCAGACCTGTGCCATAAGCCTGGACACAAAGGGGGTGCCCTGATCAGTAAGGATTTGGTGAGGGAACCCAACCTGAGAAAAGTACCCAATCAATTTATCCGCGATACTGGTGGTGTTAGGGGACCGTAAGGGAAAGGCCTCCGGGAATCGAGTGGTATAGTCCACTAAAATAAGGACATATTGAAACCCCTTTTTAGATTTGGGTAGGGGGCCTATCAGGTCTATACCCACCCTTTCAAATGGCTTACCTATAATAGGCAACGGCTGGAGGGGTACGGGAGGCGGTCTATAAGGGTTTTTCTTTTGACACACGGGACACTCCTGGCAATATTTTTTTATTTGTGCGTAAATGCCTGGCCAATAGAAGTGTCGCAGAATGTTCTGGGTGGTCTTTAGAGCCCCTGAGTGCCCTGCTAGCAAATGGGAGTGGGCAAAGAACAGTATCTGTTCGCGAAAGTCTCTTGGTACCAACAGCTGAGGGGGTTCGTTCTGTCCTCCCACCCGATACAGGAGCCCGTTAGTCACACGGAAGTAGGGATATGATGAAGAAGTCAGGGTTTGTGGTTTATGGGCTTCTTGCCAAGCATTGTGCAAGGTTGTGTCGTTGACTTGGGCCAACCGAAAGTTCTTATCGGTCTGCCAGGGTTCTTGGGTGATGAGGGCAGGAGGGACCGTGGTCTTGGTATTCAGGAGTGGTTCCCTTTTCTCCAGAATGTTGCTCATGATGAGCGACAGGAAACTGGGATTGTCGGTCCCGAGTATCAGCTCCTCTGGAAGGTTCGGTAGAACCCCACTGTCCCCAATGTTTGGGGCCCATCCATGGGTTGTATAGGTATGCGGGCTACAGGATAGGATCTGACATCTCCATGAACACATCAGATCTGTACCCGTCTCCCCAGGAGTATCTGTGTGGCCCCAACCAGCTCCTTTTGTACTACTGACTGGCGGCATCCAGAATCCAGGGGAGCTGTTACCTGATTTTGATTGGCTAAAACACTCACATAAAAACAAGCGCTGTATACAGAAGGGTCTTTGGAACGCAGCTGACGTCCATAGTTTCATCGTTTGGCTTTTGGTGGGGACAGGTCCACGCAATGTGGCCCCACTCTCCACAGTCCAAGCACTGGGGACCACGGTAAGGAAGAGCCTTGGGTTTGTGGAACCGGGATTTTGGAGGCTCACTGCAGGCCGTATGCTCTTCTTAGGTACCGGGTTCCCTCGGGATCCTTTCTCCGTCTCCCACGGGGAGACACGTGGTTGTGCCCGTGAAAAGGAGGTGGCCATTTCTACCGCTTGTTTGACTGTGAGGTGAGAGTGTTGACAAAGCCACATTTGGGTTGAAAATGGTAAGGCTTTCAGGTATTGCTCTAGGTATATTTGGTCCATAATTTTCTCCTTTGTTTTTTCCGTTGGTTTCAGCCACTTATCGGCAGCTAGTTTCAATTTAAAGAATAGTGTTTTTAGGTTGTCTCCAGGGGCCCCCTTTTCTTTCCTGAATCTGACCCTGTAAGACTCTGAATCCATACCTAGATGGTCCAGGATAACGGATTTTACTTCCTCATAAGGGGTTGTACCCCCAGCATTAGCGACCTGGTACGCCGCTTGGGCCTCCCAGTCAGGAGAGGAGCCAAGAAGAATGGACACTTTCCAACAGGCCATCCTGAGGCTTTGGCCGCCCTTTTGAAATTGAGCAGGAACGCATCCGGATCCTCTCCCGGTATGTATTTCTGTAAGGGAATGTTCGGATGGACCGGGGCGCCAACCCGAGGGCCCTGTTGTCCTGAGGTAGTCTGTACTTGCTCTTCAGCCACTCTTTGTAGGGCATCCACTTTCGACTTAATGATGTCCTTAAAGGTGTCCCTATCAGCCTGGGCGGAAGTCATCTGGTGCTCTATGGCCCATTCCAGCTTCTTCTGGCCATCTACCAGGTGATGTATCAGGGCTTCCATTTCGGCTCACCAATGGAAATGTGTGCGCATTCTCCACCAATTGTCGGATTATGTAGGAAGCACACCGCTATTTAGGTTGCGTTAACGGTTTTATTGCCACTTGTAGTTATGATACACAAAATAAAGTGTCCCGATTTGTCCTGGGGTCATGCGCTCCTCCTTCAGTCACCGATTCTTCTCCATCAGTTTCCGCTGATCCAGTCAGGAGGGGGGGGAGACACAAGAAAACAAAAGAAAACAAGAGTCAGCGCTATGCGCTACTTCTCAATTTGCGGGAGAGGGAGTGGGGGAGGTAGTACACCCGGTTTCCAATGAAGGGTGCAGAGAAGTGAGAGACCGTCACCGAAAACAAAGCAAACAAGAGAATCACACACAAGCCGTCCCTCTATGAGGGATACGAGGGGCTTCCCTTCTCGGTGTCTCGGGACGTTACTCCCACCCGCTTCCCACTCCCCAGGAACCGTGCACGTACCTGTGCGAGCCACGTTCCTCCGGGCGACTCGTGGGGTCTTTGGGCTCCTGGCACACCTTCGCGGGGGTCATAGCTGGGATCCGGTTTCGGAGGGTCGTCCTCGTTCTTCGTCCCTCCTCGTGTTTGCAGCACGGTCTCTTTCGCGTCTGGCTCACCGGGTCCTCTCTCCCAGTTCATCGACACCTCCTCTTCCCGTTCGGGCCGCTCTTCTTCCGGCGTGGTGAGAGCCCACCTCCAAGGGGCGTGGCTCAGTTGTCCCTCGACATCAGGACCTTCCGACTTAAAGGGCCTGTAGCACTGATATTCAGGACCATCCCGGGTGTAGCTTACATCACGTATAGATTCCGGGGGTTGGAAAGGAAAGAAAGGTGTGGGCCAGTGAGACAGGGTCTCGTCTTCCTCCTTAGCTTCAGGGTCAACGGGAGGTAGAGCCTGACAGGGGGGCTCGGTCCTTCCATACTCTACCTATATCTCTTTTAGCCAAAGTGAGGCCCAAGAATAGCAAATGTCTTTTATAGATATTGCCCCCTATTTCGACAGTGATATGCAGCAGGGCAAGCTTCGGAGATAGGGGTATTTCCCATCCCAATACTTCTGACAAACAGGCAGTGACCCCTCTCCAAAATCTATTAAGCACAGTGCATTCCCAAACGGTGTGAATAATGTACCTTCCGTGCCTTTGCATCGTAAACATGTAGGGGAAGCTATCAGTCCTGCCCTCCACAGTCTATGTCTGGTAAATTAAGCGCGGTGAATGTATTGGAATTGAATAAGTCTTAGGCGAGAAGCTATCGCAGTTCCCCGTGGGGATTCTAGCGCCTCCGTCCAGTCATCACCATCAAGGGGACCAAGGTCCGTCTGCCATCTCTCCCGGAGTGAGTCCAGTGTAGTAGAGAGATTCGTCACCAAGGTTTGGTATATCTTTGCAATCTTGTGGTCCCCTAAGTCACCCATGAATACCTTGGCTTCTATCGGATTAAACTCCGGGAGAGGTTCCAGGTTTACAATGTATGGGGTTAGAGCATGCCGCAATTGCAGGTACTTATAGAATTGTGAATGCGTCATAGCGAATTCTTTCCTGAGCTCTTGGAAGGACTTCAAGGTGGTGCCTCGCATTACGTCCCCCAAAGTAGATATACCTATGGCATCTCAGTCCTGAAATCCCGACAGCGTGGATACTTGCGGTAGAAGGCCACTCTGCCAGAGGGGTGTCTCTCCTGTCAGTCGTCCCCACCATCTCATTCTGTGCAATGAATCTTTCCATACTCCGAACACCACGCGCGTGGCAGACGGAAGTCGTCGAAGCTCTTTTGAGGTATGCAGGAGTAAGTGGGGTAGCGCGTTACCCATGAGCCATCGTTCTACCTGATACGCCGGGTCATCTCGATTCCCGTACCACCAATCGTTCAGCACCAGGAGATGAGACGCTGCGTGGTATGCTTGGATGTCAGCGGTCGCTATCCCCACACAGTACGTAGATTGAAAACATATTTTAGCGCAACTCTAACTGATTGATCATTCCAGAGGAAACGACTTAGCCTCGAATTGATCTGGCGGAACCAGATGGGTGGTATCTGAAAGGGATGGTTCTGCAGCTGATAGAGAAGGCGAGGGAGCGACACCATCTTAAAAATTCCCGACCGTCCCAAAATGGATAGAGGCATACGCGACCACGACCTCATCTCAGCCTGAGTGCGAGTCCAGACGGGGGCAGTGTTCCTATCCCACGATATCGATTGGGAGGACGAGAGCTGGACTCCGATATATTTAAACCCGGTTATAGATAGCGTCACTTCCTCCGCCTAGGCGCCCATCTCTGAGTCTCTTCGCAGAGGCCACAGTATAGAATTACGGGCATTCATATACAGTCCTGAGGTTTCTCCGAATATTTGCATTATGCGGAGTAATTGAGGTCCCGTCCGATGCAGCTCTAAAAGAAAAAAAAGGACGTCATCTGCATTCGGTCTGATATCCCGCCCGGCAATTCAAATCCCTTGACCTGTGTGTCAATTCTGACCCACGAAGCCATCGGTTCCATTGCCAATGCAAATAGATAAGGGGATAGAGGGCATCCCTGGTGAGTGCCGCACCCTATAGAGAAGGGGTCAGAGACCGTGCCCGTCACGCTAAGCGAGGCCGTAAGGTCGGTATATGATAGTCGAATATATGACATAAGACGTGGTCCAATGTTCAAGCGGTGTAGGAGGGCAAACAGGTACGTCCACCCCAGTGAGTCAAATGCCCTGTCTATATCGGGCAGCAGTAAAGCTGCCGGGCCTTCAAGATGTTCAATCGCTGCTACTGCATTGTGGGCCCGCCAGATATTGTGGCGAGTAGCCCGATGAGGCATAAATCTTGCCTGATCAGGATGAACCAGATCTGCCATGTAGGGAAGGATACGGTCAGCGAGGGCTTTGGCCAAGAGTTTGACCTCCACATTCAGCAGCGATATAGGACGATATGATGAATGCTGATCCGGGGGTCTGCCGGGCTTGAGGAATACCACAATTTCGGCATGGCGCCAGTCTGGTGGGAGCCTTTCCTCCTTGAGGGCCGCGTCTACTGCCGCAAGGTAGTGGGGAACAAACTGAGACTGAAAAAGTTTGTAAAATTCGCATGGGAAACCGTTAGGACCCGGAGCTTTGCCTGTGCGCAAGTCTGTAAGAGCCGCACCCAGCTCCTCGACCGTCAGGGGGACATCTAATTCGGCTCGCGCTGTATCCGATAAAGCCTTTGGGGGTAGGTCATCCAGAAAGCGGTGTATCATGGGTTCTGGCAGGGCATTGTTAGGGGTATATAGATCGGCATAATAGGTCGCAAAGCTGGATGCAATTTGGACAGGGTCCGTAAGTATTTGGCCGTTCTCGCCCAGAATACCAGGTGTCGTTGGTGGATGGAATGTTTGTTGGCACAGACGATGCAGGAGAGAGCTCGACTTATCCCCCCATTGGTAAATTCTACTACGGGAGGCCAGCCAAGCTTGTCTGGCCTCATCGCGTAGTGTGTTGGCGTATGTTTGTTGCACATGAAGGAGTTGGCGGCGAATCCCCCTCCCGTCCTCACCCCTACTTCGCTGTTCCAAGTCTAGTATCTTAGCCTCAGTTTGAAGTAATACTTCCTGACGCTTCTTACATTGGGCAGTACAGAAGGATATATCGGCACCTCTGAGAGTTGGCTTCATGGCCTCCCAGATGCTCTCCGCCGAGGTCACCGTTCCCAAATTGTCAGTGAAGTAATCTGTGATGGCCCGATACATGTATGTCTTACATTGTGGAGTATGGAGGTGCCATGTCGACAGGCGCCATCGGACGGGGGGGGGTGAGCTACATTCAAACGCATCGTCAGCACCACTGGGGAGTGATCCGATAAACCCCTAGGTAGTATATCTGTGGCCGCAATACGATAATAGTAGCTAGTCGGTACAAAAATATAGTCCAAGCATGAGAATGAATCATGGACTGTAGAGTAGTATGTACAGCTTTGAGCTGTCGGGTGTAAATGTCTCCACGTGTCTATCCAGCCTATGTCTTGCACTAATGTCTGTAGTCGCGTTTCTCTGAGTGCCCCCAACCCTCCACGCGGTCTCCATCTGTCCTGTGCCTGAATCAAGACATCATTCCAATCTCCACCTATTATGCACAGGCCTTTTGAGGTAATTGCTCTTTTAGGTTGGCCTATTGTCACGGTATAAGAGAGTCGAAAGGTGAAGGGAATAAGGAAATGATCAAACCAGTCTACTGGTCATCCACCAGGAGCATGTCTTCTTTGGTCTTGATGGTAGTGTCCTTGCTGATGCGCCATCTCCTTTCCAGTTGTTTATAGTGTCTTCAGTGTACCAGCTAGCCTGCTTTGTGGACCTTCTGTGGGTGTTGTTGCCAATAGGAGTGACACTGCCAGCGCAGTTGGTGATCTAATTGTTGAAGTTTCTGATGTCCTGTTCTAGGTTGTTGGAGGAGATGGGGTGGGTGGTGTTGAGGGCATTGATCCATGTGTCCTTTGAGACTTTTCTACACATACACCACTGACCACGCTAGGAACCTAGGCATCATTCTGGACAACAAGCTAATGGTGGTGACTTAGGTCAACTCCATGTCCTCCTCTTGCTTCTTCATCCTCCACTTGCTTCGTAAGATATTCAAATGACTACCCCGAAGCTCAAGACGCACCATCACCCAGGCCCTCATTTCCAGCCAACTGGACTACAGCCAGGCTCTCTATGCAGGGATCGCAGCTCACCTCCCCCGATGACTACAGACCATACAAAACACCACAGCCAGACTCGTCCTGGACTTCTCTAGATTAACCCACATTGCCCCTTACCTTAGGGAACTCTACTGACTCCCTGTACAGAAAAGATGCCAGTTCAAGCTCCTGAACCATGCTTACAATGCCCTACACAGCTGCATACCCGCCTACTTGAATCACTACCATCAGTCCACCAGACACCTCCAGTCCGTGTCCCTTTCTCTAACCCTCACCCCCACATCTGACGTAGCAGATGTGGAGGTCTCTCCTTCTCCTACCTAGAAGCGGAGACATGGAACAAGCTACCCTTTCATCTACGGATCTTCCCATCTCTTCCAGAGTGCCGAAAATCCCTGAAGACCTGGCTATTTGGGTAATCAAGTGGACCCTGCCAGCACCTGTATACCCTCACCGCTGACAGAGATCGGGGTTTGTTGTGGTAATGGTGTCTGAGATTTCCAGCTTGTGCTTTATTGCAGATCTGCAGTTGAGGAGCATGCAAAATAGAGGTGAGGTAATTGATTTGGTGTGAGGGGTGTCAGTAGTTTTGGGTATGATAGGAATAATGTTCTGGTTAGCTGGTGACTGCTTTGGATGGGTATGTTGCCTGGGATGAGTCAAGGAAATGGTCAGAATTCTGTGTTGGACAGAGTTATCTCCAGAGGTGGCGGCAGTGACAGTAGAGGATGTGGAGGAGGTGGGGTTATCGAGGTGCTGTAACTTGCAAGTAGGTTGACAATGTCAGCACGGGAAAGAATGAGTGTGACTCTTTTGGGATGCGATAGACTGCTACACCTAGGTATTAAATGCCAGGGATAGTGTAGCTTCAACTGGGTGAGTGGGGAGCAAAAGAGAGAAGATAGTCTATATCATAAATGAGATACACTGTCATCTAGCTAGGAGAACTTAGAGTAGAGAAGGTCTAGTTTGCGTTCTAGGTGGTTGGGTATAGACATGTAGGTATGGGAGAGAAGAGTTCGGAGGGAGGGTGGGAAGATGTGTGGTGTGTAGTATTGATGTGCGGAGAACAGTGAGGTGATGTGTGACATGTATCCTCAGTGGGGTTGTGGAAGATGGCCTTAGTGGTGGTATTTGGATGAGGCAGAGACAGATGTCAGTTGCTGTGTGTCAATGTCATGTGGGGAGAAAGAGTAAACTGAGTTATAGATGAGGAATTGTGGTCTGAGTGAATGAAGAGGATGCATGCATAGCCGGAGCTGGATAGCTATAGGTGAGATTGATCATTCAAGTGTGTGGGTGTCAGTGCAGTGATGAGGGGCGGGTATGATTGTGGGGATTCAGAATGAGAGGAGCGTCATAGTGCAGAAGATCGTTGAGGGGAAGGTGTGAGGTGAAGTGTGCAGGGGTTATTACATGAGGTGGTGTGGTGTGTTGTGTGAGAGATGAGATGAGAGGGATTGCAGCAGGGGTAGAAGAGGAGTGTGGTGGGGCTGAAAGGACTAACCAGTGGTCGGTTGGTTATGTGTAGGTGTTTGCGATGTGGGAGGGAGTGGTTTGTGACAGGGGGGTTGTCATTCAGTGGGGTAATCTCCATGTGTATGTGAGCAAGGTGACAAGGAGTGTGAATTGACACTGGAGGGTGTAATGTGGTAGAATCTGTTGGTCTGTGTGTGGTCTGGCAGGATGGAGGTATGGACTGGATAGGACAATGCACTCCCACTCAACTGAGGAGTTGAGTGGGGGTGCATTGTTGGGGAAGAAAGAGGGAGTAGGGGATAGGAAGTAAGTTTGGGAGGGTGGAGTAGACATTCGTGTATTTGCTTGGGATGGTGAGAGAGGATTACTGGGGGTTAGGCAGTGTTGAGTGTAGGTTGAGTTATGCGTGAGGAGTCAGATAGAGTGGTAGAAGGAGAGGCAGATGGAGCTGGCAATAGAGCATTAAGCAAGATTAGGAATATGTGGTCAAATAACGAGAGGCATAAATCTGTGGATTGAATCGGTATTTTGTCTTTATTGTAGATGGAGACAGTGATTGTTCAATTAACTAGTTATGAGGGGGCAATTCGAAGCTTGCAGACACGAGGAATGTTTGTCAAAGATGTAACAATGAGTTTCTTGTGGAAATTGTTGTTCCAGGGCAAAGTGTTATGAGTGGAGAAGATTCGATCAATTTTAAGCTTACGATATCGGCCACTATGGTAATGATAGAAAAAGGAGCGTGTCTGGGAATTGTTCCAGGATGATATGTTTGAATCTTTTATCCAAGGTTTTGGAGAGATTCTGAGGGTATATAGCCTAAAATTAGTTGTTTCCTGCTTTCTCCATCTTGATAGATATTGTGGAAATTTTCAGGGAGGACAGGGTTGGCCAGGGTCGGGGGGAGGGGTATGTCATGGGGTCATGGAAGGGTGATGAGTACCAAATGAATTCAAGTTTGAAACAGCCCAGGGTTTGCTCTCAGTATTCAGCAGGTTAGTTGAGTTGTGTTAATTGCAGTTGACACACATATGGCATTAGGTCAGCTTTAAAGGCATTTGATCCGTTGCTACTCCTAAGCACATAAGGCAAAAATGGTGAGCATTGTTCTGTCCAAGAAGTGCCAATTTCATGAAGAGTTCTGTAGAATGCAATGCTTGAAATGTGTCAACATTGTGCAGTTTTCTTTAGCATACAAAGCTGTAAATGTGGAGTCATAAAAGACTTTATCTCAAAATGTGCCCTTTCCTCCATTCATCTGAAACCCCGATATTATGACCCACAACCAGTCTGACTGTTGCATGTAGCACTTACCTCAGGGGAAATAATGTAGATTTAAGTTACCCTACCAAGAGTAAGGTAGCAGAATCAATCCAGGAAACAACTACTAAAGGTGCAAAGATCAAGAGAAGGGATGATTCTTCGGGGCGCACATTCAGTGAAGATAGGTGTTATAAATGTTTCAGATTAGCTCCAAGTTGAAGGAATTTCGGTATGAAGAAAAGGGTACTTGGATGCCCTACCTAATCAGTCACAACTGGAAATATTGAAATGGGGACCTTGCAGTTTAATCCTAGGTCCGCTTTGAAGATAAACATTAAGGGCCTATTCACGAAAGTATGTTTTAATATGTAAAGTAGCATTCCAGTGGCACTACTTTACATATACACAAATGTTATTCACTAAACTACAGGCAGAGATCTCTTATGTGCAGAATTCTTCGCCACAAGTGAGTAGAACTCATGAAAGTATATGTATTAGGAGAGGGGCAGGGGAGAGTGGCAGGAAAATGGGGAATATCTAGTACTAAATCGGTGAAGTTAATGGAAAATCAAGGAGGAGGTTAGGAATGCACATGCAGATACTATTGGGCCACAACCATGGTAGAGTGGATCTTTTGTCACTGGTGTCTTGTGGTCCATCCTACTGTCTCTGGAAACTTGTCCAAGTACTCATTCGGGGGTCCATAAGGCTGACAGTGGCTACTGGGTCACCAATGTGGTGGTTGGGGTCATTTGCAACTGGGCACCAGGGTCTATCCTACTATGGCTCTGCAAATTAGGGTAAGAACACTCCTTCGACACTTCACTCTCAGGGTAGTAAGGGCGAGCGGTCAAAGGCTTCTCAAGGAGGTAGTGTGGAGAGCAAAAACTCAGAACTCAACAGTCAACTAACAGACACAATAGTTCACTATCAAGTTCAGTGCGTATACATAAATAGAAGTACTTTAATGTCACAGTATAACAAAATACTACCCATTCTATTGGGGTTCAGTACATGGTTTGGTATTCCTGACTACAGGTAGGAGCCCCACCATCACTAGTGCTCCTTTTCCTGGTCCGATATGGTTACCCCAGTCGTGGAATATCTTAATTGGATGGCAAGGGGTAGGAAAGAACAGAAGAATTGTGAGTTCATTAAGTGATCACAATGCGGTATCAACCCATAGATCAGTTTGTGTGATCTTGAGCTAAAAAGTTTCACATTGGTAACAGTGTATTCTAACAACAGGCTGGTTTTTACAGTTCAAGATAAAGTCTCCATCTCTTTCTTTCAGGCCTGTGTTCCTGTTTGAAGGGAATTTAACTGCAGCTGCTCCAGTCAGCACACTTGTCTGTTTTGCACCAGCAGCATCCTCAGAAGTGGCGCAAGACCTTGCATGGAAGCCTCAATCCTTACTGAAGCCACTTGGGTGCAAGGTGTAGCAGGCCTGTTTGTCTGGTGTTTTGCCCTAGGCAATTGCACCCTCCAGCCCTTGGGGGTAGGCTCTTTGCTACAGCAATGAACACCAATCTTCTTCAGCACGTCACGCAGTGAGAAGCGACAATATTAGCCCAGTCATAAAGACTGCACATATGCTGGACAGCACACAGTGGTCTTGAGTTGCAAGTTTTCTTCATGCAGTTACCCATATGAACCACCAAGGGAGATCAGATAACCCTTCACATCTTGGTCGGTACGTTTGTGCTTTTCCAAAGTAGTCAACTCTTTCTGGGTATTTCACATGCCCGGAACTCATTGGGATTCTCTTCCTGGACAGGTGCTCCTCCTACAGGGCCAGGCACACTCCTTACCCCTCTGAGTCTAGGAGACTAGCTCTCATGCAGACACCAGCCCTGGCCTCACCACAGCGCTTTGAGTACTCTGAGGGACATTTTGTTCCTTGGTTAGTGAAGTAGCATGCTATTGGAAAAAGGTGGGGTGGTTTGCACCCCACTTGTATGCTCATTGCCAGACAGAGGATGATGATCCAGTGTCTGAGGTTCTGAAACTGGTGTGGCGTGGTATCTTTTCAAATGTCATTTCTGGCTGCAGAGCAGACTCCACCTTGGTAAAACGTGGAGGCTCTCACAGTAGGTAGTGATGGTGCGGGCTTCAAGAAGAAGTATCTAAAGCATGGGCTAAATGAAGTGTGAAAACTATGCAGCTGGCTTTATCAGTCTTCCTGGAGGAGCACAAGCAATCTTGCAAACCTTGCTTAGAAACTCCCCCACTTTTGACAATAGAATTGGCTGACTTAACCCTTCTCCCTTACCATCCACAAAACAACACTGCTGAGAAACCCTACTCAAGAATCTGTTGTTAAATTGTCCTGATAGAATTCACAAGAGCAGCCCTGTCTCCATCCTCCCTTGCTTCAGTGCCTGGGTCACCACACTCCACCTTCAGAATGCAGTCAATGCACTTTGAGTGTCTGGGGAAGCTGTACTCAACCTCCATCTTGTGCCATCCTAAACCAGGGGTCTTTCAAAACGGATCCCTCTGGTCCCAGCAAACATACTCTCATTGCACACAGTCTTACTGTTATCTATGTACCACACCTGCACACTCTTTTGCACTTAACACGCACACAGGATGTCCCCCAAGGGTCTGGCGGAAATGTTTCATGAGTGTGGCCAGTAGGTGTGGCCAGTAGATCACACTCCCTTTTAGGACAGATGAAAGTTATGCTCAGGGCTATTAATCTTCAAATGTCAGTACACTACCACCACCTCTTTATGTTACAAACAATCAAAAATGGACAGCAGTCCATGCCATTAAACAGGGCACACTTGGTGCAGCCCTTCATGTCACAGAACATGTTCTGGACCTTGGCTTTACCATGGACAGGACTAGGCCTCAGTGCACACTCTAGATTTGTGCGCTAGCTGGGCCAGCAGAGTCAGGAAACCAGCTTCACGTGCAGTCAGGTCATTGTGAGGAGGAGTATATGCCCGTATACAGAGCACACTCTTGTCCCAACAGATGCCCCTCCCAGATGAGACAACCTGGAATCCAACTCCAGTGTTGCAGAGGTCCAGCTGTGGTACCGGCAAAAGCAGTGTGAAAGTTCATCTGCATTTTCACCTTGCATTCCAGCTTTGTACTCCACAGTGACAGACCACCTCAACAACTTGAGGTTTTCACCCTTCCTGGTCATCAACCTCTTGAGTGGCTTGTGATCTATCTGCACAACAAACCTGGTACCAAACAAGTAAGTCCAGAACCTTCTCAAACCACACTATTGCAAAGCATTCTTTTTCAATGGCAGCCCAGTTCTGCTCCTAGGGAGCAGTCTTCTGCCAGTGAAGGACTTCGGATTCTCTATACCATTGTCATTGAATTGAGACACTAATGCTACAAGTCTTTCTCTGAAATGTCACTCTGTAAAATGAAGGGCTACCTATAATGATTAGCCTTCAACACAAAGGCATTCCATAGTGCTGTGTTCAGGTCTTCAAGGCCTTCTGGTACTCCACAGTTTAAATCACATTCTTAGGATGCTTCATGGAAGTCAGTGTAGTGAAGGGCACAACTGGGATCAGAGGGCCTGATTCACAGAACTAACTTACGTGAAATACGTAAAGTTAGTAATTTTCGGTATTCACAGAATACACTTACCACTACTAACTTTATGTCCGCTCCAGGGCCGGAGATTCCGGCCCTGTGGCGAATTTCCGCCTCTGGGCCGGAATCTCCGCCTCCGGACCGGAATACCCTCATTTAGGCCGTTTCAATGCTCAAACGGCCTAAATGAGGGTATTTCGGCCCGGAGGCGGAGATTCCGGCCCAGAGGCGGAAATTCCGCCACAGGGCCGGAATCTCCGGCCCGGGAGCGGACATAAAGTTAGTAGTGGTAAGTGTATTCTGTGAATACCGAAAATTACTAACTTTACGTATTTCACATAAGTTAGTTCTGTGAATCAGGCCCCTACAGTTGGCCCTAAAGTTCCTGTAATAGCCAGTGAGACCTTGAAACAATCTCACCAGTCTCTGGATAGTAGGTACTTCCTACACAGACTGGATCTGAGCATCCAAAGGGTGAATCATCCTGTTGCCCACCTGATTCCAAAGGTAGGATACAGAGGCCTGTCGTACCTGCCACTTTTTTGCCCCGATAGTCAATATTTCTCACCCGAAAAAAGCATAACCCTAAACTGGTACAAGTCCTCTGGCATTGAGAATGTGGTCTTCTACTTGGTAGTGGCCACCAATATGATCTGCCAATATCCACTGGTCAGATTCAAAGTGTTGAAGAACCGAGCTGCACCCAGCCGGTCCCCGAGATCATCATCAGCTCTGGGAATTGGGTGTGTATCTGTCTTAGTTACCTCATTGAGGGCCCAGTAGGCCACACAATGGCACAGGAGAGTGGACACTTGTTTGGGCACAAAAACTACTGGGCTGGCCTAATGGCTATGGGAAAGCTAAAAAACTCTGAGGTCCGACATCTTAGCTGTCTCTTCATTGATGTATTCTTAGATCCAATCTGACATCCTGTAGCACTTACTCTTCACTGGCAAGCTATCCCCTGTGTCTATGTTGTGCACACAGACAAGTGTCAACCAGGGGTCAGCGAGAAAAAAATGAGTCAACCGCCCAGATACTTCTCTACTCGCGTCAGCCCAGGGACAAGTTGTACCCTCCTACAGAATCATCCTTTTCATCACTGTAAAATACATCAGGGAGTTGTTCACCTTCATCCTCAATCTCGTCTGTCATTGCCAGGATGTTCACTGTAAAATGTCTCCAGAGGTAGTGCTTTAACAGGTTCACATGGAACACCCTATTTAGTTCCCAGTGGCACCTGTGTCCACTAAGTAATTCACTTCAGACATCTTCTGTACTACCTTGTATGGCCCAGATCACTTATCCTCTAAAGCTCTTGGACAAATGGGCTTCAGCACTACCTTCTCCTTACCCTCCTCCTACTCAGTGAGCATCCCTTTTTGGTCATTAAACTTCTTAATCAGTTCTTGGCTTGACAGGTTTTTCTTCACCTGACTCATTTAATGGACCATCAAATTCTTCAGGCAAATCACATAGTTCACTACCTCCTTCTGGGATGACGCAGAAGTTCCTCCCCACCCTTCTTTAACAAGGATGACTACGTCACGCACTGGGTACACAAATAGAAGTTTGAAGGGACTCACCCCACCTCCTTTCTGTGGAACTTCATTGTAGGAAAATAGGAGGCATGACAGGAGAAGATCCATTTTCTCCTTAGATGCTCTTGTTAAACTGTTCTGCCAACCACTGGTCTGTGTGTGATATGATGTGGAGAAGCTGTAAGTCACACCAGCTTGTTGGACGTCTCCCTCACATAAGAGGAGATTTGTTACCCAGTCGGAAATCATGCTCTTAGTAAATCCATCCCTGAATATGTGATCACAATGTTTTCCAGGAAGTCATGAAGAAGGTAATTGCTGGTCGGTAGGACCTTTCTCATGGTGTTCAAGAAATGGTGTTGTAGGTAAAGGCACACTTAGAGGTGCATGCTGAGCAGCAACGAGAGCTCTACTGCCTCCTGTACTCCTGGACAACAGACATTTGAACACGTTCTGTCTCCCAACGCTCCTCTACTTATTTTTGTGCTCCCAGTATGTCTGTTTCCTCTGTCTCTAACACTACCATAGAGTGTCCTGGTGCTTAGCTAGTATCTGGTCCCATCCCAAAACCCCAAATGCCTGCGCCCGTGGAGGCGCTGAGGGTGGTCACTGTCGCTGAAGAAGAAAAGGAAGATGGCCAAGAATTTTGCACCTCAAGCCAGGAAAGCATTTCAGGCCTGCCATCGGAGTTAAGGCATTGACTTTAAATTAATTTTGGATGTTGGACTTTTAATTTTCAATTGTTAATTTAGGACTTTTGAACGCTGTTTGAGACTGTGTTTTTTTTTTAAGAGTTTGTGTTTTGTGAACATTCTCCAAATCTGACAATGTATATAGACTGCCCCCCTGATGTTCCCAGTGTGTTTCTTTTATGTTGCACCCCCTTCCAAATCCGTTCACCCTTCATGAGCACCTGATCTTTGTTTGTTATGTATCTACTTCCCATGAAGAGTTACAGTTCCCCGAAGCAGACGCTTAACGTGTTTTCCAACTGAGACTGATGGCTGGCCTTGAGGCCTTTTTTGAGATGTTTTCTTGGTTGAGACTGACAAACTCCTCCTCCTCTACAGCTGTGGCAGTTGCAGACAATGCAGCTGGAAGAAGGATAAGGAACTGCACACCATCCTCTGCTTGTAGAAGATGTGGCATCATTCTCAGTCTTCTAGTACCTGGAGCTAAAATAAAAAGGTAATATAATTAGTATATTTGACATCACAAATTATGTATACGCCTTAAACAGAGAAGGTGTACAATAGTTGAAAACAGATTACTGACACTTTAACACAGAGAAATAACACATAAAATTAGTATGCAATGTTATTTGTAGATTAACTTGTAAACAAAGTATTAATATAAACTAGAACTGATGAAGCCGACTTCCCTGACTACCACGGGTGGCACAGAATCTCCCCTGTAGTTGGCCCAGTTGCCCTGCATGCAGAGATGCGGACCCACTGCCATGGGGCGTTCTGGAGACCTGTAATGCCGGCCACCTCTGCCTATTGCTACTGAGGCTGCACGTGGAGAAATGGAGACCCGGGCCGTCCGGGGCCCATTGTAGATTTTTGCTGACCATCTCTATTGCAGTGACTGACCTTGACTACATCCCCCGGGTTGGCCCTGCCTTGGATCCAGCGACTGCTGGGGCTTGCAGTATGGCTGGGGGTGTGCCGTTGCCTGTGGCCTGTATTGGCCTCAGCTTGCCTGGTGATTGAGTGGGTCTAGGCCCGCGGGCTGCACGGCCCCCCTCATCGGGGTGCTGCTTCTGACTGGCGGGGCTGCCTGGAGATCTGGTGCTCCCTTAACAGCCCGCCAACCCCATTTACGGCAGCCTGTCTCCCGCGGCCTGATTCAGCCAAGTTGAAGGCTGCGCCTTTAGAGGCACCGGTGGAGCCGGGGTCGTGTGGGGGTGGGGGGGATAAGGCAGCCTGGGAACTGACCTGGGGCTCTCCGCCAACCCATGCTTGGTTGTTTCCTCCCATCTGCCGTAACCTGCACATATGCACCCTGAGACCCTGCAGCAGCCAGACACTGTCTTTTATTGGAAAAATCAATACCCTTTTATGGAGCTGCTTATAGTCCCTTTCCCCAGCTAAAAGTTCTACCGGATGGAATTTTGACAGTGTATAAAATGATTCCTTTCCCTGATTGTACTAGTGTGTGATAAAAAGGGACTGTGAAGCCAGAGGAGTCTGCGTGTGGGGGCGGAGGACCACAAGCCCCAGACTGGCCCTTGCCCAACAGTGTCACGATCGCACCAGGAGGTGCACACAAAGCTTAGCGGGCCTCCTGTATCCAAGAGCGGGCCCGTCTGTGCCTGTCAGAGCCCAAAGCAGGCTGAGCCACCCCTCTTGGCCCCGCTTTGAGGTATGTTTAATTAACTCGTCGTAATCTGACTTGTATTATCCTCCAGCAACTTTATATTTGTGGTATGCTCTTCACTTGGTTTTTAATACAATGGGGAAGAAAAAGGCTGGCGGTCCCCCGAACTTACCAACTCTTCCCACAACCTCAACATCAATTGACAGAATGTTGCTGAGCGCGCTAAATGTTATTAGTAACGAAATTGACCTTACGGTAATAAGACTCTCCCTTAGTTTAATTAATATGGCTTTATCATCCGACCAACCCCCCGTCGTCTCAGGCCTGGGCTCACCTGTTGCAGGGCCATCAGACTTCCTGGTTCAGACACTACTCGTGGCTAAGAAAAAGTCCACCCTGAGCTCCAAGTCAGTCATCAAACGGTCAAAATGCTCAGCCAAATGGGAATTTGTACCCAGACGGACGTGCCATTGCCAGTTCATTCACCAACTTTTACTTCGGACCACCTCCCTGATGGGGAAAGTGGCCCAATGGATTTGCTGTCTAAATTGCCTGAGGGGGTGACTTTATCAGAGGTCTGCCTAGCGAAGATTAAGGATTTATTACAGGCAGCAATTTCTCCGATCATTGCTTGATTGGATGCTATAGAAAGTATGCTTTTGGCTCCCAATCGCGCAGAGGTGCCAGAATACATGAACACTATCGTAGCACCAGCTCCTAAACCCGTCATGGCTGTGGGCGTAAAGTCGGTTGAAAGTACCCATCGTTTACTTGCCCCAGTACAGGCTTGTCTAACTGCCAGGCCCCAAATGTTACCCAAAATGTCGCAAATCCTTCAACAAGGGGCAACTGCTCTATTCTTAATCAAAGCAGGCAATGTCAAATGGAGTCGCTTCAGATTCACGATAACCTTGGGCACGGCCCCATGGGGAGTAAAGTTCAAATAATTAACCAGCCAATGATCAACATTTCTCCAGATTCCTGCCCTTATGAGGTAGATTTATCGGGAGTTCCTCATCTACGAAAAGAGCAGCGGGAGACTCATGAGGATCTGCTTAATAAAACTCTCCATTGGCTGTCCCGGCATAGGAAGTTCCCCCTCAATTTGAAAAATCAAATTTTGTTGAAAAGAAGGGTGGGCTGCATTGGTCCCTGGACTGTGGATCGGCAATGTGACTGTATAGTTGTACATTTCAAGTCCCCCCTCTCCCCCCTTGGTTAAGCACTTGCTTTTTCGGCAAGCAGGAAGAAACTAGGTCGCTAGCGATATTCTCCAACTCCCCCTGGGTTATTTCTAATTTCTATAAACCAAGTTTGCCCACACCTGGGTCCCTTTGTGATCCTGCTGTTGTTTTTAACCACCCCCCGCTTCTCTCACCTTTTGGTACACAATTAAACAATTGCTTTGATGTGCTAGTGTATATAGACTGACATGATGATCCAGGGAAGGAGAGCTTAACATTTTCCATCGCCCATGACCCTGCGAATTGGACCCCAGTCACCACAGCCACTTCCCTCAAACTGATCTCTTGGAATGTTGCAGGTTTACAGTCCAAACTGCTCAAATTTATGTAATTTCATGAGTCATCAATGTCTGTTTCAAGAGACTTGGTCCACCACTCCGCTCCATCGTCTAGGATTCGCTTCCTAGAGCGAGGCGGGCGTCTCCTCAGGGAGAGGAACCCCTTTGGGGGGTGTCACAATATGGGTTAAAATCACTCTCCGTGCCACTATAAAAGAAGTCAAGTTGGGCTCACCAGACATGGTGGTCATTCGCTTAGTATCCTCAGATTGTATACCTTGCCATGTTTACAATATTCATTGTAGGCCTAAGGGTGGAAAACCAGAGTCGGGCGTGATTACCCTGTTATCTACACATATAGCTGCACTCCCCACTGAATTTGTGAAAATCGTCAGTTAATTGTCAGTTTGAGCTGCTGGATGCTTATTTTAGTTTCCACTCCTCTTAAGAGAGCCAAGTATGGTCCATACGACAACTGACAATTACAACAGCAGTTAAATGGTCCCTCCTGGCAGTCCAGTTAAATGCCTTTACTTTAAATTTAGGCTTTAGGGACTGTAATGGTAGGACAGTTTCAGACAGAGATGGAAGTCATACATTCAACGTGTCCAGGGAGCTAGTCTTTTGGACTATTTTCTCCTGGATGTCCGGCTCTGGCCTGCTCTTATAGACATGACAGTGATACCTCGTACTGATTGCGACCATAACCCATTATTGCTAGAGTTGAAGTCGATAATGCCCATAGTACGACCTAATCATGATGAACGTTTTGATAGAAGGTTGGCCTTATCTACTAACGGGCGTAGGGTTAAATGGAGCGCTGTCTCACTGCCTGAAGAGTCAATTGGCAGTGTACATAGAAGTGTTGCTGGTGGAATAGATGATCTTCTGTTACTGCTAGAGCATGTGTTGGGTGACTGGGCTATCCTTGTAAAAGTTCATTTGCAGTTGTTCTGCAATCTATGAGAGTATTTTTATGTAGAATCTCGTCGCTTGGGCTAGAGGCAGAAACACCCCACCTGGTATAATCTGCTGTGTGGATCAGCAAAGAATGGCGCTGTCATATGCCATTAAGGAGGTTCAAGAGCCTAGAAAGATATATTAAGCTAGCATTCATGAGGCAAAGAGAGATTGGGAAATCAAAGAGTGGGAAACGCTGCTGGCATCGGTAAAAAGAGATGACTCATGCTCGTTTTGGAACACAGTTGTCACTGGCAGTATGGAAGGTCGTCCCGTCCCCCCCGCCCCCATTACCGATGGAATTTTGGGTCACTCACTTTTCCAATTTGTATTCTCTCCATGAACCTAGCATATCTTCTGATGTCGAACCTCTTACCCTTAGTAGTAGTGTTACTATGGAGATTAGCACTGAGGCAATTCCACATGCTATCTTAGGCGACCCTCCTGATAGTTTAGTCATTACTACCAAGGAAGGTGTACTGGCAATTAGTAAGATTGTTACCCATAAAGTCCTGGATTGAATAAGGTTCCAGGAGATCTCTTTTTGGGAAGGCCCAAGGTGTGGGATCCCTATTTTGCCCTCATTTTTTGTGCTATAGTGATGGGTGTCCCTATTCCCCCGACATGGGTTGGGCAGAGATTATCCCCATTTTTAAGAAGGGAGCCCAGGACTTTCCGGCCAAGTACAATCCTATAGGTTTAATTGATTGTACCCAAAAAGTCTTTGCAAGAGTTGTTCTGATTAGGCTCCAAGAGTGGATGTCTGCCACACAGATTCTCTCCCCCCTGCAGGCAGGGTTTAGGGAACAGACCAGCACTTTATATCAGGTGCTTCGGTTTCAGCTCCTTTATTGGAAATATGTCTTATTGGGGCGGGGACGGTTATATGTGGTGCTCGTTCATGTCAGATCAGCTTTTGAGTTGATCTCCTGTACTAAGTTATGGCCGGTTTTGGCTGGTTTGGGGGCACTGCACTACTTATTGAACATAATCAAGCGCTTTCATGAAGGCAACTTCGCCCAAGTAAGATGTGGCCAGATGGGAGAATTGACTGAGCCCTTCCCTGTTAAAAGGGAGGAGAGACAAGGGTGCATCCTTGCGCCAACCCTTTTTTCGCTTTTTATTAATGATCTAGCAACTTTTGTAGATGTTGGTGGATCTGATGCCCCGACCCTCACAAACATCAGGACCCCGGCCCTGGTGTTTACAGATGACGGGAAACATCCATTACAACGCAGTCATTACATCGCACTGCTTTTACAACGCAACTGTTACAACGCAACTGCCTTTACATCGCATGCCATTACAACGCATGCCATTACAACGCATGTCACTACAATGCATGCCATTACAACGCATACCATTACAACGCATGCCATTACAACGCATTAAAAGGTAAGTAATGGAGATTTTTTAGTTTTAGTGTGGGTATGGGTTTTGGGGTAGATGGGAATAGTCATTTTTACCCCTACACTATCCAACACTTTCCCTACTGTTGCACTCACTGGAGTGGAAATAGTAATTTTTACCCCTACACTATCCAACACTTACCCTACTCTTGCACTCACTGGAGTGAGAATAGTAATTTTTACCCCTACACTATCCAACACTTACCCTACTGTTGCCCTAAAAGTATTATGCGTTATAATGGTATGCGTTGTAATGGTATGCGTTGTAATGGAATACGTTGTAATGGTAGCTTTTAAAAATGCGTTGTAATGGCATGCGTTGTAAAATCATGCGATGTAATGGTAGTTGCGATGTAAAAACCACGTTGTAAAAGCATGTGTTGTAATTGTTTGCGGTGTAACGTCATATGTTCGCAGATGACACACTGCTCACCTCAAAATCCCCCAGGGAGGGGGGGTGGGGGCATGGCCAACTGCCAAGGGAAATGGCCGCACGGTAGCTTCGCTCCGTCGCACCACTCCCTTCAACATCCTGAAAAACTGATTTGCCCCGAGCAGCAACGGCGGACAAGGAGCTCGCCTGGCCCCCGAAGCGTGTCCTGCCGCTGGACGGAAGGCTGCCTCGATCTGCGGCGATCCGGCGAAGATATACAGCTGGCTCTGGGTGGCTGAGACGGGGGACGCGAGGTGTGGTGCGCAGGTCCCCGGCCGCACCCTAGTAATCGACACCGCGGCTGCGGTGTGCATCCTGGGCCCATCTCCTCCTCGAGGGGGCTGCGCTGAGCCGGATAGCCTGCAGCGACTTCTCCGGTGAGTCCTCTACCCCCACCGCCCCCGCGGCATGCAATTTCGGAACCCAGGCACATCCAGTGGGCCGGCCGGCGTCCACATAAGTAACCGCGGCGGCGACTGGAGGCCCGGATTTCAAGGGCCGCTTTGAAAGGACCAACAGCACAGCGCCTGACCCTGCCTGTTGGGCAGGACCTTTCCCCCCCTCCGCATCGTGTGCCCTGCGGGCCCTCGGCCCAAAAACGACCAGCTAACCGCGGTAGCGCGCGATTTCCATGCGCATCAAGGGCCTACTCCCGGGCCAGGGTAAGGGCCGGGGCTTAAGGAGAGGGCCCACCTGCCATCAACTGTAGAGACTGAGCGGGCCTGACACTCTGCGGTAAAACGCTGTGGCGCAGGTTCAGTGCCTGCCTCCGTTGACTGCTTTTGGGAGTGGGGGATCCCCGGCTAAACAACAGACTCTTTGTTCTCCCTGGCGGTGGGGGCACGAGCCACACTACGACTCTGAGTGGGCGGCAAACCCAATGGACTATTTGCTTGGGGGGGGGGGGAGCTGCATTTTACACCCCAGATTGCACTAGGCTGCAAAGCTTCTACATAATAGGGGCTCACCCCCATGTGGCTTCATGACTAGCCGGCGGAGATATCTACGCTTCATTGGTGCTCCACCCCCCCTCGATGTGCGCATCTTCCTGAAGTGTTTTTCTTCTTGGTCTGGGCCTACCTGGCAAAACCCGACAGGCCGGTGAGGGCTTTCTCCCTTGCGCAGGCGGCGGTGAGTAGCTGGTTCGTCCGGGTCCCTCATTTTCCGTGCGACACACATCGACTACAAAATGGCGAGTGGCCGCAGTGGCCGGACCACGCACCAAGCAAAGCTGGAAAAATACGCCTGGCAGAAGGGCCAGGAGGAGCCACAAACTAACCCCAAGCCTAGTGGGAATCAACCAGACCCCACGTTGCAAGACATCTTAACTGCAATAACGACGGTACGCACCTCTCTGGAAGGCGGCATTGACACTGTCGCCTCAGAGGTCTCCCTGATTAGAGCTGATATGCGTAAAATGGCTGAGCGCGTCAATGAGGTCGAAGTCACGGCCAAGGGCCTAACAGCCGATACTGACCTCCTCAAGCGCCAAGTAACCGAACTTCAAACTAATCAAGATGTGCTCGAACGGCAACTTGATGACTACGAAGGCCGAATGCGACGCAACAACATTCGCATTTTAGGTGTGCCGGAACGGCCCGAAGGGCAAGCTGCTGACCTATTTGTTGAGGGGCTGATAGTGCAGCACCTCCAGCCAAAAGGGCTGTCCCAGTACTTTTCTATCGAAAGGGCGCATCGAGTACCTGGCGGCCGATCCAAACCTGGCGCACAGCACAGGCCTCTTTTGGCACGTGTGTTCAACTTTCGTGACAGGGACACCATACTCCAAACCTGCATGAGCGGCCCCACCAATTACTATAGACAATAGCAAAATCACCTTCTTTCCAGACTTCACGTTGCGAGTGCAGAAACAACGTTGCAGTTTCATGGAAGTAAAGCGAGCACTGCGCGACCAAGAAGTTAAATATTCCATGCTGTTCCCGGCAAAGCTGCGTATTGAATCCGAAGGGAAGGTGTGGTTTTTTACTAGGCCTGAAGATGCCTGGGACTGGCTCGATGGCTGGCGCACGGTCGGCAAACGGAACCGTATCTCAAACAGGGCCACCGGAAGCGAGAACAGATCGAGCCACCTGCCTGGGTCCCCGCCGAGCGGCGAATCCAGGACGGAGGGTTCGGCGGAACAGGGTTTAGCTGATTGAGGTTGAGTAATGATGGTTTCATATTACCAATGGCCTACGCTACTATGTCCCTACAGTTCTAAGCTGCCTTGTAGTGAACTTGATTAATATTGGTACTACTATGTGACTTGGTGTTGCTGCCTGCAATTTTCGGGACACACTTGCTTCCTGTTGAGGGGTGTCGTTATTTTCCTAATCTTGCTGATTCTCAGGCCTTAATCCAATGTACATGGGGCTGATGTCGGGGTAAATGCGCTAAACCGAATTGATGCCCCGGGGAGTGGGGTTGGATCACGTTCCTTACTATTTTAAGGGTGGGCGATAGGCACTCTGCAAGTTTGGGGAGGCGGGTGGTTCAGTGCCCGTCGTGCAGGGAGGCAGGGTGGGGTGAGGGAGTGGGATGTTTCGGGGATGGGGGGTTATGCAGGGAGGCAGGGTGGGAGTAGGGCGTTGGGGGAGGGGGCTTTGTTTAAATTGTTTTCCAGGTTTTTACTTTGTGATGGAGATGATATATTTCATAGCGTATATACAGGAGCACACTGAGCACGCAGATCTGATACCTTGCACCCCACTGTACACGAGAGCAACATGGACAGGTGATGCCTTACACCACTTACATGCAACATGTCTGACCGCAACGTGACGAGACATCTCCGCATCCTTACGTGGAACGTCAACGGGCTGGGCGACAAATTAAAGCGTGGGGTGGTACTTCAATATCTTAAGAGACAGGCCCCAGATATAGCCCTGCTCCGGGAGCCACATCTCCATGGCAATAGCAGTAAAGCACTAAACCGGTGGGGATACAGGTTGGTAACACATGCCGGGTTTACATCTAGCTCCAGAGGGGCGGGCATTTTAATCCGCAAACAGTGCCCCTTTATGCTACGCAACACTTGGACCGATGACCTTGGCAGGTACGCTGCCGTGGCGGGTACGTGGGAAGGGAAGCCCCTTAATATTATTTCAGTCTATGTTCCTCCAGCTCTTAAGACGTCCACATTGTCGGATCTTGGCAAACTACTACTAGATCTTCCAGTCGGCATACTGGTACTGGGAGGTGATTTTAATCTAGCATTGGAAGGCCGAGTGGACCGGCGGCCCCCTCGACCAGACATACATGACACATCCCCCCTGATGGATTTCCTCAAGGCATTTGGCTTCTTGGACCTCTGGCGCCATTTTAACCCCCTAACTCAAAGCTTTACCTTTCACTCCGGGGCCCATGGGAGCCAGTCCCGAATTGACCATCTGCTCACACACAGACGATCTCCCCTACTTTAGTGATGCTTCAACCCTGGCTCATGGCATCTCTGATCACTCCCCGGTTCTGACTCAGCTGACTGTGCCCCGAGAACGTTGCCGCCTCACCTTATCAATCAATCCATGGAGCCTGAAGATCCCGCAGGTTAGAAGTGCTCTTACTGAAGGGGTTGGTCATTACTTTACTGAAAACACACACTCAGTTCAATCCAGTAGTACACTGTGGGGGGCTTTTGGGGCAGTAATTAAGGGTCAGGCACTCTCGTTGATGGCGGGATATAGGAAGGAACGGACGGCCAGACTGGTAACTCTAGAACAAGAGATTAGAGACCTGGAGGATGAGGTGGCGACAAATGACAATGAGCAACTCGCCCACACACTGGGTATGAAATGCTTAGACTACCATCAGTTGGCGGTGGAGGCAGCCAAGGCTAAACACAAGGCAACTGCGCATAGAATATATGAATTAGGCGACTCCACTGGTAAGATGCTGGCATGGCTGGAGAGACGTGAGATGGCTCAGAGATGGGTGCCCCTCATAGAGACGGACGCAGGGGACTTAGTGTCAGACCCGCAGCAGATCGCTGAGGCCTTCGCCTCCCACTTTGCCTCCATATACTCCTCTACTACCCACGCCACTCTGCAGGACTCACAAAACCTACTAGCCACTATTCCTGTGGAGGTCCTTACACCGGAAGATCGGGACTCCTTAGAGGGGGATCTAACCGAGGAGGAGCTTGCGACTGCCATTAATGGCATTAAGTCTGGCAAGGCGATGGGCCCCAACGGGCTCCCGATAGAATTTTTTAAGCTTGTGTCATCCAAGATAACACCCGCTTTACACGCTATGTATGTCGAAAGCTACCAGTCGGGCTTCCTACCCAAGGAATTGATGCGCGCCTATATTGTTGTCATACATAAACCGGGCAAGTCGGTCACGAGATGTGAATCTTACCGGCCCATCTCGTTGTTGACGGCTGAGATTAAAATCCTGGCCAAGGTGTTGGCCAACCGACTCCTTCCAGTTCTAGGCAAACTGGTCCACCCTGACCAGTCAGACTTTATGCCTGGCCGTAACACAGCCCTCAACTTGTGACGACTACATGGCGTGCTGGGGAGAACCAACACCATGCAGGAGGATACGGCACTATTATCTCTAGACGCAAAAATGGCATTCGATACTATTGAATGGCCCTATTTATTTGCCCTCCTTGAGCGGTTGGGATTCGGCCCTCATTTTACTCGGTGGGTTCGGTTGTTGTATACGGATCCCACAGCGCAGGTAGTCGTCAACCAGCATACCTCCCGTAGTTTTGGCCTAGGAAGAGGCACTCGACAAGGTTGCCCCCCATCGCCCCTCATTTTCGCCCTACTGCTGGAGTCGTTGGCGACATGGATTAGGGGCGACCCTATGATCAGGGGCTTGAAGTGGACATATCAGCGTGAGGACAGAATCTCCCTCTATGCAGACGATGTCTTGCTGTATGTGGCAGCTCCCAGGGCCTCGATTCATCGAATCCTACACATTTTTGAGATCATTAGTGCCCATTCCGGCTACACCATTAATTGGACAAAGTCGGTCTTGTTCATGCTGCGGGGTCCGGCACCACGGATGCCCAAAGATACTACCATTACTGTGGCCGCGGAGGGCTTTCGCTATCTTGATATTTATATCACACCCAACCCGACCCATTTCTACGAAGCTAACCTCTTGCCCCCTCTGGTCAGATTTCGGAAAGACGTAATCCACTGGCGGACATTACTCCTCACTCTGCTAGGCAGAGCGGCACTGTTCAAGATGCTAGCTCTCCCTCGTTTCTACTACCTACAAGCACGGTGGCAGGGTATATGATGCTGCACCAACTACCAGTGTTTATTATAAACAATTCAAAAGATGCTTCGTATGATAGCTAACGATCAATGCCCACCTCCCGAAACCTGCCACCGACTAAGGTTTCAAATACAACAAATTTTTCCTGTAACTCTGGACGTGACACGAGTCTCCCCTATGGCCGCGTGAAGAGGCTGGCGATTGAGCGCGCAATACACCTATGTCCCTGAATGGGATTAGTCATTACGGATCATCATACATTGGAAATACTTTTTCAGACTCTACGACTGAAGTTTAACACTTAAAAAAGAACCGACCAAATTGGGCCATCACTTTTTGGACACCTTCGTCGACGGTGTAAACAACTTACTTGCCCTGAAGAAGCCCGCAAGGGTGAAACGGGTTGGCTGTTTTGTATTTAATTATGAATAAAAGAATCTACAAAATCATCTAGTTGAAAGACTGGCCATTTCTGTCATCGCCGTTCTCCATCATCTGTGGGATTTGAACCCGACTAATTTTTTCCTCTATAACAATGCCTCTCTCATCTTTTTGTGTTTTCCTCTCCCTCGTTTCTTGTATGTATTGCACAACACTTCTCACAGAGTCCCCTATGCCTACTTTGTCTGTGTGGAGAGTGAGGTTAGAAATCTCCTACGGGACGGGAAGTGCCCATGCATAGCGACACGCAAGCTCACCAGAGGATGGTACGATGGGGGGATTGCGGTGCCTGACCCGGGTCAGTATTACTGGGCCTCCCAGATTGCAGTGGTAAACCAATGGGTTTTTGCCCCTCCGCTGGAGCCGGCATTCCGTACGGATAGATGGGTATTGTCCATGGGAGGTTACCAACGCGCACTCTATTCCAATCCCAAGAGACTACACCTCACAGGCCCCACCGCCCATACGGTGACAACCTGGCATACTGTAACCAAGAAAATGGGCTGGCACAACAAAATCACGCTGTTCACTCCCCTGTGGGAATCCGAATGGCTTGGCACACTGAGTAGGTGCCCGGGGTTCGACAAATGGGACCTTATTGGACTTTCCTCGGTGGGGAACCTATGGAAACGCAACTCAATGGTCTCATTCGCAGATCTCCAAAAAGAATATCAACTGGCCGATTCCAAGACTTACCTTTACCTTCAGATCCGACATGCAATCACCTCTGTGGTTCCTAATGGGGAGACTTTGCCTGAGGCCTCCCCACTGGAGGACAGACTTTTGACTGACCCCCTGACAAGCAAGGCGATCACGCTCACTTACCGCAAACTTTTGAACAATCAACCTGATCCATTAATTCGACTTCGCCAACAGTGGGAAATGGATCTTGGTTACTTAGAGGACGATGACTGGCAGGAAGCCCTCTCCTCCCCCCGGGTGGTTGCCATCCCCATGCATCTCCGGCTGGTCCAGCTCAAGATTTTACACAGATCCTACCTAGCCGCACACACACTGGTTAAGATGGGCCGTCGACCTGACTCTAGTTGCCTTAGGGGGTGTGCTTCTGAAGGTACCTTCTTTCATATAATCTGGGAGTGCTCGCAGTTACAGTCTTATTGGGGGAAAATAGTCTCTGAGTTGGTGAGGGGGAGTGGGAAAGCTACCACAATCTCCCCACAGCTTTGTTTATTGAATGTATGGGAAGCTACGGACCTGACTCATACCAAACGTATATGGGCATCTCTAGGGTTTGCTCTGGCTAAAAGAAATATAGCTCAGGGGTGGGGGTCTGGTTTCCTACCGAAATATTCGAAATGGGTTAATGATATGGACAATGCCATGATCGCGGAAAAGGATGTGTTTAAGAATCGAGGGTGTCCTGCGAAGTGGGATCATAAATGGGCAAGGTGGAATATATCCAGAGGCAAAATTTGTATCTCTCCCTCAGTTGAATTACGCAAAAATGTTAATGACATTGATACTCTTCCTGTCAAGTATTATAATGTGCTGCGATGTAATGGTAAATATGTACAGCTGCCCTATCTTTGCTATGTTACTGCCGAGTGGCTTTGTGACCTGCTATTGTACCATCACAATTGTTTAATAAAAAGAAAATTAAAAAAAATCCTTCATGGGACTTCAAAAGATCATGGACAGATTTGACATCTTCTGAAGCCTTAGAGGATTGGATACTAATGTTGCCAAAACTAAATATATGGGGCCCGATTCACAGAAGTAATCTGAGACGAAAGTCTAACTTTATGACTTTCGGTATTCACAAAAGAGCATTTACGAGTAGTAAAGTTAGACTTTTGGTCTAAGTTTAGACCAAAAGTCTAACTTAGACCAAAAGTCTAACTTTAGTAGTAGTAAAGTTAGACTTTTGGTCTAAGTTAGACTTTTGGTCTAAACTTAGACCAAAAGTCTAACTTTACTACTCGTAAATGCTCTTTGTGAATACCGAAAGTCGATAAAGTTAGACTTTAGTCTCAGATTACTTCTGTGAGTCAGGCTCATGGTACTTAACCCTCGCAGCAGCACCACAAGCCCAAATCCTACTCTTAGAGGGTCTCACTTGGAACGAGTGCGCACTTTTGAGTACCTGGGAGTTACCCTTACCCTACATTTTAATTGGCAACCTCACATAATAAGGAGTAGGCTCAGGCTAGAGCAAACATCAGGGGGCATCATAAAGTTACACAAGGACTCACCCTTTCATCCCATTTCCCCTGCCCTCCAGATGTATAATTTTTATGGTGCTTGGTTCAGCTCGCTATGGATCAGAGCTTTACGGGCATTGGAATGTGTCTACTTTTGGGCTGGTGGAAAACCGCTTTTTGCAAGAGTTAACATGCCTCCCCATCAGCACTCAACTGCTCCCTCTAAAGCTAGATATGGGGCAAAAACAACATAACAGATGTGATTGGCCTAAGGCCTATATTATCCTGGAAAAGACTCTGGTCTACTCCCGAGTTGGAAGCTTATCAGGTAGGGTTGTCGGAGATATTGCGTAGCGCAGGTGTAGATGACATCCCGTGGCTGAAGTATGTAAGAGCTTTTTTCTTTAATATTGAGAAGTCAGCTCTGGGACGCCCCTTTAGAGGCCAGCGGAATCTCCAAGGCTCAAGTTAAGAACCCATACTACCAATACAAAACGAGAATGCTGCATAGCCATAGGAGCCCTGACCTCGACATTTCTACAATAGAAAGATAGCTATGAATGGGAGAACTTTTTGGATGAAATTGAGCAAGTAACTGCTAGGAAACTTTACCTGCAGTTTAGATATGGGTCCCTCCCTCACTCTTCTCTTACAGTTAGATGGGGGGGTACAATGAGGCCTCGATCACAGCAATGTACATCTTGTTAGAAGCAAATTAAACACTTGAGCATGTTTTATTTTTCTGTCCAGTGCCAGGAGACTGTATATTCGCCCACTACGTAGCAATCTTGGAATTAGGACGTATAGAGAGGCTTTGCAAATCCTAAACAGCTACACTTCTCAATGTGTAGTGTTAGTGGTTTCACGTTACTTGTCGACCATGTGAAGGGTTAGGCAAATTAATATAAAAAAAGAATACATTGCCAAGTATTGCCCAAGGGGGAGATAACCAGAGTCTTACCTTCTCTCACCATGGATGTTTCCTTTGTGAGCAGACTTCTAGAAGTCAGCTACCAGCCTGTGCCATGAAAGAAGGATGTGGAAATGTCTCCCTAGATAAAGCAGCTGGTGAAACAAAGTAAAGGAAAAATCAGCTAGTTGACAGTGGGAGTGAGTATAAGTGTAAAGGTTAACACAAATGTTATCAAAACACAGAA
This sequence comes from Calotriton arnoldi, assembly GCA_963921515.1. Classification (NCBI taxonomy): domain Eukaryota; kingdom Metazoa; phylum Chordata; class Amphibia; order Caudata; family Salamandridae; genus Calotriton; species Calotriton arnoldi. Next base: position 937,332 of record CAWUFW010006926.1, on the reverse strand, counting down.
ATACATATACATTTGACATTTTAGAAATCATAGATATTGGTTTGTGTACATACATTTGAAATAATTTATGATGGGTGAAAATAAGTTAAAAATATCTGTATTTAGTGGTACAGATACAGATGCCACAGACTTACCTGACCAACGGATGGTGGAGGGTTGAATCACTGCTTGCAGTTTGACCCCTGATGTAGTAAGTTGAGGGGAGCGTGCTGGAGACACCAGGGGATATTGTTTTACTGAAGCTGAGAAGAGAGACATATACAGATTTAGTAAATATATCTACAAAACTAGTATCAGTTTATAGTAACATGTCAATCATACACATAGCATAAACCAGTATATACAAATCTCCTGGATCAAAGAGTTGAGCCATTAATAATTTCATGACAGCCATGCAGAACATGGGTTATACATTATGTAAGGAAATATTATGTTACATGTCCTGACACTTATAAAAGAGAAATATGGTTATACAGATTGTGATATGGCTGAAGACTTACCTGGCTCTGCTCTCAATTTTTTGTGTGAGGCCAATCCACATGCTGTTGCACTGGTTGGAGCAGAAGAGGAGGAGGCGGCATTTGACAGAGAGGAAGACAACAAAGGACCTTCAAAGTGAAAGATGAGATGATATGCATAAGCACATTAGAGGCCTAATAAATTACAACATAACTAGAGGTGGAATACATTGTGTTCAACATGTATGTTAAAGAGTCAATAATGTTAGCGTTGTGGTGTGACAAAGATGTACTGTTAGTCACATTCATATCAGTGTGGTATACTTGTGTGGATGGATGAGATGCTTGTAGACGTGTGGCCTAGTAGTCGCCCTACCACAATAGAGGCTACTCCAGCTCCATCTGTTGCTGTCAATACAATTGACATGAGGACTGTTTAAAAGGATGCTCGAATGCAATAGAAACAATATAATAATTGTACATTATAAAGGGGAAGTTAAAGCAGAGAGTGAGTAAAATGTGTGAGGTGTGTATTTCTACGGAGAGGAGAACAGTGTGACATGAGTAGAGAGTAGTAAGGTAGTGGATAGGTAGAGTTTCTTACCTGGCCTGACGCTGAGATTATCGAGAGTAAGCACGACATTTAGCAGATTAGGGTGCGTGATGAAAAGGATACATTCATCATTGGAGGGGAGCAGACATGGAGCCTATGTCAAATTCCAGGAAGATTCTTTGCCACCTAAATTCTGGAGTAATTCTCCTACATCTCTCAACATGCCACTTTTTTCAGGTCGTCAGTGGTGTGAATCTCCACAACCCTGTATTCCTCAGACCTGGGTGCAATACGTAATATCGAAAACACCGGTTCCTATGGATGTATTCATATATCATCACAACTCGTGGAGGCTGGATAAGATAAATCATTATAGACAATCAACTCTCAGATCAATAAAGATTAGAAAAGCAATAATTTCTCTTATATATAAAGAGAAAATTACTATACATACAAGGTGCGCTATAAAGGAAAAAAGAGAGTAATACAGCACAGTGTATGTGAGTTGTGACAGGGGAGATGGAAAAAGTAAAAGAACAACTCAAAAGGGTGGAGATCTTGGCAGCAATTGGCATTAAAAAGACAACAGTAGTAATATTCCCATCATCTGCCCTCCATGCACAATCAATATTCATTTATGACAGTCCCAGGTCATAAGTATCTTCAACAGGTCCGGACAGGGAACCAAAGGAGCCCTGGCATATTTTGTCATACCAGCTCTCATACTGCATGTAGCAAGTGAGCACAGTGAGCAAGCCTGATCATTGCAAGGGAGGGTTTGGGGGATCTCCAAGAAGAAAAGAGCACATTTGGTGCGTTTTACAACACATTTTTCATTGTAGATCCGTGTCCAATCATTAAATGGATGGATAGATGGAGATAGGAGATGTGGCTACATGACTGCCTGGCTCAAAAAATGAATGTCACTCTCCGGCCACTTGGGTGGGCGGGAACGATCTTCAACGGGTGCAGGAGGTGCCGGTGGGTCACTGCAATTGAACTTACCTTACGGCGGCTGGCCCACCGGTGCAATGTTGGGGCAAGTTGGTCCTCTCTACGGGGGAATAGCCCAGAGAGATACCAGCAGGGTCTCCATCATGGATCTCCTTCTTCCTGTCCAAGGCATTCTGTGACTCAAAAATTACGTGTTCCAAGATGGCCGCCATGTAATTCATTCCTAAGGCCCTTCTCCCAATCCAAGATGGTGGCACAGATTATCTATGTAACTTTCTGCTTTCCCCTATAAAAAGGAGGAAATGCATCTGTTCTTTGTGTTGAAATGCTTAGAGTAGGACTTCATTGTGTTCCTTGCTCCTGGCTCTTTTCCTGGTATCTTTTCCCTGAAATCATGTCTGTTTCTTCCTTCCTTGTTCCTCCCTGCGCAACCCCTAACATCTGTGCCTGCTTTATTGTCTTCAGTTCTTTCCCCGCAATGCGCCAAGTCCTGGGCCTGGTTCTTCTCCTCGAAGGCATTGTTGATTCCATTATCATTGTGTTTCAAGCTTGCAGAGGCCCTTCTCCACAAACAACAATTTTTTTTTGCCTCCGTAGCTTTTTCCTCCCTCCTGAAGGGGCAACATCCTTGATGTACGCTTGGCGGCATTGTGGCTACTGGAAGGGGTCGCCGTTATCAAGAAAACCAAGTCTGTGAAGATCAGACCACCCAGAAGTGACAGCAGTACCAAGAATCCATCCAGATGTCGGCCGAGTGACAATGAATTAATAAATAGTTGGATGGGTGAGAAGTGGGTGATGAATTAATTAAAAAGCTGATGACAAGAAATAAAGATTTTTAGCTACATGGCGCGAATGGTCTCAATTGACTGACCACGGGTGGGTACTCTGAGTTTTCATTTTAACTTCTGCATTAAAACATCACCCTCTCCAAACACTACCACCACCAATCCTTGTGAAACATGCATAGCCTGGATATATTTAACACAATGCGCTGATTTAGTACCTCAAAGAATTAAACACAAAGCATTAAGCTTTGGTCTAAAACCAAAGAAAGAAAGAGATAACCATGTAGTGGCAAAATTGCACAACCTTAAACCAGGAAAACTTTCATCAATCCCGGCTTCCACTTGACCACATTGTGTGATGCTAAGGAATTACTTTTTCACAGTTCCTCCTTTGCCTTCATCATCACATGAGAGCACCTTGAAATAGTTGTGTGGTATACTGTAATGTTATCAATGTATAGTAACATGCTTGCCTATAAATTGGAGCAAAAGACAACTGAATTTCATCTTGGTTCACTAATAGAATTGTCATCAGGGCAGTCATAGGAGGACATGAATGTTTCTAAGTTCATAATTAGAATCACTTCTAACACTTGTCATTGAATATAATAATATAATTTAATGTAATAAATTGAAATGCGTTGCAACTGCCACATAATAATGAAATACATTGTTTTGAACTTTGAAGAATATATGTACTGGACTCTCTGAGCCAAGCAACAGCAGAACCATCACCCCTTTGCCCCTGAAGGTCATCGCTACTTGTGGTGACCCTGCAAAAGACAGGAACCAACCAAATGCAAAAACAAATGGTTTTGAAGCGAGCGTGGTCTAACTGCCATGCTTTAAAGCAGTTTGATTTGCACTGTTTGTAAAGCGCTGAAGCTCTGCAGGCAAGAAACACGGTCGGTTCGGCCCGAGCAACAAAGCCAGCCCCCCACCAGCAGTAAAACCGTCCTCCACCCTGCCTGTACACCTGAAAATACCTGGTGTCTGGTCCGGCCAGTCCAAGCCTGCTCGTCAACACTTTGCCCCAAAGCAATCTGCTTTGTAAAGCAGGGTCTTCATCAGGACAAATTACAAGATGTTCCTCCCATAAAGTAGAATTATATTCCACTGACACAGAGGATTGCTAGAAGAGATGTGCCTTCACTTCATACTTTATCAAAATCCAGGTTTAACAGATCCCCAAAATGTCCAGCGCCGAACTGCAGTGAATGTGAAAATAGATGATCCAACTCCTTCCACATTGCCTTCTGTGCTCTTCTTAGAGTATTTGAATGCAGACCATGCCGTTCCCTTTCATGACTAACAACAAAGGATAGTACATTTTCTGTATCCTCCTCGGTGAAGTCCCTCTTGAATTCAGTCGGCAGCATCCTGGAGGCTGCGGCAGCTCTTGGGGTCTCTGGCAGTCAGCAAAATCATGCAGTCCAAGGGGAAGATGGCAAAGTCTACAGGGTGGGCTGCATATATGTGCTTTCTAGGTTCATGTTTGTCATGTGTGTGTTAGATAGGCCATGTGAATGCTATTCCACGATACTTTTCCATTCTGAGTTCTCCATAGCGGAGGCAGAGATCACCACCTCTTATCTTATAAGGTATTCGTCATGCATGCTATAATCAATCGTCTCTAAGGGCAAGAGTAGGAGAAACTAGACCTCAAGACCTACTGAGATTACTGATGAGCAGTGCTTAATTTGAGCTGGTGGTTTTCAGTGCTCGGTACCCGTAATCAAGTATCAACACTAGCACTTATGACAGTCTGCCACATGGTGGTGCTGTTTATCTACTTTCGAGATGAGCACAACAACAGTTGTTAATCAATTCAATATACATTAAAAGCAACTAATTCCTGACGATCAAACCATTCTTATAGCTTTGGGGGCCAGGAATAGCCTAAATTATCACTCTTGTATGAATGTGATGGTTAGTAGTTGTATTGGTGCGGTCATTGACAAAGCTGGCAGAGGAAATGTGTTGTGCAAGCTTCAGTGGCTACTGACAAGGGCCCTGGCACTTATTTTCTTACAAATTAAGCACTGCTGATGAGCCTGCCCAAACAGCCAGATTTTGAGCCCATGTTTGAACTTTGACAAGGAAGCTTCAGCTTGTAGGTAGTAAGGTAAAGAGTTCCAGAGCCTGGGGGCACACATAGGGAAGCAACACCCACATGATCTGGTTTTATGAATTCTAGTGTTCATTAAGAAATGGCCCCTGAGGATCTCAAAGGCCTGGTAAGGTGAAAACTCCACAGCTGCTCCTTAATGAAACTGGGAGCCTTGCCAAATAGCGATTTATGCACAAGCAAAGTGTTTTAAACTGGATTCTATATTCAATCAGCAAACAATGAAGATTGCACAAAATAGGACTACTATGTTCGAACCTTGAGCAGCCTGCCACAAAACGAGCAGCTTAGTTCTGTACTACCTGCAGTTTATTAATAAATGCCAGAGGCGACTCCAGATAGGTTGTCTTGGCGTAATCAAGCCTGGAACCAATCAGAGCCAGAGTTACCATATGCTCACCTTATCTAGGTAAGGTGGCATTCTCCACAAAGTACACAGTTGGAAACAGCAGCACAAGCCCGTTGATAGCACCTGTTTCTCCATGGAAAGCTGAGAGTCAATATTTACCCCCAAGCTTTTTACCACTAAAGATGAAATAGTTGAAGTGCCCAACTCCAGGGGCTAGCATCTGCGCAACCAACGGCCACAGTGTTTATTCAAGACAAGGACCTCTGTCTGTTCTGCATTAAGCTTATGATAATTGCTCCCCAGCTCCAGTTACTTGTAGTAACTTTACGGTTGTAATGCCATGAGTCATAAAAAAGTCTATAACCGCTTAGGTAACAGAGTGGAGGAGTAAGGAGGTGGACATTTGTAAATCCTATTACTGGGCAGATATATCCACCCGCAATTGGCGAATACCATTCAGGCGATAAACTCTGCCCAGACATAGGCAGAAATCTACGTTTCCAGAAATATCCACAAGTAGATTTCCCTTTGTGAACGGGGCTTAATACATTTAATAGCATGATCATTTTTATGGCCAACAGTCTTAAGAGATATTTAAGAATATGTAAAGCTATGTTCTACAGCAAAATCTCTTAGCTAAGCCCTAATTCACTCGTTGCATCCATTGCTTAATTCAAAAGAACCATGTCATTCAGTATCATACGATTTAATTACAGAACTAACATTATCATAGCTAAATTTGTCATTCTTGATAGTAGTTGACTTATCTTTCAAACATGTCACATTGTAGTAAATTAGCCGGCAAAGAAGAAATAAGACACATGCACAGTACTTGAGATGTTTCTTTAAAGAGCACACAAAAATCGGACAGGACAGTTACGGTGAATCGAATTTTCTTGCAATATTGCTAAACATTCATGGAACAGTGTCTAATTCAAGGGTCTACAATCTTTTCTATAACAAGAGCTACGTCTGATAAATGAAAATAATCTCAGACTACATAATAGTATAATATGATAAGTAATATGATAGTATTAGTATGATATGATAAGTAGGTATACATTTGTAGCTCAACATCTACATACCTTGAAGATACATATGTCTTCAAGATAAATCGATGTGGATTTAAGAATGTATACATACCTATAAATACCTACCTTTATGATATTGTGGTAGTCGATATTCTGGATACAATATTAAAAATATTCACTATTGCAATAGAACACCAATCACCCCAATGCATAGAACCGGGTTTCTAACAGCAATGTCAGGAAAAGCTTTATCAGTATAAAATGCATCCACAATGACTTATGACGAACTAAATAACAGCCACCAGTAAAAAAGCCCACTGTCACAAAGGAAATACTAACATCTTAAAACTCCTCAACTCCATTTGAACTACATTTAAAGAGCAGCTTTAAATATGTTTTGGAGTTTTAATCCATTTGATTTCAAGCAAGTACTTATCAGTTTCCCAAAACGTTTTTTCAAATATTCAGGTTCCTAATTGGGTTAACACACTCAAAGAAATTATTTCCTTTTTCCCCCAAAAAACTACATTTTTGAGAATTGGGCTTGAGAAGCGCTGCCATCTTTAAAACGCCCAGACCCTCTGAATTACCTAATGCGCTGGGCTGCAGTACAGGGAGCTACTCCAAGGGTACCAGCGACCTATCATTAGCTCCCAAGCTACCCATTGAAGATCCCTGGTCTAGTTCCATGTTTTTGTGGCTAATCTCAGCAACTACGCAACCAATTATATTGCCAGTGAGTTTGGCGCCAGAGTCTAAGATTTGACACTGCATTAAATGTAAGAAAATGCACAAGAACTGTGCAAATCTTGCAATATTTTATTATTGGGCCTTTTACTGAAGGGGTAGCAAGGGAAAGAGCATTTACAACACAGCGCGAACCACGCGCTGCCGTTTCATCGCAGGCATTACAACAAATGCGTCTTTGACATGCATTCCTTTGCCGTGCTTATCATTACAACGACATGCCTTAGGGAAAGCGGCGTTGGACATTAAAGTCCAACACTTTCCCTACTGTCATGCAGACTGGAGTTGAAATAGTAAATTATACCACTCAAAAGTTCAGCACTTTCCCTAAGGCATGTTGTTGTAACAATATGGGCAGTAAAATACTGCGTGGTAAAGACACATTCATTGTAAAGACTGCGAAGTAACGGCATGCATGATAAAGGAATGGGTTGTTTACGACATACAACCATGTAGCAATGGTGTGCTTTTCACTGCTCATGTGAGCTCTATGCCTGCCTTGATGAAACCGAAATATCTAGATCAATGTAGTCTCTATAACTATTCCTATTACATTTGAGTTGAGTGACTTTAATCTAAAGGATGGTAACATATAACAATGTCTCAACGGGAATCAATAAGGGGATAAACTTAAAGAAACAACTTAATTGCAGTATACATGAAATGATAACAAGAATAGTCCCAAGAACATAATTTAATGCAGTAATATTGTCAGAAAAGGACAACCAGATCATATTTGCATAAATTGAATTGCAGCCTCAAGAATATTTTTAAGGTTGTGTATTAAAGTGAAATAGTGAACACTTTGTGTTCGTGAAGACATATAAACGGCGCAAGTGAAACAAGTGAGGAAACATAAAGAAAAATGCTACATCGTATTGAACCAGAATTCCAACTAAAGTTATGCATGAATCAGTACAGTTGAAACAAAATAAAAAATCATGTCATAATTCAAAGCTAAAATGTTTGCTTGTGCAAGTCGACGGCGTTTCGACCTTCATGACTTGAGGTCATCATCAGGACATAGATAACACAACATTGAGTGATAGCTGCCTGGAGTAATTGTGGGTACGTAGACGGATTTGGAAAAGGTTTGCGAATCCAGACGTCTAGGCATCCGTCATTGGTTTACATCCGCAAGGTTACGGATATCCATTGAGGGATAGTGTCATGGAAACACAACCCACGTATTGGGCAGTTAGGAGATAACCCCGCAGGGGGGTCTCAATTGGAACGTTTAAGGTGGGGGACCTAAGGAGGTACCTTGGAGTGAATGAATTAACCGGCACACTGTGAATGAATCGGGAACAGGGCACGCCAATCTAAAGGTGGCATTGGTTTCTGACAATAAAAGCTCTGCTAAAGTTACTGATATTCTTCATAATATGGTGCCACCATTGTGAATCATATTGGGGTCAATTATGCTACAGAAGTTCTTGAACTCTCAAAGTGCACAGCTGGTCCAATGAATGACTGCCATACAGTTTTCTCTATTTCTATTGATGAACTTGAGGCCTTCTTTGGAGACAGTGGTGCAATATAGACTACCTATCACGCATGACAACCCTGAGGGTCCCATCGAAGGGGCGACAGTGCATTGCTCACCAATGAATGATTACACAGTTCATGGTTCATCCAGATTAATTGCTACAGTGACAAATGATGCACTACACTTAGTTTTATCATCCTTAGTCAACTTGTATGATAGACAAAGCCATGAAATTAACTTAACAAATGATGAGCTTGATTTACTCACTAATTTAATCAATTATTTGGTTACCAATTCTTTAGGTGATAGGAAGGAAGTGATCCTGGTTCTGAAGGCCAGCTATTTCCCTGGCCCTGGGCCTGCACCTTAAATCCATGCAGACTTCCTTTCCGGCTAAGGCTGGTGACTGTTTTTTATCTGTGACATCTATCTGCTTGTCTGACGATAGGCCTGTTGTATCCTCAAAAGTGGTTTTGATGGACAATGTGCATCTCAGCCAACATATCACAAACTTCCACAGGCCTCAGGTTGTGTACAAGCTTCAGTCTGTTATTAATTATGTTATGTTAATTTTGAAAGTGGTGAGTTGTTGTTATTAATGAACATTGTTCAGAAAATGACTTTACCTTTGCATGATTTATTTTGCTCCTATGTGTAGAGATGTGCTTCTGCTTTTTAGCTGTGTTGGCTCTTTGTTATTGTTAATTTGAATTTGTAGAGCGCTTAATACTGGAAGGTCTCTAAGCGCTACAAGAAGAGTGGCATCAGTCCCGGGCGAGTGGAAGACAGTTAAGCCCAAGCTTCTGTGAAGAGAATGGTTTTCAGTTTTTTTCTGAAAGGAAGAAGGCGGCTTTCTGCGCGGAGCTGGCTAGGCAGCTTGTTCCAAAGGGTGGGTAGAAGGATGGAAAAGGCTCGGCCCCCCTTGGTGGCATAGTTGAAGCGTGGGCAATTTAAGAGGCCCATCGTGGATGATCTTAGCGAGCGGCATGGGGCGTATTTCTCAAGGCGTTGTTTAATATAGGTGGGTGCCTGTCCATGAAAAGCCTTGTGAACAATGCAGAGGCCCTTAAATTTGGCCCTCTGTTTTATGGGCAGCCAGTGAAGACTTTGCAGAAGGGGGGGATGCACGCGTGTGCCTGGGTACTTTAAAAATTAGCCTTGCCACGTCATTCATGACTATCTGGAGTTTGCCTACTAAGGAATCTGGCAGTCCAATGTAGAGCGAGTTGCCATAGTCGAGGCGGGACAGGATCATGGCAGTCACGACTGTTCTCATGGTCGAGAAGGAGAGGATGGGGGAGAGTCTCCTAAGTAGCCTGAGTAGGCCCACACAGGTTCCAAACACAGTGGAAACCTGGTTAGCTAGTGAAAGCTTAGCGTCCACTTTGATTCCCAGACTTTTTACCACTGGGACTGGGGCCGGAGCATCACCCAGCTCCTGGGGCCAGTAGAGGGAATTCCATGAGTTGTCAGCATCGGTCATGGCCAGAACCTCAGTTTTGTCTGGGTTAATCTTTAGTGAATTGGCTGTCATCCAATTGACCGTGAGACGTAGAACATCTTTCGCCCGGGAGTATGCTTGGGGGTCTTTTCAATTTGCAGAATAATTTGAGTATCGTCCGCATAATTGAAGACTTGACACTCCATAGCCGAGAGGGCATTAATTAATGGTCTGAGATATATGTTAAATAGGAGGGGTGATAGGGCCGACCCTTGTGGGACTCCGCAGGGAACGGGCCCCCTCTCTGAGACCCAGTCACCCATCTGAATTCTTTGGGAGCGGTTCGTCAGGAATGAGGTGATCCATTGTATGACAGCTCCCCCGATCCCAATTGTTCTTAATCTTTCCAGGAGTAGGGCGTGGTTGACCATGTCGAATGCTGCTGACAGGTCAAGGAGGACTAGGACACAAGGCTTTTTATTGTCGGTAGTCCTCCTGAGGTCATCAAGCACTGATAGCATCACCAGTTCTGTGCTATGGTAAGCTCGGAAACCAGCCTGCCTGTCCTCCAGAAGGTTGTAATCCTCCGTAAACTTGGCTAGGTTTTGCAGGACATTTACCACCAAATCCACCCAAACATGATCAAACTGTATAGGAGAAAGCTGCCAAAAAAAGATTTTTAAAAACTGGTCTTTAAGTAACCAGAACCCACACCCTGCCATGTGGAACAAAGGTGATTATGATGTTGTTGTTGTAGTGGATTCTATCCTCCTGGCGTTTTAGTTTTTCTGTGTAAGCGGATACTGTATTTGTTGACTCTGGGGCAAATAATGGTGCTACTTTTGACAATTGTAATATTGCCTGTGCCAGTGCCAGAAAATCTAATAGTGCATGAGAACATGCTCTTGGCTCACTTACTGAAATGAATGAAGATGCTCAACCTTTGGGTTGGAGAGACAGTGTGGGGAGGGGACATAAAAGGCAGCATATGTTAGCACACTGCAAATCTGGACCTAAATTATGTCTTTAAGATCTGATCAATTTGTGTCCATTGGCTATGAGAAGTCACCTCAACATAATAAAACAAGACTTGTCTGGGGTGCCTGACTTTGGCGAATAATCAAGCCTTTATGAAAAAATATAGGCTCCATCTATGGAGTAGAAGCTCCATAGATGGAGTAGAAGCTCCATAGATGGAGCCTTTACTCCATCTATGGAGTAGATTGAGACACAAGAAATAGATACTGATCCTGTTACTTTTTGTATTTCTGCTCCAAGATGATGCTCTGCCATTTAACAGATTAAAGGTACAACAATCTTTTTAACATACTTCTCAACTAAATGTGATACTCCTGATGACATTAAGATGGTAAATTTCCTTAAATGTCCTGGTAGAATCTAGAGCTAACAAAGTTGAGAGCAGTCTTCTTAGCTGTCAACAGACTGATAGAAGCCTCTTCCTTGAGTGAATTTACTACAAATAGGAGCTTGACAGGTGTGACAACAAAAGAATATGATCATGTATATTTATATGTATGATTTTGGGTGATGTCCTGCATGCTTTGCATGACTAGAATTTGAATGTTACCCTCCTGGGTTGAGACAACTGAAGAGCCAAATGCTTTAGAATACTATCATGATTCGTTTTATGAGAAAGAGAACGTGGTTGAGGCTCTAAATAAGCGATGTAAAAAGCATGGTACTTACTGGTCTTGGCAACCTAGTGATATTAATTACATTTATCCTCACATTGTGATGTGTCCGACCTGTTCTCTTAGAATATTGTGGGTCTCAAATGAGGCGGACAATTTTGCTTCAGCAGGATATAATAATTCTTCAGGAGACTAAGGCATGGGATGTAAACAATTTGAAAGATTTCCTGATCTTTTCTGCTAATGCCATTTCCTGTAGTCATGGGGTGCCTAAACAGGGTTTCTAATGGGTATCTCTAGCTCTCTTAAATTGGGCTGCTGCTATTTTTTTCAACAATTTTGGTTGTATTTTGGTAGTACAGATTTAAAATGAGGGGGTTTTAAGGGATCAGCCAGGCTATATGAATGTAAATTGCTATCAACTTTCTGGGAAGCCTAAAGATACTTTGGTGAGGTGCGGTAGAAGAATGTAGTGAAAGTATTGTCTGACGTAAATATGGTGTCCTACATATCTACAAAACTATATCCCCATGTCAATAACTGGATCCTTAGAATGTCTGTTGAATCCCCTTCTTGATTGCCTATCGAAAGGGCAATTGCCCCTTGCAGTTACAGTGCCACCCTGAACAGTATAGTATAGGTCGAAGGGATCAAAAGCCTCTTTGGCAATCATACAGCTCTTAATTGAAGATGAAAATATACACTGAAGTAATCATCAACGAATCAAATTCCCTTAACATCAGGGAAGAGAATAAAGCCAGGCATAATATCTGTAAGTAGAAAATCCTTCGATCTGTTTGATTGGCCTTCTTCAGATATTAAGGGTCAGATGGACTATTGGATCTCCTTTTTTGTGGCCCTTTACTGAGCAGTGCTGGCTTTGGGCATCCCCCCCCTATTAGAAAGGCTCTATATTGATACCTATTCATAAAAAAGCATTGGAAAAGCCTAGTAGTCCGGTCTTGGCAAGCTGATGTCATTGCAAGAATTGCAAGAATATGAAAATGTTACGGCTGCCACCAAGATTCATATGCTTGTAATAGAAATGTTCATTTAAAAAAATATATGCATTGCCTATTATTATAATAGAACAGTCTGGAGTTTTCTAACAGGAAGCTGTATTTAGAACTGATACAGTAACCATTTTTTAGTTTTGATAGACATTACAGGAAACTATGATCCTTATTGTTACAAACAAAAGGTATCCCGAAGACTAAGTTCCCTATTACGAGTTTGGCGTTCCAACCGCCCAAACACCGCGGCCGCCAGGAGACCGCTGTGCCAGCGGTCTTTAGACCGCCATATTACGAGTAAACCGCGGTGCCCGTGGTGAGTCTGCAGAGATTTTGCAGCAATGGTGATTACTTTTCCATATGAGTCAATGCCTGTGTGAGCATTTTGACTGCATATGTGTAGGATGCACTCATATGCATGATACATGTGGAAAAATACCACCTACCCATTGCCGGAGTCTGGCCCATATGTGGGTAGTCCAGGCAATAGGTATATGGTACAAAAAGGACTTTCCTGCATATCGCCACAAACAGGGTTGTAATCCTCGAGGTGAAGATGCTGCTGTGAAGGAGGGATCTGAAGAAAGGGAACCACGTCAAACTGTGACCGAAAGAACAAGAAAGGGGTGAGTATGCACCCCAAATCCTTCATCTCCGCCGACTTGAAGCTGGCGGTCCCACCACCGCGGTCAGCTCATGGAAAAGCCAACTCGTAATACGGACAGTGGTGAAACTCCACGGTACCGCCCTATGGCAGCTGCTTTTCCATGACTGCGACCCCGACGGTCTTCCGTGTGCTGGCGGTGTCGGCGGTTCAGCCGCGGTCTTCTTGCGACTCCTATGCCTTTGGCCTGTGGGTTCTCCTGAGGGTCTTCTACTGCTTCAGTGGGCTTCCCTGCTGCTCGGGTCCTGCTCTGATTCTCCTATCTCACAATAGCAATCCACACAACTCGTGATACGACGTTCAGACCGCCGAGCTTGCGGCGTTGAGACCGCAGGTACGGCGGTTCACGGACCGCCGAACTCGTAATAAGGCCCTTAGTTTAAACATAAGGACAATTCATATAAATAAAAACAAATAAAGAATGGGGGGGGGAAAGCATTCACAAACTTAAATATTGACCCACCAGCTCTTTCATTGAAATGCACTTCTTTTTTGACAATTGTAAACGCGATCAGTAAAAACGCCAACACTCACAATGCAAGACAGCCAATGGCTAATGTGGGCCATTGCCTCATACTGTATGCTGCTGTGGGATGTGTTCTTACCCTCTCCTTCTTTAGGCTTTATATTCCTGCCTTTTCATTTGGGGGCAGGATGAACCAGATTTCCACCCAAAACAGATGTGACAATGTTTTTGCCTGCCTTTTTTGCTGATGAGTTACAGATTTTGGATGTGACTCCAGTTGGGCTCTATTGAAGCATTATTCATCTGGAATCTTACACCAAAACCAATAATATTACTGTTAATCTGAGTAAGACCAAGGTCATGTGTTTTGGTAACACAAAAAACTCTTATAGCTGGTACTTGGCATACAAGAATCTGGAATCAGTCCATTGCTACAATTAGTTAATCGTTCAGATTGATTATCAATTATCATGGAGACCAATGTTTTAGGATAAAAAGCAAGCTGTTGCAGAGGGTATGAGGGTCACTCAGGATCCGATATCAACCGGCCTCCATACTGCCCTTTAGCGAGGCCTATATGGCCATGGATTTGCCAATTTTAATATGTAAACCTACTAAGTGGTTCCTTTCTGCAACCTTGACTTTGTTTTATTTGAAGAACCGGTATGTAAGCAGTAGGTCAATCACAGTCTCTATCTTTCTATTGACACTATGCTTTTGACGCTATGGCAGCATTACCTGAAAAAGCTCTCTGATTTATCATTAACCTTTAGCACTGTGCAGGTACAACAGGAGATAGGGGCTCCCTGTCTCAGTAGTGGACTGGTGGTAAGGTGGCCTAAACCTTTTGGAAACTCCAATGGTGATAGTCTATAATGCATACGTATGTGTCTGGGTCCTAAAACTATCATAACATTTATAAACTTAGTGCCCCTTACATTGCCGGACTTGACACTCTAGTACAGGTTTAAAAATGTTTATCCTTTAATAGCTGGTAGGGCAAAGGCATGATGTCTAGAACATGATGTGCACAATGTTGGTAAAACCAAGTATACTTGCCCCACCTCCCCCCCACCCCCCCCACCCCATTTAGAGCAGATGTTCTGCTGTCCTTTCTTTCTGTCTATCACAGAAATGAAGAGAAATTAAAAGAATGGTGTTCCTGCCCTGAGAAAAAACTCCAATGGGTGGGGGCCATTATTTATTGATTTTCAAAAACAAACTCCCTCTTTGGGAATGTGTTCTGAAAAACAAATACATTGGTGAGCGGCAGTTCAGCTGATTTAGCAGAGGAGATATGCATCGCTACTCTGATGGATGGCGGCCCATCCACCAGGGTTTAATCAACCCAAATGTTTAATAACTTTTGATTGTTTTAACCAATTATCTTTGTGAGTATAAAGTTTTCTTTTCAGTTTCCCCATTAAGGACCTGACTGCAAATGACAGGGAGGGCTAGGTGTTTATTGCACCCAATGAAAACTGACTCCATGGGGCTCAGAATTTATCTGGAGGTATAAAGTTCCCCTATTCTGAGTTTTGGAGAGTAACATACATTTCTTTGGTGCTTACTGCTCCAAAATTTGGATGTCACAGAACATTTTGTACTCTTTTCCCTGGTTAAATTCAAACAGGTTTGACCTGATAAAATGTAACAAAAGCTGCAGACTTTATGATGTGCCATTTGAGTGCCACAATGGTTCTCTTAAAAATGCAGTGTTTTCATGTGGGACCTATCATATCTTCAGTGTCCCTTTTTTTCTTATCCTCATCTAACCGTCAGTCAGATAGCAACATTAGCTATGTCGTCTATCTGGATGCGCCCCACCAGAATGATATATGTATTACTGAACGGATGTTACCACGCTCAGCGCAATAGTGGTGTAATCATTGGTAATTGGCCCACATTTCTAGTCAGTAGGCTTGCCCACAGAGTTTTCGCTCTCCTCCAACTAACTTCCACGTCCATCTGGGAAACCTGATTTACTGCTCTAGCCCAAAGGGCATCACAGGGAGGATTGCGGATTCAAATTTCTCTGCGCGCAAACAAGATCAGATAAAATAGCAGGTGCTCCTCTGTTTTATTTAGTCTCCAATTAGGCTCTGGATCAATATCAAATAGAATTAGGGTATTGGTTAACTTTACCTGCTGCTTAAAAACCACAGACAAAAAAATTACTGATATACTGCCAGTATAGAGAGAGCCTTGGACATGTGCTAAAAAAATGCTCATCATCTGCCTCAGGCAACTTACACCTTAAACATACTCGTGTTTGTTTCGCAATTTTTGCCACCTTTTTTGGGGACTAGTGCAGCTTATGCAACGTAAAGAAATTAATACGCTTAGGTGAGCTGGTTTAACTATTTGATAAAATACTTTGAAAGATTTTAGCCAGAGATCTTCAAGAAGCGTGAGTGGGACCGTATCTACCCAAATTAGACATGGCTGTCTAACTTTTGTATTCTTGGCTTCGATTATTTCCCAATGCCAGTGTGCTACTTCTTTCCTAAGTGGTAACTTGGAGATCATCTTATCCTCAGTTTCCTTCTTATGCCGTGCCCATACTTGAGCTGACTACCAGGAAGCGATTTGCAAATATTTGAACCTAGAAAGTGAGCCCCTAGTTTTATCGGAAATCTCCTGCCAGGACATTAACTGAGATCCAGATCTGAGATCCTCCCAAGTTCAAACACCAGCCGTCCTAAGAGGGATAGTGAGGCTGTCTTTCATGCATTTGGGTATTCCAGGGGAGTCCCAGATCGGCGAGTTATTAGAGTAATAGGGTATTCTGAAGATTTTAATTGAGTCACACCATACAGAGAAGGTCGCTGTCAGTACCCTTCGCCTTTTCTGAAAAACTTCGGGTTCCCAAATTTCAAGAGACTCTCTTCCTGCCCCTGCTCTTTTAACATAGCTGAAAAGAGATACCTCAAAGTCGAATACTTTGGGGCTGAGCTTTACATGCAGAAATTCTTAAACTGAAAGGCAAAAGCGTATACTAGAAAGTCCAGTAATGCTAAGCCACCACTCTTTAATTTATTCCTAAGCTTTTTCCACAAAAGTCTAGGTATCTTATACCCCCGAATAAAGGAGCTCACTTCCCCTTGCAATCCATTTATCGTTTTCTTAGGGAAAATTAATGGTATGCAGTTAAAACAAAAGGTCAATTTTGGGAGAATCATCATCTTTATCAGATTTGCTTAACTGCATGTTTAGAGGGAGGTTTCTCCACTTTCACAGCAGTAGGCTGATTTCTTTAGCCACTCTATTGATATTGGAAGGAGCTATGTAGTCAAGCTTCTGGGTTATTTTGACCCCTAGATAGCTGATTTGATGTTTCAAATTATGTGCATATCCACCTTTAGACCATAACATAACCTCTGTTTAATCCTGGTTAATTTGGTATCCTGAGAGCTAGCCAAACTCCTGGGCTAAGTCATAAAGCCCGGGATTTGTGACCTATGGATCTGCAGTATATATAAGGACATCACCTGCATAAAGAGCCAATTTCATGGTGAGAGACTGTGACATAAAGGGGTTAATTATAGGATCCAAGCAGATCATCTGTGCAAAGGGTTCACAATGGCAAACAAGAGAGGAGAAAGCAGGCACCCCTGCCGCGTACCCCTATTTATAGTGATTGGTAGGGATAACTCTCTATTAGCTAAAACCCTGGCCGTTGGTTAGTGATATAGCTTTTACATTACAGTAATCATGGTTTCATGGAATTTAACGCATCTGAGGACCTCCCATAGATAAGACCAGTTAACCCGGTCGAATGCCGCATCTGAAATGACAATTGTTAGTGGATGATCAGAGGTTTATGGCACCTATTAATAAGTGGGTTAGGCCATTCAGTTGCCTGCCTGGAATAAACCCCTTTTGGTCATTGTGTATTAGTTGCTGCATGTGGCTGGCTATCCTTCCTAAATATGAAAAACAAGGAGCCTCGTTAACCCCCCAAGCATGATGCACAGCCACGAGTAAATGAATCCAATCTTCAACCTATTTATCATTCTTTATTCTTCCTTTTTACAGTGTTTTCTCCAAATTTCATCCAGAATTTTCATGATCCTTTCATTTTTTAACACTTTATGTTCAACATTGCCTATCCAGGCTTTCACGGCAGCACAGAAGATTCCAAAGTTCCTCCTATCACAGCGTATTTAGTCTCTACCCAATGCAATTCGGGGTGATTCCCTTCCTCAGGGGTAACCAAAACACAAAATTTTCAAAAAGAACCCATCAGATTTTATTAATGAGACATAAACTCTACTAAAAAAAAGTCATCCTAACACTTAAACTAGTGCAAAACAACTAATCTTTGCTTTATGCTGCAAGTGACAGCCTTCCCAACTCAATATTCGTGCCCGCAAAAAGAGCTTAATCTCCAAAATAAACCCCTTTAACACACCGCTAAATCTTCATAACTCAAACATCACCTTCACAGTGCTACTTCGTGCATAAATCCTGTGAACATTAAAATCATCTAATGTATGCAAAAAAATCCCACCATCCTCCAACAAAAAGAAAAACCCCTGTGATGTTGAATGTCTATTGAAATGCTTACCGAAACTTCAACCATGATTCAACATAGAGCCCATGCAACGCTATCCCACTTTTCAAAGCTAGCTGTTTGAGTCGCCATTTATTTCTGTGGCTGCCCGCCGCCCCCTCAGGGGGCCCTCCTAAAAGGGCGGCCCTTTAGTGCCATTGCGGCACGAGCCTACCCCCCTTTCTAGTGTTCGAGGGGCTCCTGCCTAGAGTCCGCCTCTGTCGCGACAAGGGCGTCACATCCGGTGTGCCCGAGGTGAGGGAGGGTATTTATACCCCCACCGACCATCCTGGCGTCCTCTTTGTCGCCAGCCACGCCGTCTGTAGCCATGGGTGCTCCCCTCGCTGTGCCTCATCGCGCCGTTTGTCAGGGAGCTGTGTCGGTGATTTTACGGTGAGTCCAGGTCGACTGGGGCATGCCCAGTGTCCTTTGGTGGCTCATTGGTTTATATCGGGCATTGGGGGTGCACAGCGAGGTGGAGGTTTGAGCCATGGGTGCCTTGCCCCTGCTGGACACGCGGTGGTGTCCTTGGTCTGGCGTCGGTGTTTCGATGAGTGCGGGGGCATATCAGTGCGGGCATAGTAACCTGCAAATAGCGAGGCCAGCCCGAGCAAAGAGCTGCGCTGCCTCTCTCTTGCCCTGCAGAAGTTAAGACGTGCGTGGAAGGGAATACATTGTTTGAATGTACGGAACCCCCTTCCCCACTTACGTTGTGATACTGAAGGCAAAAGCGGAATTAAATGATGGGCGCATTGGCCTTTATGAGCTGCAGTCCAAGACGTAAAAGAGCAACTGTCCAATGGAAGTCCAGGTAATGCTCAATGCGCGATTCAAGAACGCGAATGAACTCCATAGCTGACGGTGGCCCTCGCGATGCACAATGCGCGTCATTCTGCTTAAGCAGCTAAGAACGCATTGCATCCTGGGACATGTTGTTTCATGTCGCAAGAAGGTGTTTGCACCATTATAAAGGGGGGTGTCGAGTTAGGCATCCGCGGCGGAAAACTAGGCCCTGGTTTCGATTTGTGTTGGGACCGGGGCGGTGCCAACGGCCGCCGCATGGACGTACTGTTTTCCTGCTGTCTGGGGGCAAGAAAGCTGCATGATGGGGGCCTGTGGCCTGGGTGTTCCTGGGCCCAACGGGGTTTTGGGATGCCAGGGCGGCTTTGGCAGCACGGGTGGAGCTGGGCAGGGGCAGAAGTTGCGGGCCATGGGCTGCGGCCGCCGGAGTTGTCTCGGTCGCGGGATCTATGGGCCCGCGGCCGGGTTGTGCGGTGTCGCTGGACCCCATTAGTGAGTCGCGGGGAGGATGCCACAGGAACGGGTGTGCCCTCCTTGTCACGGCAGGTTCCATGGTGCCCCGCCTCAGCAATTAGCACGCTGGGGCGGCAACAGACTAGTGCATGGGCACCGGTTGCAGGCACTAGGTGCGGGGGAAGGTGCCACGAGTACACACCGCCCCCCCCCCCATGGCACCAGTCAGGCCGCCTCCGCCCCAGCAAACAATATATTGGCAAGGCACGGCGAGCCCGGGGGCTTGTGTAGCGTGTCTCAGGGCGCGGTGGGGCAAGTTCCGGCAGGAGTGCCTGCCTCATTGTGTTGACAAAGTTGACTAGGAGGATCTTGCTGAGGGCGCGCAACATGCATGCTGACCTGACGTTGCGTTTATTTTCCTGTGAAACCGACGCCCTCCTCGTGTGGGGGCCCGGGACATTTCCGCTGGCTTCCGTTGTTATGGGGGGATTTGCGAGCAAGTTGTGCGTGTCCGACTTTCTTCTCAGATGGGAACCCGATGCAGCAGCACGTTGTGGCGCTCGGCTCTGTCGTCTCGAGTCCCAGTGGGTTGTTTGTACGGGAACCATTCCCATGTGGGGCCACTGCTTGTTTTGCCTCTCAGGATTTAATATCACTCATCCTGATGTCCGCTGCTGGCTGTTTCCACCACCTTTGCTCGGCCCACCGAATATAGGATTAAAGCAGACGGGCGAGTCGCCAAACTGGCTGTTCCTGCTGCTCGTGTGCGGCTCCTGCAGTGCTGCTGCTTTTGCAGCCGGTTCGTGTCACCCCAGGTGGGGCTGTCCCTTGCTGCTAGTTTTCCTCTTGCCCGGCTTTCTGCCTTTGCCCTGTGGGTCGCGGCGCCGCTGTGGGCTGTCCCCACGTGCTCCTTCAAGCCTTGGCCTATTGTGCAGTGAGTTTGTCCTCGAATCCTTTCACTGTTCCTTTGCGCTGCGGGTCGTGTTGCCCGTGTGGGCTGCCCCCATGGGCTCATTTCAGGCCTGAGTCTTATTGTGCAATGAGTATGAAAATGATGTGCAGCAATGCCCGTGCTTTTGCGTGCAGCCATTGGTTCAGCTGGGATGCCATTTACCCTGAGCGTAGCGGTTGCATGTGCGGTTTGTTGTTGGAGGTCTTGTGGCGCGTTTTCCGCGGATGTGGTGTGGGTAAATTATTTGGGCGTTGACCCTACGTTCCATTTGGGTTTGCCGCCATTTCGGTCCAGGTTTGCGCCGGACATGCCGCCTGGTGTGTTTTGTGAAGTGGCTGCCCTTGAATAGTCCTCTCAATGTACCAGGCACTACACAGGCGAATGCCTAGGTGAGGGCCCGGGGACACGTGGGAGGCTGGAGTCACCCGCTGCTGCAGGACAGAGACGCAGGCACATGTTCCACAAAAGCAACCAGCATGGCTCGGGCAAGTTGCGCCGCCATGGGGGAGGGAGCGCTTACTCGGGCCCGCTTCTCAAAAAACGTCGCCCCCTCCCCCTTTGTTTCCTCCTGGTCACGCCGTCGGGTCATGTCGCGGGTGCCCTTGCGGTCCCTGGTCTCGCTGGATACATTGTTGTCCCCCTGCTTTGTGTTGCGGGGTGCCTTGAGCCCGGTGGCAGCATAGGTCGTCGGTGATGTATGATGGGGAGTCTGAGGCCCCCGTTGACATTATACTTGAATAAAGTTTTCGATAGTGTTGATGAACTCCACAACACATTTCATCACTGAATACCCCTTCATAGTGTTCTGTCGACTACCTTGTTCTGAAATGTGCAGGGGTAGCTGGCATGGGTAGGTTGGATATGCACTGGATCATTGTTTGATTTTGCTTGCAAGATAGTGTCATTCATAGTCTTTTGAATGTCACTCACAGTTGCACTGAAATGATGAAAATGTCACACATAGCAATCTGAAACCTGGGCAGCTATGGATGGGGCGGCTAGCTCTCGGTTGGCTATGCAACTGAGCTATAATTGTGGCGCATTTCACCTTATGCAAATAGAAGCACTGATTAGCCAATAGATGGGCTTGTTGTAGTTAGTGCTCCTTTTGTAGGAAATATAGGGATGCAATGACATGTGCTGAATATGTAATGTAGCTGGCGCTCATGTATAGCGTTTCAATACCTTTGCATTCACATACACGTTACATTTGTATAACTAATATGTAATTCTCAATGCGCGTTAGATTAACGCTATGAATGGCGGATCGGTCAGGCTTTTCAGGGAGCGGAATACCTAGTAAATGCGCGGTATCTGTGGCCGGTCTGAATGCCATAGTCATTGCCTGAGCAAGCTGGGTAGCCCTGCAGATTAGTTTTCACTCTTAAACAATCCTTGAAGCTTGCTCAGGGCTCCCTCAGCTCTGTTGGTGTCTTTTATATTGGCCAGGTCCTTCTGGAACTCTTCACCGCTGTGTCCGGGACCAGGTGGCAGGTGTACACATCGCTTTCAGGACCTATGCTAAGCAAAGATTTAAGCTTAAGTGTTGAGGGTGATATATTTCTGAAGGGCTCCATAGGGTAGGATGACCCAGCGGCAAGGAGCAGCTAGGGTAGTTTACATGTGCATCATCGACCATGATGCCAAGTATGCATCGCGGGGCTCTGCTCACACTAAAGTGGGCCAAGATCACACAAAGCATAGGATGAGTGCGGTGTCAGTCATATATGGCGCTTTATGAGAATATGCCAGAGGTAGCGACTATGACATCACAGACTTGCGGGGCATCTGCCTTGGCAGTAACCGGACAGGGTGCCCTGGGTGGGGCAAAACAATATATCAGTTTGGGGTTGATTATTGGTGCGTTAAACCAATTTGTGCGGCCAGGGTGCCATAAAGTGGGAAGGCCACTTGGGGGCAGTGTTTCTCACGTTGGCTGCACATGTATGAATAATGTCTTCATTCACTAATACCAATAATGGGCATCACTCCATCCTTATCAGCAAGGTAGACCAAAGCGGTTTGATATGTCCCTTGACTTTGATGAGCGATTCAGTCAATGCTTTTCTTTCAAAGAACTATTCTCGCCAATTTTTAATTCAGTAGTTTGGATGGCGCCTATGTCTCGAATCCATCAATATTTCTTTGACGATCTGGTGACTCGCATTTAAGGGGATGTTCATGGGTCTTTGTGTGGTTAATTAATGTTTCCAGGACACAATGACACCCGTTGCTTACAGCCTCATGCTCCCATTGCTTCACCCTTGGTTTGGTCGTCCATAAGGGGGGCAGTCACTTACGTATAAACCGTCGGTTGGCTACGTTAGAAAGACTTTTCTCACTCCTGAGCTGTAGGACGGTGGCCCGATTGACCTAGTGAGTTATGTAATCCCTGTGATGTCATGAGGAGGTTTGGTAGCACAGGGTAATAGGAGCAGATGGTACTAAGTCTCCCTTGTATGGACGATACGAAGGGTAATTAAAATAAACTGGTATGGAGTCTCTTCTTTAGTGTGCCACTGTGGGAGTGCGGTTGGCACATTAAATTTACACTGCCTCTGGGATAAGCCAAAGTCTCTGCCTAGCCACCTAGGGGGTGGGCAGGTGTCAGCCTAAGTGTGTGCTCCCTTCTCCCGACTAGAGAGGTGGGTTCGCCCAGGCTTAGATGCATACCCTAGCCAACCAGAAACTCCATTTACAACATTGGTAGAGAATGCCTATGAGTGGTCTGCAGTCCATTCACAACCGCACCACGGGGCGAATGTTTTAGGCCACAAGGTTTGTGGAGGGCTCTTGTGTGGGAGCCTGGTGAAGAGCTAAGGTCAGGCTAGGATGTCTCGTGCTGACCTAGTGAGTTATGTAATCCCTGTGATGTTATGATGAGGTTTGGTAGCACAGGGTAATAGGGGCAGATGGTACTAACTCTCTCTTGTATGGACGATACGAAGGGTAATTAAAAATTGTGTGGGAGCCTGGTGAAGAGCTATGGTCAGGCTAGGATGTCTTGTGCTTTCACCGCACTGTTGAGTCCCAGTCACAAGCGGATTTTATCAGGGTCAGCTGGCGGTGGCTCAGGAAGTGCCAAGGCATCAGTAGCACTGAGAGGCTTACAGCCAGAGGCGGTATCCGATGCAAGGGGCATCTGTTAGATTAGAGCCCTACTCAGAGGTACCACCTAAGTGCTTGGAGGTTTGTTGGCATCGCCTTTCAATGGAAGCCATTGTCTAGCGGGCTGCTCTGAGCAGAGCAGTTGCAGGCATAAGTAACAGTATCAGCTGCCAGTTCAAATGTGCATCTTTCACTAATTCACTCCGGGGGGTTGCCTGTTAAATGATGTGCTATGACCCAATTTTGCCCCCAGGCAACAGTTCTTAGAAGCATTCAGCATTCCCCCAAGTTAAGAAAGGGCAGAGGTTGGTACATAATTATCAGCGAGTGGGGTAACATAGATCGGTATTCAGTGCCATTTCGGCTACGGGAGCACGCGCGCTTGACAAATAGTCAATTATGTTATGCTCCAATAAACGCAATACACAGAAAACTGTAAGAGTATTAGTAAGGTGGATTTGGAGATCTCTTGACTTCTGCCTGTATGGCACACCTTGTCATAAGTTGCCTGGGCAAAGGTACGGCACTCCTGCCCGGCAGCATGGAAAACTGTTCCACTCATCAGCCTGTACCTGGCACTGGGGGTCATCCAAGTAAGGGCAATCGAGGGCTTAGTCACCCCCGAAAGGATAGGCACAAACTTGCAGAACTGTGGGTTTCTCATTGGGCACACTTCCTGTGCCTTGTGTATTCAGCCGGCGGTTTTATCTCTTCATAGAGAAGAGGGCTGTGGGGTACCTAGTTGCTCTCAGCATGGCACATTAAGGTGGGCGCAAACCGGGATGTTACCCATTAATGTCGCGACTGCACATGGTGCTAGCAGTTAAGCAAAGGGAAGTCCCCCAGAAGGTGCTGAACAGGCGGGATTTCTGTAAGACAGGAGGGATTCATGGCAAGTACAGGAGGACACACTTGCTATTATCACTTATTCCTGGTTCATCAGATAGTTCACCTGTCAGGTGTTTTCAGGGACACACTAGGGCATTAAGTGAGCTGCATGGGGTAGCAAGGTAACGTGCTGTGAGGCAGTGTGGTCTCAGCAGACCCACAATAGGTGGCTGCGGCAATACTTGAAACTGGGAACCTTAGATTCTGACAGTATCATTGGTAACATACACTTGACCCCCCCCCCCCTGGTCTTGTGGGGTTTGTATGTCCCATCCTGCAATTTAAGGTGACTAGAAGGGAAGCTGAATGCGGACTTGAATTTGTGGAGGGCAATCATTCCAGGGATACCAAGGTGAACTAGGTCTATAGCTGGATTGAGCTCCAAGGGTCACGGGATCGAGCTTTAGTTAAAGCAAGCCAAAGGGTCCGGTGCAAATGTCTGGGCAACTGCAACAGAGTAGGGGTTCCCTGCCCTGGTAGCCCTAGTAGATAGGCTGGTTGTGGAAGCGGTCATCTAACAAGGGTGATGCTGTCCCACAAATTGGGGGAAAGGGTGTTAAAGCACAAAAAATACTGGAGGATTGCAACTACAGGTTGCAGGAGGTGGTAGCCTACATTAGCCTCAAGGGTAATATAGCCATGGTAAGAGTAGAGTCCCCTCCTGGGAGGCCATCACATTCCTACAGGTAGTGTGAGGCAGTTGCTCTTCCCAGAGTAGGATAAATTGCTCCAAGCGGTTTTCCCAGACGCAGTTTGTCTGGATGGGGTCCCCCGGAAAGAGATGGAGAAGCTCTGAACAAATTGGAGCAGAGACTGGTTGGGGGGGGAGGTCTCCCTAACATCTTGGTGATCCATTTAGGAGGCAATGACCTCACTGCCGTGGGTAAGGGGGCATTCTTGCAAGCAATGAAGTCTGACTTAGGTGAGATCAGCATAGACATGGTTCAATGTCAGCTCTGGTGGCCTTAGATTATTCACCGCAGAGTGTGGCACGGGCTAAGTCAGAGGAGGCCATTGAACAGCCCTGTAAGAGTGAACAGTTCAGGGCGTAAGTTCGCAGACCAGAGGGGTCTGGGTTTCATCAGACACGAGCTGATTGAGGCTAAGGTTAAGGGCTACTTTGATAAACATGGTGTTTATTGTCTCCATGGGGTATGGATTTGTTCACTTGGCCTTGCAGGGGGCCCTGGAAATGAGGTGGCAAGTGAGAAGACAGCTGTCTTGGTGGCACGGGCCATCCAGGCGTACGCCTAAGGTTAAGTTGACAAACATGGGGTGCATTTGTCACAGCATGGACACGTTCCACTGGACATACAGGAGGCCCTAGAAAGCAGGTTGCAGGTGAGAAATTAGCTGTTTTGGTGGGGGGCCCTGGCTGCGACGGTGGCCGCCTCCAGAGCTGTGGCGGAGTTACAGGGCGATCTGGAAGCAGGCGGGGACAGTAAGGGTACCTCTGCGCGGCACAATAGGGGTGCCAGAGCCAAAGACCAGGAGCCTCAGGGCAGGTTCCTGGAAAACCGCGACGGCGCCCCGTTAGTCCTTCGGGCGGTTGGGGGCCTGACCAACCGGGGGTTTGCCCTGCTTCGCTCCACCCTGAATGGGGCGTGAGTAATAAGGGACCAATGTGTCACGTGATCCGGAGGAGGATCACCCAAAGGTGTAGCACAGATTGTGTTTCCCACAGTGCTGGCTCATCAGGCGGGCGGGGCAGCATAGGTTGGTACAGCTGCCTGCCCTTGGATCGCCCGTAAAATAACCCACCAGATTGCATACTCTTGTATGGAATAAACCTGCAGCAATATTTTCCCATACATAATTTGTCTTGTGTATTTATTTACGCACGCATGCTTGGATTGTGGATGGGGGATGTTGCCGGTATTGGCACTATGTGGCTGCCCGCCGCCCCCACAGGGGGCCCTCCTAAAAGGGCGGCCCGTTAGTGCCATTGCGGCACGAGCCTACCCCCCTTTCTAGTGTTCGAGGGGCTCCTGCCTGGAGTCCGCCTCTGTCGCGACAAGGGCGTCACATCCGGTGCGCCCGAGGTGAGGGAGGGTATTTATACCCCCACCGACCCTCCTGGCATACTCTTTGTCGCCAGCCACGCCGTCTGCCACCCATCCTCTTACCCGGCGGTCTGGCTGGTGGACAGGGAATTGTGAATGTTTTGATGTTTTCTTTTGTGTTGCAGGCGGAGTTACAGGGCGATCTGGAAGCAGACGGGTACAGTAAGGGTACCTCTGCGCGGCATAATAGGAGTGCCAGAGCCAAAGACCAGGAGCCTCAGGGCAGGTTCCTGAAAAACCGCGACGGCGCCCCGTTAGTCCTTCGGGCGGTTGGGGGCCTGACCAACCGGGGGTTTGCCCTGCTTCGCTCCGCCCTGAATGGGGCGTGAGTAATAAGGGACCAATGTGTCACGTGATCCGGAGGAGGATCACCCAAAGGTGTAGCACTGATTGTGTTTCCCACAGTGCTGGCTCATCAGGCGGGCGGGGCAGCATAGGTTGGTACAGCTGCCTGCCCTTGGATCACCCGTAAAATAACCCACCAGATTGCATACTCTTGTATGGAATAAACCTGCAGCAATATTTTCCCATACATAATTTGTCTTGCGTATTTATTTACGCACGCATGCTTGGATTGTGGGTGGGGGATGTTGCAGGTATTGGCACTAATGTCATCCTGCAAGCAAACGTCTGAAGGCGGCCCCATTGGTGTCTCAATTCCAGTGAACCCCCTGTGCATCACGGTCTGCTTAAAGCTCCCGTGCACTTGATAACTCACAAGTGTCCCGGTCCACCCGTAGAAGAAACCAAAAACAGACTCTCAACATGCCGAACACAGAATGATGTGAACAGTGAAAACTGCACCCTATGAACTACAGTTCCCTGCCTGCATCATCGCACCACCCATCCTCCAGCAATTACTAGGTAAGTCATGAATAATAAAGAATTAAAGTGAAAACAGAATAAGCAAATATTCGCACATAATCAATTACTTAAACACATTTATACAAAAATAAAATAACATCGCAATCCATCTTTGATTTGTCCACCCCTAACATATAAAAATTATAATGATTTATAGTGTACATCCCATGAATGTGCCAAGATGGCGTTCTCCATGTAATTCATTGCTGGAACAGACCTCCAGTGCTGCTTTCATTTTTTTAAACCGTGTTTTTCAACGTTCCACTTTTTGCGAAATTCTTGTTGGTGCAGTCTATCCGATGGACGGAAACATAATTATATGCAAACCAAAGATTGTAGTCTGCACTCACTATAGTTCTGCTAACTGTATATTGATGCTCAAAGGCTATCCTTCCTGCCACTATTTTTCCAAAGATTTTATAGTCACTGTTCAACAGTGATATAGGCCTGTATGAATACGCTCATCTTGGTGACTTTCCTGGTTTTAATATCATCACAACTATTGCCTCAGCCCGGGGGGCGTGGCTGACTGCCGAGAATGGTTGACGTGTAGGAACAGAGATCCCGACGGAATCCCGTAAATGCACTGAAACCGGGATGTAGCTGGAGCAAAAGTAACCTATACTTGCAGCCCATAACGGTTGGGGCGCCAACGGAGCAGCAAAACATAGAATGAGAGCGAATTTACACTGTTTTTTTACACTTCAAACAGAAAGACTCGGAGCTCCTACGTACGAAACAAGGGGAGGAGCCCGGGACCTGCGCCGGCAGTTGCAGACTAGTGTATCCAAAAGGAAAATCCGGTAGAGACATCTACAGGGTGCCACCGGTCGCTGTGAGGACCAAGAGCACCTTTAGCACCGACGGTGAGGCCCCCGCTGGGGTAGTCTGCTAGCACGGGAGAAGTCGGAAGGGAAGAAGACATGCAAGATGGCGGTGGCAGCGGAGCGGCCCTGAGCAAGAAGCGGGACCCTGCCGGTGCGCGACCCCTGTAAACGGGATTTGCTGCTGATGAGGGAACAGCGGAGGACGACGCTACATTACTGTGGCTGCAGACCAAGACCGGAAAGATACGGCTGATGATACGCTGAGCAGGCAAGTGGAATTCATTACTGCGTAGGCTGGCACAGCAGTGCGCTCGGAGTTAGAGGCTGGCTCCGGTAGATCTTCCTGACTCCTGGCAGAGACTGGGGGCTAGACCAGTAGTTGCGAACTGAAACCAAGGAGTACAATAAGGATATACTTCAGCACACATCACAGTGCCCAACGTTTTGAACGGGTTGATTGGCCCCCCATATATTGCACCATCTTTTGACCCTCACGCACAATGGGCAGAACAAAAACAAAACAGCAAGAACCCCCACCCTCAGGGGATGGTGATACCATACTACACACAGATTCATCACAATGCTCAGAACAAGAAATGATACCGCCCACAGCAGCAGGCAATGACAAGTTAGACTTAATACTACAAGAAATAAGAGAATCAAGGGCTGCTATAGAATTACAAATTGGAACATTGTCAACTAATCTCACGCTGCTAAAGGCTGACCACGTCAAACTTGCGGACAAAGTTAAAAACCACAAAATATTGCTGGATGATCTGGTTCCACAGCAGACGGCCGCTACTACACAACTGGAACAAGTACATAGACAATTGAAAGACATACAAGACAAGCTGGACGATGCGGAAGGTAGATCCCGTCGTAATAAGGTACGAATTCTAGGTATTCCGGAACGCAGCAAAGGTACAAGTCCTACGCAATTTGTTGAAAACTGGCTCAGAAATCACGTGACCAAAATGGAATTATCACAAATGTATGCTGTGGAAAGAGCACATAGAGTGCCTCCCAGACCCCCGCGACCAGGGGCTCCGCCCAGACCGATTATTGCACGGATTTTAAACTATAAAGATAGAGACACAATACTGCCCGCTGCTAGGGAAAACGCACCCCTACAATTTGAAAATAAACACATCTCCATCTACCCTGACTTCACGATGGCCGTCCAAAAAGCGAGGAACACGTTCCGAGAAGTTAAAAAGACATTCCAAACTCATAATTTAAAATACGCCATGCTGTTTCCAGCAAGATTGAAAGTTATTCACAATCAAAAAACTTTGTTTTTCGATAACCCTGTCGACGCAATGGAATGGGCTGAAGTAACGTTAACCCCACATTCCTCACAAAATCTTTCACAAGACAGTCGAGGGAACGGAACACGACAAAGAAAGGAGGACAAACTCATACCCGACAGATACAGAAAAGCAGGAACTTCATTAGAAAAGTGCCCCACACCAGAGTAAATTACAGAAAGTCAGACTGATGCCCTGTTGGCGGCAGCAGCATTGGCGGAACAGGACACGACCTCCATCGCCGAAACAGTGGGCTCATCGGAAGACCCGGAGGAACGCTCGGATTCCGAAAGTAGCTTGGCGCTGTTCCCGGTGATGACTCCACAGACTGTGAACGATCTCTGAACTAGTTCTACTATGCTTGCTGTTTAAGTGATACTGTCTACCGCAGATAAGTATAATGGCAAATGACTGTAATTTGAGTTATTTTCCCGCTACCCATATTTCTATTATAGTGTGTAGGGAATGTCGCCGGAGCAGTAGACGTGTATTAGCCTAGCATATGCAATGAATATGCAGCGTCAGGCGGTCACCACCCCCCCCACGGGCGACTGCACGATGTTTTTATTTACTTGATGTATTTGTTATACATATGTTTATTGTTTGGTCCTCTACTGTTATTCAGGGGAACCTGGTATTGGGAGTTCTACATGGGAAGTTTATTAGGAACTCGGCCACAGATTTTTTCTTCCTTTCATTGGTAGGCAGGGCACAGACAGGGATTCACCAAAGTAGAGGACATGACACAATCTAACAAATATATATATGCATCCTGGAATATAAGGGGACTAGGTTCTATCCATAAAAGACACAGGACTTTAGCACAACTGAATCGTAGGAAAGTGCACATAGCACTGCTCCAAGAAACACACCTAACACACTCTGAAGCAGGTAAGATGCAAAAGAAATGGAGAGGGCACCTGTTCCACACATCTTATTCGGCTTTCGCACGGGGAGCGGCAATTTGGATAAGGAATGGTGTCCCTTTTGAATTACTAGAGCAAAAAATAGATACAAATGGCAGATGCGTACTACTGCTTGGTAAGCTTGATGGGCAACAGATAGTAATTGGAAGTGTATATGCTCCCAATGTGGATCAACATCTCTTTCTGGAATCATTGTCTGTGCTGCTAACAGGCTGGGATGATTGTCCCTGGGTGATTGGGGGAGACTTTAATACTGTATTAGACATAGACTTACACAGATCGCATCCACCGCTGCACAGTACGAATAGCAGAAAGCAAGCAGATGCATTGCGAAATTGGGAGATGGGATGGAATATAGAAGATTCCTGGTGAATGAAGAATCCAAATAGTAGGGAATATTCATTCTACTCACCTCCTTACGATTTGCATACACGCATTGACAGGATATTCTGCTCTATGAGGTTGCTCCACAATGTGACAGACACAACATACCTGGGGAAGACCCTCTCAGATCACAATCCATTGGAAGTCACTCTCACGTGGGGAAGGATACCCACACCAATACCCACATGGAGGTTACAACCTTTATTGTTGGAAGATTCAGTTTTTCATAGCACTCTAAATACGGGGATTACAAACTATTTAACACCACCAGCTCAAGACAGATGGAATGGGACGTTTTCAAGGCGGTAATAAGGGGAGTTGCTATTAGCACGAGAGTGGGGGAGCGCTCAGCATTGTTAACTAAACTTACAGAACTAGAAGACAGGTTAGGTACTCTGGAAAGGGAAGCACTAACTAATAATTCACGTCAGGAAGAATTACAAGAAGCACACATACGACATGCTGAGTTGCTAGAAGACCTCAGAGTACTGGACTATCGACTGTATACACAAAAACAGCATGCGGAAGCAGATAAAGCGGGACCACTATTAGCAAGAATTATCAGACCCACACAGTTGGTGACTCCTATATTAGCGATAGCCAACCCAGAAGGGGTTCTGGTTAACACCCAACTAGGCATTAATGAAGCCTTAAAATCATACTATGAGACACTATACGCAGCCCCTCCTACTCTTCCCGATAGGGAATTTGAAACATTCTTTTAGGACCTCCAGCTCCCGCAAGTACTAGATGAGCATAGGGACGAGCTGGATAAGCCCATAACGGAAGCGGAAATTAAGGCAGCAATTAAAGCACTCCCTAGAAACAAAACACATGGATCAGATGGATTGCCCGTAGAATTTTATGCCACATACATGACAATATTAACCCCGCACCTAAAAAACATGTATCAGGCAACGTTAGAGTCTGGCGCACTGCCCCACACAATAACTTCAGGCTCTGGTAGTGTCCCTACTAAAGCCGGGCAGAAATAGTACGAATATGTCAGGGTACAGACCTTTATCACTGCTAAACACAGATTATAAGATTTTAAGCAAACTACTGGCTACTAGAATACAACAATTCATACCACAATTAATACATACGGACCAATGTGGGTTTGTGCCAGGCAGAAGCACAGCACTAAATATTCGTAGACTGCACAAACTAATGGTGGGAGCCTCTTTACACAGGAGTACACAAGGCTGCATCTCGCTGGACTTGAGACAAGCGTTTGACTCATTACACTGGGGCTATATGTTCCGTACCCTACCGAAATACGGCCTTCCTGAACAATACACAAAATGGATGGCTTTATTATATGCCAACCCAACTGCACGCGCCCGCACGGGGCCATACATGTCGCCACAATATGTAGTGGCACGGTGAACACGGCAAGGGTGCCCATTATCACCCTTAATATTTATCCTAGCCCTGGAACCCCTACTAGCCAAAATACGTCTACTTGCACCGCAGCAGGGTATACATATAGGGAACGAGGTCCACATTATATCGGCCTATGCCGACGACATTATATTATATCTAGAGGACCTTAACAGTGACCATACACCCCTTCCGGAGATCTTTATGAGGTTCCAGCTGCTGTCCGGGCTCTCTATTAACGACACCAAATCTTATGCATACTCATTTCAAGAGCACAGGTTACATGACTCACTGCATTTTGGTACGTGGAAATTTCAAACAGCACAAACAACCTTTAAATATCTAGGAATACATATCTATAGGGAGCTGGAAAATATGATAGACCGCAATATAACCAGGGAAATTAACACACTCCGATCACAAATTAGGTTCTGGACATCACTACCTCTATCAGTGGCGGGTAGGATAGCCATCACTAAAATGGTGATGCTCCCCAGATTACTGTATTACTTCACAAACCTGCCTATAGTAATCCCTATGCACATATTTAAAACACTAGACACCTTATTGGTGGAGTTGATCTGGGGCACCGGAAGACGTAGAATAGGATTATCTAAGCTTCAGTTAGACAATAAAAGTGGAGGAATGGGAGTTCCAGACTTTAAAACATATTGCTATGCCAGCCAATTACAATGGATGGCATACTGGTTGGCAGGCCGGAACTTACAAGAAATAGGTATGACACACGGGGAATGGACTGGGGGCAAGCTACATACGCTACTGATGCCAAACGCTAGGATACCACCAACTACACCTCCACTACTAAAGGTAGCTTTACAGTACTGGAGGAAGGCACTGCGCCATACTAAACAACAAACACCATATGCTCCAAATATACCATTGATAGGCATTCCCCTACCAATGGAGGTGGTATCAAAACGACGTGTTTCAGCCTGGTTGGAAGCAGGAGTGGATACAGTAGGAATGCTGTTTGTAGGCGGTATGCTGATGGACCACAGTACATTTGTAAGAGGGCAGGGAGTACCAAGCACACTCTTTCTGACACACGCACATATACAGAGATTTATCCGTAGTAGATGGGCACCGGAAGGGAAAGAACCCCCGACGCACGAATTGGTGAACATGATGTACCTAATGGGAAATGGCAGCCACCTAACAAAATGGTTAGCTCATGGGATTAAATCACATACAGCTCCCTCACTACAGATTCTTAGAGAAAGCTGGAGCGCGGAGATAGGCAGGGTCCTTACGGACAAGGAATGCAAATCCGCTATCGAATATCCAAGAAAGGTGTCGCGAAACCCGAAGTTTAAATTCATACAATTAATTATATTGCACCGTGCATAATTATCCCCCCACAGATTAAGCATGATGTTTGCGGATGCGAGTGATGTGTGTACCCGATGTCAGGAGGCGAACGCCGACCTACTTCACATGATTTGGTCATGCCCAAGAATTTTACATTACTGGTCTTCCATACACACAATATTAACTGCACTAGCACCTGGGAGACGAATTAATACATTGGACTCCTGCCTGCTAGGTGTGGGTATAAAAAACACAAATGGGAACCCTACAGCTCGCTTCATTAATTTAATGCTAATATTGGCAAAACGAACAATAACAAAGCGCTGGAAAGCGAGAAAAGCGCCAACGGTCCTGGATTGGTATAATGAAGCACTTAGGTGGGGTAAGGCTGAAGGTATAGAAATACAGAGAGAGGAAAAGCGTGGATTGAGAAAAAAACCTATTTCCCTTGACTGGAATGCATTAATGGAGGAATTTAAAGCAACAGACATTACTGCACTTTCATAGACATAATAATATACTACAGGTCTGAATACGATAAGTTTATGTAATAATAGTATATTCAGGATGCAATGATATTGTTACGGTAAAATCCTCTGTCAACGTTAAGAAATCGCAGAGAACTGTAAAGATAATGGTGCCAACTGCTAATACGTGAATTATCAATGTGGCCGAAATGGATGGGAGGGGGGAAGAATTTTATAGCATATTAGTTTAGTTTTGATAGGATAAGATAGGGAACAGTATGTGTGCTGTAACACAAAGATTGTACAGTACACCAAAATGTATACAATGACAACTTATGCGAAGAAGTTTCTTTTTTTCTTTTTTTTCTTTCTCAAATGAGAAAGAAAAATAATCACATGTGAGAAGTTACAATCATGGGTTACATACTTTATTCAATGTTATATATTAAACACACATGCTAAGATGTAAAGTAACATAACAGTAATGATGATGTACAATTTACCTTTATATTGTAATGGATATGAACAAAATCTCAATAAAATATGTTTAAAAAAAAAAAAACTATTGCCTCAGCCCAGGAAGCTGGCGGCTGATGGCCATCTAGATAGATGTGGTTGAAGAGGCAAAATCTAAAGTGAATATTTTGTAGTGCTCTGCAGGTATCGAATCTGGGCTTGCTGCTTTCCCATTCTTCAGTAGCTTAATTTGGCCAATAATCTCTTCTTCTGTGATTTCTACAGTGATCTCTTGGATTTAAGATTCTATGAGTCGGGGACTTTTTTTAGACAAGCTAACTTTTGATATATAGGAAATCAGGTTATAGATTTTCCTGGTATACCAAGCTTAAGCTATTAGCCAGTTCCTCCTTGAGCTCTGCCATTGTGGAGAGCAATGCTGCTGTTCCTGCCTGCTCCTATGAGTGAATGAAATTCCATGCGTTATTAGATCTTGTTTTCCATGCAAGGAGTATCCCTCAGTTTTCCACATAGTTAAAATGTTGTAGCCTGCTTGCTTTCCATTTAACTAGCGATTTCTTATAGAGATATGCCTTGAATTCATTTTGTGCCTGATCAAGCTCACACCTTTGTACCTCAGAATTATTGCAGAGAGGGTAACATTTTCTTGCATCAGCTCCTCCTCCTGTGTGCATGCTTTCCGATTTGGTTAGATTTTGCAGCTTTTATAAGAAACACCCTCATACATGCCTTATAGATGTCCCAGACAACCGCTAAGCCAGTGGAGCCCACGTTTTCTTTAAAGTACCGTTGGGTCTGGATAGATAAGTCATGGGTTACTGCTTGATCCTTTAACAGAGTTCTATCCAGAGTCTAACTTAGACTTGGCCCCTGCGTCGGAAAGGCAATTGATAGGGTGACTGCTGCATGGTCTGATATAGAGGCCGAATGATGGACCACAGATTGCACTTGAACTAAAAAGGTATTGTCTAAGAGGAAGAGGTCAATACGGGAGTTAGAGCCATACCTTTTGCTATGACAGGTAAAGACTTTCGTGTGTCAACTACCTTCCAACCAATATCCATAAGACCAAGCTTCTTTTCATATAAATGATTTTTAATCTCATTTTCTTCATCAAACTCTACTTATAATTAAACCTTCTGTCCAAGGCCTCATTGTCAACAACATTGAAGTCACCCCCTATTACCACGGGGAGATTGGCATCCAAGATTCTTTGCTCCATGATGTTCAGATATAGGGTATCATTAATGCTTGGGCCATAATAGCCACAAAAAAGAAACTCTAGCCTACCAACCACCAGTTTTGTAAGTAGCTATCTCCCCAATGTATCTGTCCAATGATCCAACAATTTCAGATCTGGGTTTTAAAAAAAATAATAATTGCTACTCCCTTTGTAGCTCCAAGCTGTTCCAAGGTGATGACCTCCTGGACCCAAGAAAGTTTTGAAAAACAATCCCTACATTCTCTTCCCTCTAGGTGACTCTCCTGTAAAATAATTATCTGGGCATTTTTGTCGTTAATATACTGGATAGCAGTCATCCGCTTTCTCTTTTCCCGCATGCGATTAATATTGTATGATAGGATTTTTACTGTATTATCGATAAGATCTATACCTCCCGCTATCAGGGCTTATTGTGAGACCCCCTACGTTATGTGGTGGTGATATAGGATGTAATTTGGTGATTTGGAAATAATTTTTTCCCCCATGCTCCCCAACCAGGTGCACCCTACCTGAAGAACCAGACCCTTTAACTTTGTCGATATCTTCTTGCCGTTAGGAGGATGTTAGAGCGGAAGGAGAGATTAAAGAAACATAAAAGTGATAAAATGATTTTCATAAGAAAAAAAATAAACAAAGGACGCAGGAGTAAACCACAAACCTTTAAACCTGCCTACAGAGCTATATACAAGAGAAACTTGATTAAACCTTACTTACTACTCAGAGGGCAGATGGTTATCTAACATAACCGGAAACTGCTCTGCACGCGGAGAATCAGGAAAGCTAAAATGGGCGGTCGCGCCTTTTCCCATCTAGCCCCCACCCACTGGAACAGACTGCCAGATGAGATCCGAGCCTGCTCCAACCTGGCACAGTTCAAGAAACAGCTCAAAACCTGGATGTTTTAAAGACCACTTTCAATCTGCTGTCTGCCACCCAGGTGCCGAGAGATCCCCCTGGGGATGATTCGCTGCGCCATACAAATCCTAAGAATAATAATATTTGTTGGGGGTAAAGGAGCATTACTCAACCAAGCACTGAACCCCCGAGTTACCCTGTGCCGAAATAAAGGACTTGCAACAGAGACGGTGCTTAGAGATTCAACTTGATCTTCCCAATCAGCTTATCAGCCACCTCTACTCCTCCTGATATGCATCTTGTTACGCTACATTGCTTTTAGCACTGCCAGAAACTAAATTGGAAGAAGACACTCAACCTCCTCAATTCAGCCATTTTGCCCCCTTACTCCCACTGTCTCTGAGCTATGGATCGCGCAATTTCAAACCTGATAAGAGAAAGGGCCATGCTGGGTACCCTTCTTCTTTAAGGCTCCACTGAGTATCCTTTATTTTAGCGTGTACTGATGGAGATTAATTTGTATCTTCCGGTGGTCGTACATGTGGTGTATTGCCTAAAAGGATCTCTGTGGATCCTATGGATCTCATCTTCTAAGATGAATCCCCCAACATCCTTCTTGAAATCCTCTGTTAAGATCTTTATAATGAACCCCATTAAGTCAGTGCCTTCAAGATCCTCTGGAACATTCAGCAATTTGAGGTTACTCATTCTTGAATGGATCTCCAGTCTCTCCACTTTCTGCTGCTGTTGACATTTTGTTACCTTTAATGCTTTAATGTCCCATGTGTTCTCGATCAGCTCGGTATTCACAGCTAGCATTTCTCCCTCCAGTGCCGTGGCATGTACTGCTAGAGCATCAAGTTTACCCACAAGTGTCCCCCATACCTGCTGAATCTCTTACTGATTAAGTTCTGATGTACTAAGTTTATCCAACATCCGGTGCTATAGTTGCAGTAAAATATCTTGAATGGAAGGGCTATTGCTGTTGTTGATTTTTTCAGCGGGAGCGGAAACCTCAAGCTCGGAGGCGGTGAAATTCTGCACCATATTTTCTCTGTCAATCTCCTGATCTCTCATTGATGAAATGGGAGAATACCTATTTACCAGCTTAACTAAGGAAGCATTGGCAGGGGCTGCCCTTTGGCTAGGAAGCGAAGAAAGAGCTATAGAGCTTAGGGGATTTTTGCTCGGGGAAAGAACCTTGGGTAGTACAGAGCTACCCAGTGACCCCTGCCCAGAGACAGTTTGATGTTGTAAGTGAGATAGAACAGGTCTATCCGCCCTGACTTTGCTTTGTTCTCCATCACCATAAAGTAAGAATTAAGAGATGGTGTAATCCTCTAATATACTTCTGTTTGCATTGGAGGGGGGGTGTTCCCATCCTTAGAACCACTTCTGCCCCCCAACTTCTTCTTAGTGGTGTTCCAGGGGTTAATATGAAAGGGAGACTATCTGCCGGCACGACTTCCCCCAGACGTTCAAATTCATCCTCCGGTCTCGGTTTTCGAAGGATTATATACCTTAGTGCATATCTACTCAGGGAAGGGGAAAGGGTACAAGAAACAGTCTTATGTGGCTCTAATAGCTGTAAGCCTGAGCCCCTCTCCAAAATGATTCACCCCTGCAGAGCTTCTATAGAAGTCAGAGGTTGTTGTGGTACCAATTTCCAACTAAGTCCCTGAGACCTACATCTAAATTAGTTGACGTCAGTCAGTAAATGTATTGGGGGCAGAAAGCCTACTCTCCCCTCTAGATGCTGGGACATACCTAGCCACCGATGCCCTGGACCCCCACAAGGTATCTCACCAATGTTCTTGAATTCCGTGGCACAACTACCGTATTTGAAATTGGGTCTCTAGTTGGCAGAGGTTTGCACCCTGTCCAAGTAGGGACCACAGTCCTAGCCAGGGTAAGCTGGATACACACTTTAAATTAACCTGTGCTCACCCACTGGTAGCTTGGCACAGAGCAGGCAGGCTTAACTTAAGAGGCGATGTGTAAAGTATTTGTGCAACACACAATAACACAATGAAAACACCACAAAAAAACTTCAGACAGGTTTAGAAAAATAGGGAATATTTATCTGAGTACAACAAGACCAAAATGACAAACATCCAATAAGTAGAAGTTGAGACATGAATTTGCAAAGAATAAACCAACAATAGTTGCTTGGAAGTCACTAGCGGTCAAAAGGTTACTTGAGGTTGCGAGGGACTGGTACAAATCCAAAGTTCAGGCCAACCACGATGGATGGCAGGCCGTCTAAAGGACCCAGACAGGTCCTGCTGAAGAAATACCTTGGCTGGAGCAAGTGTCAATGTCGAGAGCCTACTGCATCATCCCTAAGCTGCGCAAAGGGGTCCTACGCCATCATGGAGCTCTGTTGAAGTGAATGCAATGCATCGTCGTCGAGCTGCACAGAGTGTCGTCGTCGAGCCACGCAGGCTGTGGATCTACTGTCATCGAGCAGCCTCTGCATTGGCATCGAAGGGTGATGTGGCGGAGTTTCTCATGCAGTTGGGACGATGCATCGGTTTTTGTAGAAAACACCTGCAGAACCCACTTCTGAGGCCCAGGACTGGAGGGGGCACCTCAGACAAGGGTAGGACCCACATATGGCACAGTCCAAAAGCACTGGCAGTATTGCAGGGCGTTTTTTGTGTCCTTGAGACTTCAGAACACAGAAGGCAAGCCCTTGAAGTCACTCTGGGTTCAAGTGAGATGGGCCCAGTCCTTGTCCTAAGTAGGGCAGAGTTCAGCAGGGCAGCTCAGCAAAGCAGAGAAGCAGTTCATCAGAACTGTCAGTCAAGGCAAAGTGGCAATCCTTACAGCACAGCAGTCTTTACTCCACCAGAGCCCTTCCCAGGTCCAGTAGTGTACTGATTTGGTAGGGTCAGAGCCCTAGTACTTATCACCAAAAGTGCCTTTGGTGACTTCAAAGGAGTTCTCTGAAGTTCACAAAGATCCCTTTCAACCCAGTCCTGTCTGCCAGGCTATCGGGGGGGGGGGTAAATCAGTGCTTTGTGTGTGGACAGGAGACTACCTATTGAAGTGCAAGTGTCAGACCCTCCCATTCCTCCCTGCCCAGGAAGACCCATCAGAATTCAAACAAGTGCTCAGAATGCATATGAGCATCACGTTCCTGTGTTTGTGGCTGTCTAGAGGGAATGCACAAAGTGTAGCTGTCACCCAGCCCAGACGTGTATTGGAGACAGGCTGCAGGCACACAGAGCAAAGTTAAGAGCAGAGAAATGTCCACTCTCTAAAAGTGGCATTTCTAAAATAGTAATGGCAAATCCACTTCACCGTTAAAGAGGATTTATCATTAGAATTCCAAAGATATGAAACAGGATTCAGCTACTCTCTTCTTTCAGGAATTACAGCTTTAAAGTGTTTTAAGGAATTCAGAATGCTAGCCTATGAGAGGAGTAGGCCTCACAGTAGTGAATAACAAATGTATCTGTTTGTCACTAGCAGGACATGTAAAACTTAAAAGTACAAGTCCAACCTTTTAGTTGCACAGCACCCTGCCCATTGGGCTACCTAGGGCCTACCTTAGGGGTGCCCTATTTGTAATAAAAGGGGAGTTTAAGGCTTGTCAAGGGGTTTGAAATGTCAAGTCGCAGTGGCAGTAAACAGCACATACAAGCCTTCCAATGGCAAGTCTGAGAGAGATTTGAAAGGCTACTTGAGTGGGTGGCACAATCAGTGCTGCAGGCCCACTAGTAGCATTTAGATTACAGGCCCTGGGTATATGGTATACCACTTAACAAGGTACTTACAAGTAAACTAAATATGCCAATCAGGTATATACCAATGTCACCATGTTTTAGGGAGGAAGACCACCCTAAGGATGACGTCTAAAATACCGCTTGCACTGCCTCTTCCAAGGAGGCCCCTGAAGCAAAACCTCATTGTAGCACGCCTACTGCGCCGCAAGGATGAAGCCCCGTGCGACCAGGTGAGGACGGGAGAAGATTCCAGGATTTGCTGCCAACTTCAGAGAGCAGGCCCAGCTGGAGCCGCTACACAAGCCAAAAACCCGGTAAACACCCTGCAAAGCACCGACGGCATCACCAAGAGAAGACAGCGCCATGCGTCAACAGGTTAGTAACTCTGCAGCAGGGGTATTGTAGCATTTCCCCAATCTTTAGGTGATTAGCAGACCAGTTGCATCTCTGCTACTCCTCATCGCCCCGCGACCGGCTTCAGCCTGCCACCATGTTATTCGAATATCGCATTGAAGTCTGAGTACATCTTCAGTGTTCCTTTGTGTAATTGTTACAGCTGGGCATCATTAAACCATGGCTTCAATGGATATCCTCTGTTGCCTGTTGAAGGAAAGACAGAGTCAAGGGACTCAAGACTTTCTTGACCCCTCTGATCTCCCATGTTGTGCAGTTTAAGGTGACAAAAGATGCCACATGTGGTTTTAGTGAGTGTGTGATGCGCCAGGTTGCTTTGTTATAGGATGACTGTAAAATGTTAAGTGCGTCTTCACTGACAATCTGGTGGAAACCAGTAGCAATTTTTTGGAGTGTACACAGCAGCTTTGTCTAGCAAATAAGACCTCAAGAATCCTCTTTTGTGTCCTGATAATGTGTTTTGTTAAATGTAGAAGTTCTTGAGTGAGCCTTTTTTAGACGTTAGCTCATTCCCAGCCTATACCATCTTGCAGTGAAATCTTTTTTTGATGTTAGTTCTACTGTGTGCTGTCCCTCTCTTCCTTACAAATCCAAATAGCATATATTCCAGCTCTTGATGCATTTCCGTGTGACGCATGTCATCTCCTTAGATGTCAGAATCACCAGGTTCTATAGTAGGCAGCACACTCGATTTCTTTGGGTTGGGTGTGTAGATAGTTTCAGTAATGGGAACTTATCAGATGTGCGTGTGTGGTTAACCTGCCCCGGACTGAGGATCTGGAATACTGTTCTGTTGTTGTTACCTTTCTGACAATGTGGAATGTGTTATCTCCCCAATTTTTTTTTTTTTTTAATTCTCTTTATTAGTTTTCACAATAACAGATACAGCATCGCTGCCATGCAAGGCAGTAGAAACATCAAACAAACATCAAAACATCATGTGATTAACCGACCTCGCATCTTATCCTGTCATGGGCTACTTATAATATACAGAGACATCGTCATGCTATGAACAATATATGCACATTAACATCACTCTTCATCAGACATTGAACCTTCCTGGGCTTGCGATCGGAGGTATTGACGCAAAGGTTCCCAAATGTCCTTGGGCTTAGAAAACGATTGGAGCTCTTCCGCATAGAGTTCGAGGTTTTCTTTACAGTACACCAGATCTTTTACCCAGTGGTCTGGACCGGGGGCTAGAGTGCTCTCCCAGTGCCACACGGCGTTTTGCCATCAGCAATGCAATTCTTACAAATCTGCCTATAGTCCCTTTCAGCTGAGGTATATAGCATAACAGACAAATCTGTGGTATACATTGCAATGGGACCCCAGACATAGACTGTATGCGCTGCACTACGTCTTCCCAGAAACTAAACACTAGCCTACATTCCCAGGCCAGATGCCAGTAGTCAGCATCCAACTGGCCGCAACGCTTGCATTTGCTTGTGTCTCGGAGGCCAAACCTGTGTAGTTTACGTGGTGTGTGGTACACTTGGTGAATATATATAAAATGGATAATCCACAGATTACTGTTTGGAGTGAGGGCGCAGGTGAGGTTGCAGATGTGCTCCCATTCTGATGCTATCAGCGGAGGAGTTAGCCTGTCATTCCAGCGTGCAAGGCTTCTGTCTATACCGGTAACCTTCTCATCTCGCACCGCCTTATACAGCTTAGTGACTAACTTGCGTCGCGTAGGCGCAACCAGTAGAAGTTGCAGAGAGTGCAAGGAGGGTGGTTCAGCAGGGAATGTATTATAGTGTGTTTTTATAGCAAGCTTCAGTCTGTGCAAAGTGAACTGGAATAGCAGCGTTGGGTTAGTAATATACTGAAGCCCCTCCGGTGTGATAAAACTCCCGTCGGGATAAATGTCTTGCATTTTGTCAATACCAGCCTCTCTCAGCGAACGCATCGGGCCTTCTTCCTGCGTCACCGAGAGCGCCGCATGGTGCGCCAGAGGCAGCGCCGGAGCATAAATCAGGAGCTTTGCTGTGAGTTTACCAATAGACTGCCAAGCGGCAATGGTGGTGTCTACCGCATTTATTTCGTGCTTGGGCGTGCCCCTCTGCGAGTGTGTAAGTATGCCAGGTAACGGGATCGGGTGTACATCGCCATCTTCCACAGCAACATGAGGAGTGAAGGCGTGGGGGTTGTACCAATAGTACGCGTATTGCGCCTGGGTGCAGAGATAATATATGTATAGATCTGATGCGCAAAAGCCTCCTTTGGCGTAATCTAGCGTGAGTGTATTCCAGCCCACCCTAGCTTGTTTGCCTCCCCAGATTAAGCGAAGTAATGATGACCGTACAGTGTTGAAAAAATGCTTAGACAGTTTTATAGGGATATTGCAGAAGAGATATAAAAAACGCAGCGTTAGCGATGCGATCCGCCAGTGATAATGGCAGCGCTGTCCACCTGTCCAATTGTTTCTCCAGGGCAACACACGCCCTCCCATAATTTTCTTTAACAACGATCTCGGGGTCCCGATGTACCCAAATACCCAAATACTTAACTGGGTCAGTAGACCACACCAACGGATAGTCCATATTAGGCGGGCTCGTTATCGGTGTCAGAGGTATAATCACAGATGTATCCCAATTACTGGCTAGACCCGAAAAAATGGCCGAATCTGATGTATTTGCGCAGCACGGGGGCCAGGTGCCGCTGAGGCTCTCTGATAAAAAGCACCATGTCGTCAGCATAAAGAGATATACCAACTGGGCAGTGCATAAAATTAAGGGCAGTCTCCCTGTGCCGCTGACGTATTATGCAAGCCAGAGGCTTCAGCATGATCGAGAACAGCAGCGGTGACAGAGGGCTTCCCTGCCGGGTACCTCTCTCAATCTGAAATGGCTCTGAGGTTAGGCCACCCACGCGCACCCGCGCTGAGGGCTCAGAGTATAATAAACGCACCCAGCCAATAAAAATCTCAGGGAAACCCATGCGTTGCAGGATTTGAAACATGTAACTCCATTCTATGGAGTCAAATGCTTTCGCAGCATCCAACATGACAGCAGCAGCGGGGAGAGCAGGGTCTAGAACATGAAACATCGCGAATATAATACGTAAGTTATGGGACGTGGACCTTTCTAGTATGAAGCCAGATTGGTCCGGTAAGACCAGACATGGCATTAAAGGCTGGAGTCTGGAGGCTAGAATTTTAGTTAGTATTTTTGCATCCAAATTAATCAAGGATAAGGGGCGGTATGATTCGCAAAAAGAGGGTGACTTGTCTTTTTTAAGTAAGGTGATGATCAAAGCCTGTCTGAGCGACGGTGGAAGCCGCCCTGTCTCATGTGCCTCGCCATATACCTCCAGCAAATGGGGAGTTAGGAGCTCGGCGTATTCTTTATAGAATTCTGCCATGCGGCCATCCGGCCCTGGCGCTTTTTTGTTTGGCAGAGCGCGTATTGCCGCCTGAATATCAGATGCTTCAATTGGCTGACTTAAATATTCTCGGTGTCCATCCGCCAGCCATGCACATGCAACCAGAGCCAGAGGGTCAGCGCTCCCCGCGACGTGTACATGTTAACATAACTGTTACGGAATTGATCCACTATGGCCTGTGGTGTATAATGTTCCCCACCCTGCGCATCTATGATTTTGGTGATGTGTTGGTGCTCAGCATGGAATTTGAGCTTAGCAGCTAAATTACAGCCTGGCCGACCTCCTTCGCCATAGGCCCGGGCTCTGTGTCTTTTAGATAAGTACAGTATTTCAGTTTCTGCCATTTCATCATACTCTAAAATCAACTCATGAATGCGAGAGAGTGTGGTTGCACATGGCCTGGTTTTGTATTTTTTTCCAAGCTCCGATAGTGTTTTCTCTATCCTCTAGAGCTGTCCCCTGATATCTTTTAAAATACCCGCTGTGGTGCTGATGCAGACTCCCCTAATAGTGACCTTGAAGGCCTCCCAGAGAGTTGCAGCGCTATCTACAGTGCCTGCATTTATATCAAAATATTGCCCTATTGCTTTCCTGAAATTGTCAGAATAGGTAGGG
This sequence comes from Calotriton arnoldi, assembly GCA_963921515.1. Classification (NCBI taxonomy): domain Eukaryota; kingdom Metazoa; phylum Chordata; class Amphibia; order Caudata; family Salamandridae; genus Calotriton; species Calotriton arnoldi. Next base: position 892,591 of record CAWUFW010006926.1, on the reverse strand, counting down.
TCTAAGAGGGCCTCCGAGCGAAATCTCCATGTGAACGGGCGATGAGTATTGGTGGGAATAGTGAAAGCGAGCTTAACTGGGTTGTGATCAGATAACGTGCGAGGGAGAGGGACGATATCCATAACCCAGGCATTCGCCCCCTCGCTTAACAGCCAGTAGTCCAGACGGGACCAGCTACCGTGCGCCGGGGCGGCATGTGTGCCCTCCAATGTATCCCAATTGCGAAGCCTCCAAGCATCAATCAGACCAAACTCCAACATACTGTCCCTGATGCATTGGGCAGCTCTAGGAGTGCATCCGCCCTGTTGGATAGATTTATCCTTGCTCGGATCCAAGTGTGTGTTAAGACCCCCCCCACACACAATTGCAGCATCAGGCCAATCACGTAGTACACTAAAAATGCGTGCAAACACCTCAGGTTCGTCCGCAATGGGACCATAGACATTAACAATAGTCAGTGACGAGACCCCTAGCTTGCCATACACCATAGCGTAGCGCCCCTCTTCATCTGTGCACGTTTTTAGTGGTGTGAATAGAAGACCCCTTTTTAGCAGGATGAGAACCCGTCTGGCATAGGACGAATAAGACGAGGCAAGTTTATACCCAGCCCACTTGAGAGCGATCCTGGCCTCAGACACCTTGGTCAGGTGCGTCTCCTGTAGGAGAGCAATCTGAACCCCATGCGAGTCCAGATAGGCGAAGACCTGCTGGATTTTCTTGGGGGAATTTAGCCCTCGGACATTCCACGTTAAACTTGTGAACTTATCGTCCTTTGTCGCCATTGAGAGTGACAACCATTAGCATAGTGAGTACCCATCTGTATGATAACAAGCCAGAACATATATACCATAGCCAGAGCATCGGAACAATCACAGTTAACAAACCCCACTTTCCAGAATGCGGACCCCACACCCCCACCCACTTTAGCATACCCAACTTGCCAAAGCCATCCCGTAAGCTAAAACATACCCTTACAGAGTGAAACATGTGCTAGATGTGATATGGGGCACACCCATTGTGGAACGCTGTGGCACAACCTACTCCCTCGATGACAAGGGAGGTGGCCGACCAATATAACATGCACTCCCTAGACCATCCATCAGTAAGATTCATTACACATAAGAAACCAGAATTACAAATAGAACAGTATGTCACCAGCCCTGCCACGGGGGGGCACCCAATGCAAAAAGGATACAGGTATACGAATGCAAAGCAGCAGAAGCAACGCACTTCAATTGCAGGAGAACGCTACGAACACTACTGTAACGAAAAACAGCTACTGCTTACAAAGCAACACGGCAGAGGCACCGCGCCTCGATGTCCAGGATAACAGTGCGAGTAGTGATATTCACAATACAGGTTCTGCAAGAAAGTCAATGAGTCGGAATGCCGATCAATGTTCAGTACACCTTAACCTTCATCGTCTGAAGCATCAGGGGCGGCCTGTTTCCTGCGCCGGAGAGATTTTGCAAAGTCCATGGCCTGCTTCGGGTTGGTGAAAATCCTGGCTTTATCATCGGTGCCGATACGAAGCCGGGCCGGATATAACATAGCATACTGTACGTTCTCGGCGATCAGGAGCTTCTTCACTTGCTGGAATTCCGTTCTAGCAGCCTGAACCGCTGCAGTGAAGTCAGGGTAAAATGCCACCGTGTTACCCTGATACGTGATGGTACCTTTCTGACGGGAGATGCAAAGTACCGAGTCACGGTCTCTGAAATTTAATAAATGCGCAATTATCGGTCTGGGCGGAGCACCTGGAGGTGAGCGAACTGACAGTGAGCGATGGGCTCTCTCTGCGATGAGCAATTCAGAGAGGTTTTCCGTGCCGCAGACGTCCCGGAGCATGTTCTCCACATATGTCTCCAGCTTGCCCACATTCGTTGACTCCGGCAGCCCCAGTATGCGCAGATTATTGCGCCGGGATCTGGCCTCAAGGTCTTCATTTTTGGCCTGAATGACAGCCAGAATCTTCTCCATATCTGATGCTTTGGTAGTGACTTGTTGCAGACCGTCTTCGGCGTCAGAGATACGTTGTTCTGCTTCACCGAGCCTGGTAGCTTGTCTGTGCAGTTTGGCTGACATGTGGTCCATACGACCACTGAGGGCCTCGATCTTCCCATCTAGGGACTGAAGACTTGCTTGGAAAGCAGACAATGTCTTTTCCAGGGCGGACGGAGTCTCGGTAGTGGTGTCCAGCTCAGAGTCAGAAGTGGCTCTCTGTTGTGGGTTGCCAGGTTTCGGCAAGTCAAAAGTAAGGCGCAGCTGATTTCTATCTGGTTTGCCCATGGCGACAGACCCGCAGCAGCACGGGGGACACCAGCACCGCAGAGGCCCCACACGTATCCTTGGTCTGCGCTTCCGCTGCTCACCTCCGTGCACCCGCCTCACCACGCGCACAATGAGGGAAGGGGCAGAGATTCAAATCTGCACCAATGTGAGACATGCGCGCTTTTTACACCTCTAGCGCCTGTTACCGTGTGGCAAAATGGTGCTTGCAATCAAATGTCAGTGGGTGAAGTGAGCTTGGCTGCAAGTAGGGTCCAAAGCAGGAGTCCGGTGTGTCGCGAGCTGCTCCCACCGATGATGTCAGGGCCTCAGTAATTATCACCAGCTTTTCGGCACTGCTACTCTCGGATAGCTGAGGACACCGCTGTGGAGGTTCCAGGCACATTTTACGGATATCTGCCGTCCGGCCAGCACCGCAAAGCCTTCATGTTGCTTTGATTCAAATCGAAGCAGCGCTTGGTCCGATTAATACGTCCAATCGCTTCTGCTATTCTTAGTACAAAGAAGTCAAGTTTCACGAGCATTATTTGATTGAATGCTCGCCCTTGGCTCTAAAATAATCAACCTGGCCGAGACCCCTGTGCGCCAGTAACCACCTAAACTTCAGCATCAGGCAACTGAGTCAGCCCAACCACCCTTGGATTGAACCCCAGGTGTACTCACCCCAAGGCCTTGGGGGAGAGTTCTACGTGCGCCCTAAAATATTTTGAAGTATCGGCTGTCCACCTCATATCTTTGTCCTGAAGAAGACCCTTACTGACATCGTTAATTTATGCTGGTTGTCAGGGTCGAAACGTCGACGGTCTTGTTGTCCATTCATCAGGTCTCCTAGCATACCAATTTATGTAATTTGTTTACCAAGCCAGGGTGACTGTCACTATCTGATGTCTTATCGGACCTTGTCTCTAATATTTCTTTGTGTAAATATATGTATTGTATATTTTTTCACCTTGTTGTATAATACACATATTCTGTCACTACGTCACTTCACTCACTGTGTCACTATAATTACGTCCACATGCGCCGTTTTTTAATTGAATTATCGGACAGCCTCTCTTTTCACTTTTTTCAAATGTCGTGGTAATTCCTGACATAATGAGTTTGCAAATATGAAGTAAAATATTGTTTTCTCTAAGAATGAGACAAATTTGTCTTTTTGTTTGTGTTCAAGCTGTTCATGCATATTTAATTGCTCTTGTTTATTAAGCATTGAATACCATAAAGAAATTGTTTGACCCGACAGAACCGATTGTTGCTGATATCATATGTACCCAGGTTCTGAGGGACACTGGGTTACCCCATTGCTTTGTACAGTGGAGGTTCCAGGGGCAGCGACCACAGGAGCTTGAAGTGCTGAGTAAGGGCCACTGGCAGTTCAGAAAATGTCAGCCCCACCACACTAGGTCACCACAGCACAGTACTGGTTTTCGCTTCAGGGGGGCAGTGCGTTGTGTCTGGGGTCCGCGGGGGGTGATTTGCTGCCGTTTCCCACACACCCGGCCCACAATCGCCAAGGATGGGAGGCGCCGCCTCAGTGGGAGCCGCGCGCACCGTCCGATCCTCAGCGTCTCACAGCAGGCTCACGGCAGGCCCGTCCCAGGCCTCACGAACACGTTCCGGCCGAAGCACGGCTGAGTTCACAGCTCCCCGCTTCCCGCCACAACCAGGAGCCCTCCGTATAAGTGCGATCTCACCAGAATGATGAAGCAGCAGAAGTCAGCAGGTAGGCAGAGCGCTGCGATAAACCAGCGGAGCCGCAGCTAGTCCAGGCCTCACAGCGTCCCCAGCCGTTTCCCCCGCCATGTTGCTCTGTGATTCTCCACCGGCCCGCACCCCCAGCTCGGCGTCTCTGTGTTCCTAGGCCAAAAGACTCACAGCACCCCAGTCGAGGCACCGCAGCGCATCAAAGATCGCCAAATGTTCATGCAGTGGGCAATCGCAGCGGGCTGCCAGCGCCGCCGCGCATGCACCCCACGTCTCAAACAGCCGTAGCGCCGGTCACCTCCGTCTGTCCACACTGGAGGCTTAATACATACGGGTGCTCTTGTGGTAAATTAAATTTACTTATTACCTCATTTCTGAATTTCTATGCTTAATAAATCATAATTTCTTGTCAATGCAAAGCGAGGAGTCCGTGGTGCTCAAATGAAGGAGGAGAAGACCAATAACTCGAGTTAAAGGGAGCGCTTCCAGCACCAAGCGGGCACCGGAGCAATCTCTCAAGTCCCTCTCTTTAAGTGGGGGTTTATTTTCAACAGCAGAATATTTATACAGTCTTGGTCACGAGGCAAAATAGAGGAACAAACAGGTCGTGGCAGATAGAGGAACAAAGATTCAGCAAGAGGAGCAGAGTGTGAAGAAATGGGGGCGTGTCTTAGGCTTCGTGAGGGGACTTGCGATGTGAAATAGTCTGACAGTTGGAAGGGGAAGGCTTCCACATTTGGGGGTTTGTGCTCGTGCTTCATGTCAGAAACATGAACCATCTCTGCGGGGGAGCAGGAACTCATGTACTGGTTTCCCGGACTTGGCAGAAACCACAGAGACAGATGGTGAAAATGAGGAAAACCAGGTGCAGGGGTGTCGTGCTCGGGGTCTTGGGACACCAAAGGGTGAATTAAAAACAAAATGGTGTCGGCTTTTAATGTGGGCAATTATTAATCGCGCAAAGGGGATCGCGCAAAGGGGCATAATTAGATCGCGCAGAGGGCAGCGAAGGGGCATAATTATAGATTTTATTTCCACATTCCCTCCTTGCCCCAGAGTGTACCTACATTATATCTCAATTTGCATGAGATCATTTATACATTCTTGTAACATGATTCTTTCCCTTTCTCTCTGCTGGACAAGTGGTTTAGGAATGCATTTTGCAGCGCATAGACCGCATAGGGCAGGACCACATTGGATGCAAAGGCAGCATCCAGTTATTATCAGGAATATTATGCCTGCTGCTGACAGCAGTTGCCATCCCCAGGACGATATTATCTTCCAGAACCAGTCAGACCACGTCCAAGTGCCAGGTTCTTGATGTAAACTTACGGCTATCTTGTGTTATTTTGTTATGGCCGTGTATACAGATGGGGAATTATCAGGAATAAATATACAGCAGCTAGAGCCTATAATTTTACAGGCTCCGCCTCTGTCAGCCAAGATGATGTCAAGGACAAGGCGATTTTGGAGAGTAACCAATCGTATGGCAGACTGCTCCTGGGTTAAGCTCCCCAGGGCAGACGCCGTCTGGTTTACTACAGCCTCTAAGGTCCTTGTCAACCTGCGTATAAGCTTGCTGTTCTGTACAGGGCCAACAAAGAAGAAGAACCCTTTGTTAAAATCTGTATACTGTTCCCATGAGGTTTCCGTTTGGTCAACCAAGGAGGTATCGATCGTTCTTTTATGTCTGACATGGGGCACTAGGAGGTCTCTGTGGTAAGTGGATGGGGCCACAAAGACAGGGGGTAACAGGAATGCTATATAGCAAGTTCCCCCCAGTTCAAGGGCAGCTGCACATAGGCCGTTTGGCCACAGATGAAATAAGTATGGCGAGATGCTAGAAATGAGGACTTTCCTCTGTCTTCAAAACTTATAGTGGTATGACAGTCACTGTGTCCTAATGGAACAGAGCCATTTTTCTGGATGCACAGGTGTCCTTTTACTGGTGAGACCGAGATGGAAGGGGAACCAGCATTCTTTTTAGGTTTGGTATTTAACATCTTGTAGGACATGGTCATGTTCCCTTGCTTGTATTCTTCACTTTCTAGGACTGTACCGGTCGCCTGAGGATCTCCCTCCTTATTAGGGTAACAGGCAGTATTGAGTACCTTGTTTAAATCCCCCAAGGCCACCCATTCTTGCATGAATTATTTCCGTCAGGGCAGGAGGTGGGGGTAGTAGCGTCAGCTGTTATTAGGGCGAACCAGGCTTCACAAGTTCCATTATAAGAGAATGGGAAAGAAAAAAAGGCATCCCTCCCTTTTTCTGATGAGGTGGGATGCGGCCACATATCCAACAATTGGTGCTATTACTGGCTTGCTGAGTGTGGTGTAGCATCTGTATGAAGGTATTGTTTCGCAAGGCTAGTCTATGGGCTTGTTCATGAGGGGGTAGGTCGTGATAGATGTGTTCCTGAGTGCTGTTGGGTGTATGAGAGGTGTGTTGTGTTGGGGGAAAAACAGTGTGGAGAATCCAACCAAGACACGTCATAACTGCCATGAGGAAAAATAATACTGTCAAACATATAATAGGACCATTATGTCTTTTTCTAGAGTTCATTTTTTTTTTTCTCCCACATAGTCAAGGTGTTAAAATCCATTCCCATGCTCCAACCGCTTCACCACTGGACCGACGCCCAATGGACTTAATTAGCCAGAGTCCGAATGGCAGACCTTAACTTTGATTTGTAATCCTGTTGTGGGGTTAGTTCCAAAGGCAATAAAGATTGTTCAGTCACAATGTCAGTGGGATTGGCAGGGCCATCAGCAACAGTGTCTTTTTGTCCAAAATGTTTCCGGCAGTGGCTTGCGTGGAGCCAGCCCTTCCTGCCCTCGACCTTCACTGCTGTCCGTGTTGTTAGTAGTACGAGTCTTGGCTTCTTCCACCTGGGCTGGAGGGGACTGGTCCGGACGAAGTTCCTCACGAGGACCCAGCCCCCGGGTTGGATGGCGTGTTCTTCCGGGTTGGTTTTGTCAGGGAAGGTGGCAGCAACCTGAGAACGACAAGATTGGAGTGCAGACATCAAGGAAGCCAGGTAGTCAGTCAGCATAGTACTGTCAACATCAGTTATTCTTTTAGGCCTTGGCGTACCCCACATATTTGGTGGTCTGCCAAAGACCACTTCATATGGAGATAAGCCAGTTCTGGAACGGGCTACCATACGCATGTAGAAGAGGGCAACCGGTAAGGCTACCATCCAGTCCACGCCTTTGTCAGTGCATATCTTGGCCAATTTTGTCTTCAAAGTTTGGTTGTGCCTTTCTACTAGACCTGCTGCATGAGGATGTCTTACACAGTGAAACTTCCAAGTGTACCCTAACAGAAGAGACACTTGCTTCATGAGTTCAGAGGAAAAAGGTTGGCCGTTATCTGAGTAGATGACACGGGGCAACCCATACCTCGGAAAAAACTCTCTAACTAATTGTTTAGCAGTTGTCGTTGCAGTGTAATCTGGAACGGGATAGGCTTCTGTCCATCTGGTCAGAGCACACACTACAACTAGCACATACTTGTGGCCTCTACATCTCTCCATCTGGATATAGTCCATCTGGAGAACTTCAAATGGATGGTCAGGGGGTTGGAATCCTCCCTGTTCCACCTTTGTGCCTTTTCCTGGGTTGAACTGATTACAAATCATGCACGTTTTAACTTTTTGTTTGGCTGCAGCTCTCAAATGTTTGTTGTGCCATATATTCTGTATGCTGTCTAACATTGCTTTTTCTCCCAGATGTGCTGGTCCATGTATGGTGTTTACCATAACTTGTACCATGGCATCCGGTAGAAACCATACTGCTCTTTCAGGTGTCATCCAGCCTTGATCTGTAAGGACCCCTCCTTTTTCCTTCCATTCTAGCAGTTCCTGTGGTGTGGCGTGACTTTGGACATCCTGGATGTCAGAAAAGGGGTCTCGTATTGTATATTGGCGGTGTGGTATACTTAATTCTGTGTTTGCTGCTAACTTGGCTGCACTGTCTGCAGAATCATTTCCTTTTGATATTTCATCTGTTCCTTTTGTGTGCGCTTTACATTTTAGCACTGCGATTTTCTCTGGTAACTGACTGGCCTCTAAGAGGGCAGTGATGAGTGTAGCATGCTGTATTCTGAACCCATGTGATGTGAGAAATCCTCTCTCTTTCCATAATGTACCGAAGTTGTGTACAACTCCAAAGGCATATTGTGAATCAGTGTAGATGTTAACTGACTTTCCTTTTGCTAAGTGACATGCTCGTGTTAGGGCTATGAGTTCTGCTGCCTGTGCCGACAGTATCTCTATCTTGTGTGCTTCTAAAGTGTCTGTACCATTTGTGACGGCATAGGCTGCTGCTAATTCTCCTGTGGGGAGTCTCATACATGAACCATCAACAAAGAGTGTCATTTCTGCCTTAGCAAGGGGAGTATCTTGTAAATCTGGTCTTGGTTTGGTCACTAAATCAATTATGTCAATACAATCGTGAATTTCTTCAGTAGGAGAGGTCAGTGGCAACAGTGTTGCTGGGTTTAAAATGTTGCAGCGTCTAATCTCAATGTGTGGCTGAAAAAGTGTCATCTCATATCCGGTGAGTCTGGCTATTGTCAGATGCTGTGTTTGTGTTCTGTTTAACAGAAGTTCTACAGCGTGTGGGACCTGAACTATCAGATGATGTCCCAATACACTAGAATCGCTTTGTCTAATAGCTTGTGCAGTAGCTGCTACTGATTTTAGACATGCAGGCAATGCTTGTGCTACTGGATCTAATGTGCTTGAAAAATAACCACATGGTGTATGTTTGTCTGCTTGAAGTTGGGTCAGAACTGATAGTGCTGTACCTGAGTTTTCTGTTACAAATAATGTAAAATCTTTGGTGTAATTAGGTGTTGCCAGCACTGGGGCTTGACACATAGCTTTTTAAGAGACTGAAAGGCTTGCGTGTGTTCATCTGTCCAGGGTAATTGTGGAGTAGCGCCAGCTTCGAGTGTTGTCAGCTGCACTAACGGTTTGGAAATGAGTGCAAATTGTGGGATCCACTGTCTACAATATGAGGTGAGACCAACAAAGGCTCGAACTTGTTTCTGTGTTGTTGGTTGTGGTATTTGTTGTATGAGTTGGATGCGTTCCTGTGTAAGCTGCCTACCCTCCTTTGACAGCAAGTGCCCTAAGTATGCCACTTGCTGTAAACAAAATTGGAGCTTACCAGGGGAAACTTTATGGCCATTTGCAGCTAGGAATTCTAGTACTAGTAGTGATGCTTCAGCACATGCTGCGTCAGATCTGGCCGTAATGAGGATATCATCAACATATTGTAGTATGGCTGTATCCGTGGGCATTTGAACAGTATCTAGTTGTCTTTTTAATGCTTGGCTATATACGCTTGGACTCTCTGTGAAACCTTGAGGAGCTCTTGTGAATTGGAAACTTCGTCCTTGAAAGGAGAAGCCAAAAAGGTATTGACTGTCTGGGTGAATAGGTATGCTAAAGAATGCGTTTTCAAGTCAATGACTGAAAAATGCGTTGCTTCCGCATCTATGGCTGTGAGTAGGGTGGAGATGTCTGGAACCACAGGGTGTTGTGGAACGACACATTTATTGAGCTCTCTCAAATCCACCACTAGTCTGTAGACAGGTGGTGTTCCTGGTTCCACTTTTTTATGAACTGGTAAAACAGGGGAATTGCAAATGTTAGAAGTTGTTTCCTTAATCACACCTGACTGTATTAGGTCCTGAATAATTAACATTAATGCTTGTTCAGCCTGAGGTGGAATTTTGTATTGCCTTATGCGTGGTAGTTGGGCTCCCTCTTTCAGTGTAACCTTGTGAGGTGTTATTTCCATACATCCTACTGTGGTGGAATCAGTGGCCCACAGGGTGTGTGGCAAATCTTTCAAACGCTCATCTAATTCTCTACTTGTGTAGTGGCCCTTGAAATCTCGCAGAAATAGTCTGACATCTGTAGGTGAGCAAACAATGACAGCTCCTAATTCTTTCAATGTTTTTATACCAAGCAAGTTTTCTGGACATGATTTTGTCAATATAAGATCTGTAGTTGTCATGAGGGGACCAACCTGCAAGGGCAGTGGCTTTGACGTGACGTTTGTCACAGGTTGTCCCGAGAAACCCAGAGAAATACTTTTTGAACCCGAGAGAGGAGCCTCTGGGACCTCTTGATGGCTTATTGTTGTTTTACTGGCCCCAGTGTCTAGTAGAAACTTCCTATCCTCCCCAAGAAGTCGGACCTCTATAAATGGACCTGTCTGATCTACTGGAATGGGGATTAGGGGCAGTTTGTCATCTTCTCTTTCTGGGCAACATCATGAGAAATCTGGGTAATATTCAGTGTAGGCGCTGTCTATAATATTCATTTGGGCCATTTGTGTTGTCAGTGGAACTGAAGGTGTTGAACTGTCTAGGGAATCATTCTGTTTTGGCTGATATGGGCGTGGCTGGGTCTTACTAGTAGCCAAATTGTGCTTTAAGACAGGGCAATCTTTAACGAAGTGTCCCATCTTTTGCAATAATTACAAGTGCTTTTTATATTTGTCTGGCTACTTGGTGTCTGTTGACGCTGGGGTGCAGTTTGGGCTACTAATGCTTTCATCTTTGTGTCTTTCATGCGTTTCTTATCATTTTCTTCTTCATCCCTAATTCGATTCTGGTGATATTGTAGCATTTGTAACACCTGTGGAGGTGTATGTGCTTGCCAGGTACTTTCTACTTTTAGTACTCTGTCCTTAATGGCTGGCAAGGCGTTATCTACTAATTTGGAAACAAACAGATGCGGGTAAGCTTCACTTGTTGGCGTAAGGCCGCTATTTACCGCAAAACACTTTTCAAGTCTAGTGTAATAATCTCCTATGTCTTCACCATGTTTCTGTTTGCAGGAGGAAATGGCATCCCAGTCCTCCTTTTTCACTGTTAGTAACTGTGGTAGCACCTTTAAAATAGTGCCAGGAAGTGCTTTTAGTTTGTCTCCTATACCTTGACCTGCTACTCTAGTATTTTCGTCATTCTGAAGTTCAGTCCATTTAATGTGTTCACCTGCTACTTCCCAATCTTTTTCTCTTAGTTTGTCATATATACCTGATGGCAACAATAATTTCAGAATTGCTGTGATATCAGAGAGAGTATATGTTCCCATCATTAATACATCTCCTAATTCCTTAAAGAATCCAGCAGGATCCTTTGAGTGGGAGGGAACCATCTCTTTCATCCTTAGTAACTCAAGTTTTGTCAAGGGTACATAAATGAAGACGCGTTGTAGCGCGCCATTCGTGTCAGCTCTGGGGTGGACCTCTCTCATGGGGAACTGGCGTGTTTGAGGAAGTCTATTAGTTGATCCACACGTATTATGGGGAGATCTATATCCAGTCACTTTCTGGTATTTCTGTCTAAAATCTATAAATGTGTTAAGAAAAACTGAACTATTGTGGAGGAACATGTTATCAGCGCAGTCAGACAGAAAATCTTCGAGTCTTGGATCATGTTTAAAATGAGTGTCATTGAGTGTGATGAGATGTTGTACCATGTAGAGACTTGCTAATCTTTGATGTGAGCGTGGTAATGCTAGAAAAAGCTGGGCTATGAGATCATTGTCATATATCTTATATTGAGAGACCCATAGGGTCGCAGTTCTAGCTATTTCCTCCTCCTCCGGTGTAAGCGGAGGTTCCTGGTCTAACCAGTAGTCTAATGCATTGGATGTATTTTCAAATAACTCATCTGGAGATGACCGTTCAGAGTGACCTTGGAGGAATGTAGGCGGGGGTGTTCGTGAATTAGGGGCGGAAGAACGAACGGGTAGGACTTTTTCAGTAGGTTCAGTAATTTCCTCCTCAAGTTTCTTATTCTCTTCATTTGTTTGCAAGTTTTGCAGAATACGGGTCACATTACGGGTGAACCTGTCTAGTGCATCATTTATAAGTTCTAGACTAGTGTGGTCGGATGCGGAATCTAATAAGTCAAAAAGTGAAACTGGTACATTTCTTTCCTCTGCTTGTATGTGTTTTATGAAACAGCAAAGGAGGAACCTATACATGTGCATTTTTACAGGGTGTGATCTTCTTGTAGTCATAGCGTTAATGGCTCGTGAGTTCTCTCCAGTACGAAGAAACTCAGAGGCCGCTTGAAGAAACGTGTCAATTGCTGGTAGATGTCTTATTTCTTCCCAGGAGTCATGAAGTATTTTACTTATTCGGCCCGCCTCCCCTGTGTTGCTCGGAGTCGGGTCATAGGGGCAGTCAGGAATTGTTTTACCTGGGTCTGGACCTACGGCACCCCCTTCTGGAGTGAGAGGTGGTGCGTTATGTTGTGAAAGGGGTGGCGGAGGCAGAGGGTGTTGAATGACTGGAACTTCATAGGGTGGTGGAGTATCTAAGAGAAAATTAGTAAAAGTATCCTCTGGTGGTGGGGCTGTAGGCTGTGCTGATGCAATGTTAAGGTTTTCAGGTGCAGATGGCAATACAGGATAAAAACCAGTAGAAATGGCTGATTGTTCCCTTTTATTCCTTTCACTAACTACTTCTTTCCCTATTTCTTGTAACTGTTCTTTCTTGGCCTGCTCTGACATTCTCTTACCCTTTTCAACTTTATGAAATTCCTTCTGTTGCCTCCTATGGGCTTCTTTTCTCCATAATTCTACTGAGTCACTCTGTGACTGGCGGACTCTCTTTTTCTTCCATAACTGTTCCTCTAATTTCATAATACACTCCGTATCAAAACTACCATTTTCAGGCCATCTATATCTGAGTTCTAGGTCTTTAGTATATTCTACCCATAGATCACAATAAATAAGTGCACCGACACCATGTTTGGCATACATGAAGTGTCCTGGAGTATCCCGAGGAGGAAGGGGAATTTCCTTCTCAAGAATACTCCTTTTGGTTGCCATCTTACGTATTTTCGAGAAAATAGGCATGATGGCAAGACTTTCAAAGATTTTAGAAGTGAGAAAAACATAAACAGAACAAATATCTTTACCGTACCCACGAAAGAGGTGAGTCCGTCTTTTATACTAGTTTAGTAGTCCTCACAAAATAAGTGAGAAACCCACAAAAAACATGTATCTTTACCGTGCCCACAAGGTAGTGAGTCCGTCTTTTATACTAGTTTTAGTAGTCCTCACCAAAGATAGGTGAGAAACCAAAAAACGCGTATCTTTACCGCCCCCACAAAAGCTGTGGGTTCGTTTTTATACTTTTCAGCAGTACTCACCGAAAAGTAACTGGAAGGCCTCTTTAAGATTTTGGGAAAACGCGGCGCGCAGTTTCAAGGTGGGATTTGTAGAACCTCGGACTCGTCTGCTTCGCAGGTTGGGCTTTGGTTCAGGACGTTCCGCTATTTCCTCACCGCCTCGTGTGGATGCTGGGCCGCAGTCGGTCCCCCTCTTCGCCTCGAGGGAGTTAGCGGGAATTCCCCGCGTTGTGCACTTTTGAAGTCCGTCAACGGTCAGGAGGGGACAGTACCGGGTCCAATATCGCCGGCACGTGGGGGAAAGGGAAGGTCCCTGTTCGGGCGCCAATTACTGTGGTAAATTAAATTTACTTATTACCTCATTTCTGAATTTCTATGCTTAATAAATCATAATTTCTTGTCAATGCAAAGCGAGGAGTCCGTGGTGCTCAAATGAAGGAGGAGAAGACCAATAACTCGAGTTAAAGGGAGCGCTTCCAGCACCAAGCGGGCACAGGAGCAATCTCTCAAGTCCCTCTCTTTAAGTGGGGGTTTATTTTCAACAGCAGAATATTTATACAGTCTTGGTCACGAGGCAAAATAGAGGAACAAACAGGTCGTGGCAGATAGAGGAACAAAGATTCAGCAAGAGGAGCAGAGTGTGAAGAAATGGGGGCGTGTCTTAGGCTTCGTGAGGGGACTTGCGATGTGAAATAGTCTGACAGTTGGAAGGGGAAGGCTTCCTCATTTGGGGGTTTGTGCTCGTGCTTCATGTCAGAAACATGAACCATCTCTGCGGGGGAGCAGGAACTCATGTACTGGTTTCCCGGACTTGGCAGAAACCACAGAGACAGATGGTGAAAATGAGGAAAACCAGGTGCAGGGGTGTCGTGCTCGTGCTCGGGGTCTTGGGACACCAAAGGGTGAATTAAAAACAAAATGGTGTCGGCTTTTAATGTGGGCAATTATTAATCGCGCAAAGGGGATCGCGCAAAGGGGCATAATTAGATCGCGCAGAGGGCAGCGAAGGGGCATAATTATAGATTTTATTTCCACACTCTTGGAAACTATTAGAGCCCGCAACTGTGTCCACCGGCGGATCCCATGAATGCGCTGATAGCCAAAGGGCTGCACCGGGTGCCAGATCTCCAACAGCCTCTATTTACGCGGCCGCCATGTTGTTTCAAGTGCCAGCCCTCCGCCAACAAACACTCGCACCTTCCAGGGGCCGAAGACTGCAACCAAACGCCCAAGGCAGATTCCTGGCAGGTAGCAGTCAGTCGCCAACGATTTTCAGGCGTGGATGGCTTCTAGGGAGCAGGATAGTTGCAGGATTAGGAGGTCGGCCGGCAGAGCTGCACTACGGCGCAGCCATCTTGCCGTGCGCCCTCTAGCGCCCCCGTGTTATCTCCCCAACTTCTGTTGTTTCTTTTTGGACAATTGTTATAATTTTCTAGCTTTTTGATTGACTAATTATTGTTCCTAGCACAAGCATATGGAGCTTGTTTCATGCATATGTTTGGTAATTCTATACTGGATGGTGGTCTCTGTATAGGAGCTCAATAAAAGTACTTTTGCCACTATTTGCATTTGAGTGTTCTTGCGTCAATGTAAATCATGAGCTTGTGTAGAGGACTGAATTCAGGGTTTGCCGATTAAAATAAGTGTGTTTAAGTGTGGGCATACTACTTCTATTCACCGTTATGCCGGCTGGCAACAACGAAGGATCTCACCTTTTGTTTGTCTTGAGCAAGTTTTGGTACGCTGCCCAATCTGTAGTTCAGGGCCTTCATCTCTGTTTTCCACATTTTGCCTACAGATGTTCTTTGGCCTCATCTCAGATAGTACTTTAACCATCTTTCCTATGTCATACATAGTCTGTATGTTCCAGAATACAATTTTGGACTTGTACTTGGCACTCATAACTTCTGTCATTATTTTCATTGCCGCTTTAACTACTGTTAAACATGCATGTCTCATACAAAGACTCTGGAAGCCTCTTGAGCCAACAGGATTTAGAGTTTTTTGCTGCTATTTCCATAACAAATGTTTTTTTTTTTTTTTAAGGGGACAAGGTTGTTTGCCTTGTGTCAAACCTGGAGGACAAGTGGATCAGGCTTTGTCTCATCTCTACTTTTAGGCTTGTCCGGCATGGGCGACCTTGCAAGGAGACCAAGCTCTCGCAGGCATAACTGTCCTGGTCACTGAAACGCACAAGCCCATCAACCACTTCAAGTAGTCAATCCTCTGAGGGGAAGACGGGGCATGGACCAACGTGTCTGCCATTGGCTGACTTGACTCCAACTTAGATTGGGGCACACTGTGTAGTCACCTCCTCATTTTGTCGGATAAGATCATCGCCATAAGTGATAGCTCTAACTTTGAGTAAAATCTCACTAAAGGATTTTCAGACCTTGTTCATTTGGAACCAAATAAAATTAGCTGTAGGGCTAATAGAGTTAATACACATAGCAATGCTAAAGTCCAGAGATTTAAATTCAACACAATCTTCTTGTAAAAATAGATTTCTTGGATGAGGAAATGGCTGTATGGTTGGCTTCCAGCGACTTTTTTTTATAAAGAGCCTGAGCATTGCAAGACAAAGCTGGTCTGGATCAGCTGGAGAAAAACGTTCACGTGGCGGTGGGCTCATGGCTAAAATATCTGCGAAACCCTAATACAGAACATTTCATTCAGCCTTTAGCAAGTAATGATGGGCGCTGAACAGATGTCAGTGTCTCTTTATGTTGCTCGAATGCTCACGACAAACAGAAAGAAATGAAAAGATAGTGCCTGAAGCTCCTCATACGTCAGTTGTTATTTCCCTTTCCCCTGCCAAAAGAAAACCTTTTGTAGAGGCCTCCTGTCCCCCTACAGGCAACATTTTATGCTGTCTGTTAGATCCGCTTTTTCTGCCAAAACTTGTTCTGGGGATACAAAATGCACATTGTTCCATTAAACACAACAAAAGTAAAACTGTGCAATTCTTGTGAAAATATCCCTCTACCATATTTTGGGAAATCTGCAGAGACATGTTGGAATAAGAGGAGGCCAAATGTTCCTTCCAAGAAGTTCTGTGCATGTTGTCTCAGCAGCAGTCAGACAGAGATAACAATGGGGGGCGTGTGTTACGTTCACAAAATTATTTTTCTAAACCACGTCTGCCAAAAAAGAAAATCAAACAGCCTTTCAGTGTGTACGCCGAACTAACTGCATTTTTGGATACCAAACACAAGGGCCGGCTCACATAAATGTCAAATGGTATTCAAATCACCCCCTCGACTCAAACGTCTGAAAAAAGCCTGTGGTCTCGTGTTGCGCACTGCTTCCACCAAAAGCCTTTGTGCCGAGTGTGTTGAGAGACATGGATGGCTTTTTGCGGTCTCTTCTTTCTTAAGTTTTGCCAGCTGTTTACTTTTCCCTTCCAGGCAGCTCCCTGACTAACTGACCATTTGCCCAAAAATAGTTCCAGCATAACATCTCACAACAAACCGGGCACACACAGGGAGTCTTTAAATAACCAAACTTGCAGAATCAGTTCCTTTCACCAGGGCCAAACAAATCCGGCCTCGAGCGTGCACATTTTTAAGGTATTTTGTCAGCCCCCTGTGGTTGCAACGAATGTTTTCCATTTGCATGAAGCAAGCAACAAGAAGGGAAAACATATAAACACCAGCTTCCGCTGTGTGAAGGAAAAGTCCAAACAGAGCAGGTCTTGACACCTTTGATTGGCCTGACTGAAAATAATATGCTGCCCAGATGGGAAAAAAGTGCAGGCTTTCGGACTTCTTCAGATAGCGTTAACGCATTGAGCTGCTGGGATAGGAAAAGAAAAAAAACAGAAAAATATAAAGAGTAAAGCAGCAGAAAGCCTTCCCCTTGCACGGCCGGATGAGCTGCCAATCTGTACGCATTGTAATCCTGCAGGAATGTCCCCGGGGTTTAAGGCAGCGGTGGCAGAGCTGGATCAGCACATAATACTCCAGGCGGTTGAGGGGAGGGGGGTGAGGGAGTAGGTTCGTAGGAAGAGAAAGGAGGCCGATGACGAGGTCTGGTGCATTGTCAGCTCGGGGCCCGACAGGCAAACAGGCGTGAGGGCGCGAAGGGCGGAAGGAGAGGCCCGGCTTCACGTCGACTTCCAGTGCGCATGAATCCAGGGCTTCCGGAAGGACGCCAAGTAATTGAGCTCGGCTCGTGCCTTCAATAAAAGCTGAACGTTTCATCACGTAGACGAAGGAATTCTCAGTTTGCAGGCAGCTGGTGGGGAGGGGAGTAGGGGAAAGGTGAGGGAGACCCATGCAGTCGTGTCACCGCAGTTTCATTAACACAGTGTATAAAACATGCCGTAAAAACGGGCAATGCCATGCCATTAAGCGAAGACATAAATAAGTTGTATTAAACGTGCATCACCACAAGGATCCGTGATTTAAACCGAATGCCATCCTGGCAAAGGTCTAGGATGACCCCCCTCAGCCCCTCCAGTTCATCAGGGGCACTATTTCCAGCCCTGCATTTATTTGTGATAGACTCATTTGGCTAATGGACCTTAAGTCAATGATTTGTGGGTGAAACGTTCAGGACTGAAGACAGTGTCATTAATGACGTGGAGCCAGGTGGTCGCCTTACAAACGTATAAGCATGTACAGACAGCTCCCAGCTTCCAGCAGCTGATGCCGAAGCTCGAGCTCTATTCCCTTTGTAACCACCACCCGCACTCTACCTCAGCTCCCACCAGCTTCTATTGAAAACAATACCAACAACCAAATAATTCAAATGTCTATGTGCACACATCTTCTCCCCTTTCAAAAGACAACAAAAAAACTGTTTTTTTCTATGAACAGATACATTACAAAGTGTCAAATAAATATTCAATGCAGAATATAATTGTTCAGTTTTACAAACAATCTGCGCATTATGCCTCTGTCCACAGAGTCCACACAGTGGGGTAACAAAGGCGCAGTGCGCGGGGCCCCGAGCTCCAGGGGGCCACCTCAGCACTATACCTTGGCCTGAGAGCTCCAGAGTAAGTCGGGAAGGGGGCCCCTACATGCACATTGAAGGGGGCCCCCCTTAAGTTTCGTTACGCCTCTGAGTCCACACCTTAATTCTTGTGGTCACATAAACATTATTCTGTGGTATAGTATTACTGCTCGCAACTTCCTCATTTTCTGGTATAGTACTGCCACAGGCAATTCCCTCTGACAATGATACAGAATTATTGCACAGTGGTCTACCTCCCTTAATTTCAGGGAAATCGAAAAATACATTGCTTTAGTTCTTACACATCCCACACTTACACATGAAAGAGAGAAACAGGATTAAGGTTTCACACCGTTCCACTGATGACACAAGATTTCAAAAATCGTAATACACAACACATTTACTGATTTAAGACACAAACAGCTGAAAGTGTACCTTGCACGTTAGACACAGTAACGCACAAAATTGAAACAAGTGTAGTAGAAGCATCATAAAAGCGTGCTTTGAAATGAAAGATGAAGAAATATATATACAAAACAATACTAAAACATAAATAAGTTGCACTAATGAGAATACTTATGAAAATGTTGTTTATTGCCATTTGTTAATGAAATAACGTGCTATTAATAAAGTGGCCTAGTGTTTCTATTGCTTTCCATTAGAATGCACCCTGTAGAAAAGTCAGAACAAAACTGTAAAAATACTAGTTAGGAACATTCAATTTTAAACTGATACTACTAGCAATTCTATAGTTTATAAAAAGTTGAAAAACGATTTTGTAATAAGAACTTAGAAAATGATGTACTCATGTGAAAGTTCAGAAACATTGTAGTAGTAGGCTATTTTTAACCTTAGTCATTTTCATGTGATAATACTTGAAAGTTCTGCTTTATTTTCAATATGAAATTATTTTATTGAATTATATTTGAAATGAGTTTAGTGTTTATTTCATTTATAATTGTTATGCTAACGCGAGGCCTTTTTCTAATATGCTCTTTCTCTAATGCTGACTTATTCTTTGGCCTACTACAATGGTTCTTTTGCAACTAGTCAAATGTTGCCTTATTTGTTCAGTACATGTGTAACATTCAAAGTTCCTAAATGTTTCTTCAACATTCACAGTGAATTGTTTCTGTGGGAACAGGATTTCAGCTGTTAGTACAAACTGATACTTTGTATTCTTTTTCACTGTTGTTAGGCCTATGTGGACTTTAAATCTCTTGTTTCTCATGACAAGCATGGGAAACCAGCTTGTAGTTGCAAATGTCATCGGTGACATTATGTGAATTTGAGCACACAACAATCTTCAGACAGTGGTGTGATGCTACATCACTAGAACTCGTACAGAGACTTTATAAAAGAAGAAACCCCAAAGAAGGTTCAGCGCCAATCTGATTTCTTCTACTTGACACCAGAATGCTATGCTGATTGATTTTTGATGATTTTGAAACCTATCCTCTTTGGCTTTTTTACTTTTGGAGTGTTTTGCAAATGCTGCAGTCAGTAGCTGATGGACTGAAACCCTTCTTTGCCGAACGATTTAATTTTCCTTATTTCTTTTGTCCCATACTAATGGACTCGCCCTTAGTGGACTTTAAATCTGAACCTTTTGCCCTTTTACTTTAGGATCGTGAGCTGTTAGATAAATGAACTATCCTTCTGTCTTTGATGGTAGTGGGACTCTGCAAATAGATTTATGCGATAATCATCTTTTGAAACTTGACCTAAATGTTTGCCATTATTTTGCAAGCTGTGATATTTCTAACTGGATTACTCCAAAGACTGCTTATTGCCATGAATTTCGAATCTTTTAAACAATAACCAAATAAATTTAATATCTGTTTGAGTCTATCATTGAGTCTCGCTGATTCTTCCATTGAAAACCGTGCTATTTCTCAAATGATTTAAACCGTTGTAGGGAGAATTAGCGAGGTGTTATGGAATATCAAGTTCTGCTCCTTTTATTCTGTGTAGCCGTAGCAGAATTTTTGGTCTGAATATTTCTAGTCCGACTTAACTTCTTCAGGAGTTTGGGTCATCCTATTGCAATTCTTTCTTTTTACAGGATGGACTTGAGAGTGGTGAACTTAAACCCGATTTCAAATTTGTGATTTAGCTGACAACTTATGGTCCTCATTGGACAGCTAACTTGGTGTTTTGGACACCCTAATTTCCATTTCTCCTATCGGCAGAGAAAGATTCATCTGAGGGTCATTGCCTCTGTGGTAAATAAAAATGTTGAAGATTGTCTAATCAGAAAGGGCCCAGTACGGCTAGAGTAGTAAGGAGAGTAAGAGAACAGAAAATGTTAACCACGCTTGCGCTGCAACAAAATGCTGCTAGCAGAGCTATGGTTCTGCCTAATGAAGTGAGATTTTAAGGTGCCAAAAATAGTCCTTTGCCCAAGTTCAAACAGTCCACAATTTTTTTGTTTCGGCAAAAAGAAGGATTGATGGAGTATCGTTCTGGATAGAGGCGACGAGTAGCAGCAAAGGAGTGTGAGTATTAATAGGGATGGGCGTTGCTATTGCTTTTACTTAAGATTGCAGTTTTTGAAATGGCTGTGTGTTGAGTGGAGTGAAGTGGTTCAAGTCCACATGGTTAAAGTCCATGTATGGTTGTGGCGCTTTGTGCAAAGTTGAAGTTGTAAATGGGTCTGTCGTGGCCTAAGATCTCGAGATATTTACCTACGGGTTGTCTCAGTGTAGAAGACACTGAGTAAGTTGTCTGCTGTTTTGCGGTGTTGGTCGTGAGACAACATTGACTACACCTTGGTAAGGGTTCTCTTTGTGCGTTAGTGGTAAACGGTTGGTATGGTTGATCTCAGGTTCACAGGGCATAACTATATCAGTTAAGGGTGGAATCCCGCTTTAGTGAAACAGACAGTTTTATTTGTCGCTTGCATTGTATTGTCATTTTGCTTAGAGAGAAACGCGCAGAAAAAGATTGTGAAGGAGGGTAAGCTGCTGCGAGGAGCAAGACTGACGTCACAGTGTGTCACGCTGTGATTTATTATTTGGTGTAAAGCCGCACTGGGATTGGTTGGCTACATCATAAGAGTTGCGCTGTTATTGGTTGAGGTTGCTGAACAGGTGAACTGTAGGAGAATATTATTCCTGGGTTTACGGAAATCATTTGTGGATACAGAATTTGATAAAAATGACATTATTCAAGTCATTGCAGAAATTAGTAAAGAAAGATGAGACCATATCTGCTAGAGCAAAGGTAGAAGCACCACATGAGGGTACACCAGGATATACTGTCATGATGGACAAAGGATTACATCCATGTCTGTGTCTTGAGGTTTGGCATAAACTTACCGAGAAAGATGAGACCTTACAGTTCCCTCCTTATAGGACATTTAATTTGAGGATTTTAGAGAATTTAAGGAAAAGGAAGTACGAATTGAAAGATCCTGTTAGAGCTACAGTAATTGAGGCTTTAAATACCTGGGAGCATATTCCACATCAAAAGGACAAAAAGAAATACCAAGGGATGAATAGGAGAACTGTGGACCATTACGTAGAAGCTAGTTGGGATACTGTAGGAAAGTGGCTCTGTATATACTGCACCAAAGTAAGGTTCAGTGTGCGCAGAGTTCACAGTCCCCAGAGGTTTGGCAGAGGCTAAAGTTAGATATAACCTTACTCTCTAAAGTGGTAGCTAGGTCGAGCAGTAAGGCAGTATCAGAGGACAGTGTAAAGCATTTGTTGTACACACTCAGTCAGCAAATGGTCTCACACACTCAAGAACTGAACTCTAGGCCAATTGTTTTGTATATAAAAATATATAGTTGTTTTATTTTTAGAACCAACAATAGGTATCAAAATACTTTCTCAGAATCAAATGCGGTAGTTGGATACTTTCAATAGGCAATAGACTTTTGAACACAGTAGTTACAGTTGTTGCATTAGGCAACACAATTTCAAACACAATAATACATTGAGCTCAATGGGAATTTCTAGTTAAATGCAATAGGTTACCTTTTGGATTACTTTTCTTACCACAGGACTGGATCCTAGATTCAGTCCTGGGACATCTCCTGTAAACAGTTGAGTAAAAACGTTTTGGTTACAGTTGTGATTTTTAAGGAATATTATTGTATTTTAAAAGTTGACACTTGGAAACTTTTTCACATAGAATCACCAATGTTATCCTATGGGAGGAAATTCACTTAGCAGGTAAGTAGTGTTATCGTTACTTTTTCTTACTCAGCGTTGGATCCTGGATCCAGCACTGGTGCATCTCCTGTAAACAATTGAAAGAATACGTTTATGTCACACAGGCGATTTTTAGCAAATATTTGTAAGTTTCAAAAATCGACACTTAGAAACTTTTTCAGCAAAAACCAGGCAATGTTATCCTATGGAAGGAAATTTGAGTTACAGGTAAGTACAGTTACAATTACTTTTCAGGGTCAGTGCTGGGCACCAGGATCCAGCACTGGGATCTCTCCTGATAACAGGTGAGTATTTTCGTTTTTGTGATTCGGCTGATTTTAGATGAATATTTTAAAGTTTCAAAACTCCACACAGAAGAATTTCCAAGTGAAACCAGTCAATGTTACCCTATGGAAGAAAAGTGAGTTATCGGCTTTTGGGTAAGTACTCGACTGGCAGAGTTAAGGTTCTGGGCACAGACTCAGGGGTCTCCCAGGGTCAGGTAGGTACAGTTGTTACACCCTCAGCGGCACAGGGGCGGCCGGGTGCAGAGTGAGTAGGCCCAATGTTATCCTATGGAAGGCAGGGGCCTCTGGTTGGTGGCTGCTGGCAAGCAGGCCACGCGGCTGTGGGAGCTGGGCTCCTGGTCACTTGCTCAGGGCAAATGGGGAAGTAGATTAGAGTAGAGGTTGCACTGCCAGGGGCACTCGGGCGGCTGGGTGCAGGGTGCTTTTGAGCCGTCGGGCGCTCAATGTTATTCAATGGAGGAGCTCAAGAACGAACAAAGGCTGCAAGCTCGGGGACGAAGATTCTTCAGGTGCGACCACCACTTCGAGAGGTAAGTTGGGAAGCTGTAGGAAGGGTAGGCACCCAGGAGTTGGGCACAGGAGGCTGTGGGGTGCCGGGTGCAGGGGTGTCTTTAGGCGTCGGAAATCTTACCCTCGGCTGGTCGCGGTTGGAGGGGTCCCTGGTTCTGAGGCTGCAGGCGTCATCAGGAACGTCGAGGTGGGTCCTTGGGTGCTGGATTTGAGGTCACAGTCGCTGGGGGGACGTCCTCGAGGTCTTTGTTCACTCCAGCACAGGCCAGGCTTGGCGGGTGCAGAGTGTGCAGGGTTCGCGGTTCCTGGCTGATGCCAGGGGCTTGTTACTTGCTTTTGAGCAGTACCACTGCTCGTGGGGGTCCCAGTCTTCTTAGAGTCACAAGGCAGTCAGGTCCTCCGGGGTTTTTGAGGTTGCTGACCACTGGAGACGCCGGGGTTTAGCAGGAGCAGGTTCGAGGGTTGGCAGGCCGGTAGGGCTGGGGCCAAATCAGTTGGTGTCTTCCTCTTGTTAGCAGCTGCATGGCAGGTCTTCTTGTTTCTTGTTCTTCTTGCTTGTTTCGGTTTCGGGATCTAAGGAAGGAAGGTTCAGGGTGCCCCTAAATACCAGATTTAGGGGCGTTACAGGTAGGTAAAGGGCAGGGACCAATGGGTCCCTTCCCTGGGGTGGGTACACCCCCTATCCTGCCACTCTCCAGTGGGAGGGGGGCAGGAGCCTAGTCCTGATTGGGTAGGGCTCCCCATCTTCAAGATGGCGAGAGCCCGGCGATGTGCTTCACCTCGCCTCCCCCACCTGAGGGGTGGGGTTGGCAGAGGCTGGCACACCCCCTTTCCTCCCTTGGTTTTCCCGCCAGTCTTCCCGCCAGAGTGGGGGCTGGAACCAGTGGGGACCAGTTGCTGAGTACAGCAAGTGGTCTGGGGAAGCTCACAAAGGCAGAATGCCTTTGAAGCTTCCCCCTGCCCATCCTGGGGGAGGAGGCCTAGCACCTCGCCCAGGACGTGCATTGTTGCAGGCCCGGGAGAACGGATGGCTCTCTACCCAGGGGTCCAGCAACATGTCTGCTGGGTGGCAGCCTAGGCAGCCCCTCAGACAAGACGTGGATTGTAGGTTAGGTTCAGGGGGCAACTCTAAGTTGCCCTCTGTCGTGCATTTTATATTAAATCCCACACTGGCATCAGTGTGGGTTTAATGTGTTGAGAAAAAACTTCTCAGTCTTCAGTGTAGCCATTATGGTGCTGTGGAGTTCGTAATGACAACCTCCCAGCACCATATACTCTTAATGGCATCACTGCACTTACAGTGCCCAGGAATGGCCCTGGGTACTGTAGGGGCACAGGGCTCATGCACCTGTGCCCACACCCCTGGCATAGTGCACCCAGCTAGAGGGGTGACTGAGGTATGCCAGGGCAGTGTGTTTGTGGGCATGGCACACAGGGATGTGTGCCATGTCGACTCTCTGTTTAGTTCTGCACCAAGACACTCAGCCTGCAAAGGCAGGGTGTGTGTGTCAGGGTACAGGGCCTCTAAGGGTGGCACAATAAGTGCTGCAGCCCTTAGGGGCCTTCTCTGGTCACAGTGCCCTGGGTACCTAGGGTACCATTTACCAGGGGCTTACCTGTGGCCAGAGATGCCAATTGGGTTTAGGCTTTAGTACAGTTTTTAGGGAAGGAACACAGGCCCTGGGTACCTGATTGGCAGGGACCCAGGGCACACCAAGGAAAAGCGCATCAGCTATCAGGCAAAAAGTGGGGGGGTTACTGCAACAGAAACCCACTTTCCTACAGATACTCAACAGAAAATGTGGAGAGCAGATGTAATACACGTAATATGATTGTATGCAATACTAGAAGTTGAGGAAGATGCTAAGGGCAAGAAGAAAGAAAAAAAGAAGCATTGAGAAACAGACAAAGATGATTCAGGGACGGAAGGAGAAGACAGTGACATAGATCATGAACTTTTGAATGATTTATTAATGAACCGTCCACCACCTTACAATGAGACGCAGAGTAGAGATTTGACACATACTAGTACAGCTGAGAAACCAAATGCTCCTATAATGCCTGAAGTGCCAAAGGAAACTACACTTATTTCTCCTGTGAATGGGAGGACAGAAATCCCAGCTCCTATGAACCTAATAGATTCAAGTGCTCCAGACGCTTTGACTGTTCCAGTTATTATTGGACCTGTTGTGCCCCTATACAAGTCTGGGTTACAGGTTCACAATTTGACTGTACCTATTGTCGCAAATACAGTACGTGGGAGTACATCAGATTTGACAGGAAGCGCACTGCTTCATACACCTATGGTTCCAATTCGAACTAATAATGCTGCAGCTATGAATATTGTCCCAAATCAAACGCAATTTGATGTGACAAGCAGAGTGTTTCAGAGATGTCCATCTTTTGATTGCCCCAGATCGAGTGGATCTCCTCAAAAGAATTATCATGCTTCTGATATGACTAAGCCTGTGGGTATTTCAGTTCCAGATACATCTGTACTATATATGCAACCTGGAACAAGTGCACAATTGAATAATGGAAGGTTAAATTTAAATAATAAAAGATAGCAATCAGGGTTTACTCCTCAAGAATTAGAAAAATGGCTTAAAGGGTATAGTACCCCGAATAACCAGAATTCAGCAATAGTTCAAGCTTCAGTTCCAGTTTCAGCTATAAATTTAGTTCCACCACAAACCCCAGTTTCTAGTTCAGCAACTGCTTCAATTTTGGTTACTGGTTCAAGTTCAGTTCCAAATCCAGCTCAGGAAAATAGACAGCGTATGTATGTGAGTAGATTGAAAGTTGAATTAGAAGATATGATTCAAGGAACACTTAGCCCTTCAAGGCTAGACTCTTACCAGGGGGAGGAGGAATTATTGTTTCTTAGCAAAGACATTACACGACAAGTAAAATTAACATATGAGAGATTGGTAGAATTGGCTCAGAAATATGGACTAGATATTCGAAATTCAAAGATTTTACAAAAATCATACAGGTTAGACTTTACTGACAAAGACATTGAGAACATGAGGGCAACAGGAAAGAAACTGCAGATAAAAGAACTAATGGCACAAATCAGAAAATCGGAAGAAAGAGAAAAATGGAAAGGTAGATGGTTGAAAAATAAGGAAACAAAGCAGGTTTGGGTGCAGTCACCATCTGATGTTTTTGATGAAGTGTAGGGGAGATACAGATTCTCCCTATGAGAGAAGTAACTGGAGGAGGTTACATCTATGTACCTTGGACAAGACCTGACATTTTGTCATTCACAAACGTTTTCCAGAAACTGAGAGAATATCCTGTGGAATGGTACAGACAGATGGAGGGATTTGTGAAGATTTTGAAGGTTTTGTGGATTTATTTAAACACTTTGTTTGACATTGTGGTACCAGCAGAGTTGTGGGCAGAATGTAAGATTTCTATAGAATGGTCTGAAGCAGAACCACAGAGAGATCCTAAAACAGGAGCTTCATCTCCAGTGGTATTGAAGAAATACCATCAGGTGATAAATCACCTGAAGACTAAGATTTCCCCTAAAGAGATTGATTGGCAACAGATTGACAGAACGACCCAAGAGCTGAAAAAGTCAATGCATGCCTATTATGAGAGATTGGTACAAGCTTTTAAGCAGTATAGTGGATTGGATAGTATTGCAGACAAGGATGTGGGACATTTTGTTTACCGATTTGTGCATGGTTTGAGACCTGAAATTTGCAACATGATTCAACAGCAGTTACTTTGTTGGCAAAGTAAGCCATTAGATGAGATTTTGCATTACGCAAAATATTGTGGCAACGAGATTGAGATGAAGCACAAGAAGCTTAAAGAGAAGTTAATGATTGCCCAGATAAGAGCAATGCAGAAAGGTCAAAATCAGATGGGTTTTAATAATACAGTACAAGTGCAGGGAGGTTATAATCAAGCTCCAACGATGCAGGGTGTTAATGGTTTTCAGCAGCAGAGTTTTCGATTGCAATGTAGAGGTTGTGGTAATCCCGTAGATTCCAGATCTGGTGTTGATGCGTCACTCTTGAAGAAAACAAATCTGTGTCATGCTTACGGAAAACTTGGACATTGGAGGTGATGGAGCAGGATTTCGAAAAAAGGAAACCTGTTCAAATGAATACCCCCATAATACGTACTAACAGTAAGTAGTAATAGAAAATTAACGGGCACCTTACATGAACACAGGGGAAACTGCTTTGCGCATGCATGCACTAACGTGAGATAACGCATGAAATAACATAAAACCGTATTTACATTATGCTTTGAAAGAAAACGAGAAACAATGCATGACTAGGCCGCATGTGCATTTCATATTTTGCATGTTGCAGCTTGCTTTAAATTAATAAATAATATCGTTTTGCATGAAGCTATGCTAGCAAAAAACGTTAACAGGGAATAGTGCAAAGGTGGGTGGGAAATAGTGAAAACTACATTATCATATAATTAATGAATGTTCATTTTCCATTTACTATAGTGAGCTGGATAAGACACCATTTTGTCTTAAATTGGCCGAATGAAGGCGGGGTTGGAAAATTGAGTAAATGCTGTTCTGACAAAGGCACGCTGAAGCGCTGAGCACAGCAGAAGAGATGAAAGGGGTGAAGGCCAATGTGATGATCGTCTGCCAAGCAACGTGACAGACCGTGGGATAGAAGGACTTCTTCTGTAGACATTGCTTAAAAATTATACAATTGTAACTTAGACCAGATCGTGTGAATGAACAATATATGAGCTAATGGGAATGGGCATAAAACAAAGAATAAGAGTGAAGTCACCATGGTGTGACATACCACCCCCAAAGTCCACCAATCAACTGTCTAGTGACGCTGAATGTTTCAATTGATGTGGGACGGACATGTAGGTTTTAGGGTATAACTGGGGTGCCTTTAGGGGTGTGGTTTAGAAGGTGTCGTTAGGAGAGGCTGAGAGAGGGGAGATGCGTCGCTGTTCGTCGGTTTGCAGAGAGGCCTAGCTGTTCCTGTCCTGTCCTGATCCTGTCCCTGAAATCTTTGTCCCCTGACACTATTTCAGGGGATCCCCACCACCACTTAGGCCTGAGGGGTAGTTTTCTACAAATCCGTTGGGTTTGTATTATTCTGACTTGTTCTTGCATAATTTACTTGCAAATGTATTTGTCTCTGAAACATTTGTCTCTTTATCTATCCACTCCTTCATGCACAATTGTCATTATTTGATTGATGAGTTTGTCTCTATTTGAATTGCTGATGTTCACTCCCTTTGTGAGTTCATTGTTTGCACTTGTAACCGTATGCTTTGAGCTTTTTTCCTTTGATTTAAGATAAACTTATTAACTTCAACGAGAGTCTGTGTTTTATTTAGTTGATCGAATGTTTAATTAGATAAGGAGTATCATTACCATCAACTATTCAACTAATTGGTTCATCGACCAAGTAGAGGAAGAGTTGATGTATAAAATAGATAAGTATTTTGAAAATGCCATATATGAGTTTTAGGAGGAAGAGAATTGAATTTTTATCAAATTGACCCCAGTGCATCAGGGATTTGGGTGAATGTGTATGGGCCATTGTTCTGCTATATTATTGAGTATTGATCCCTGATTAGGCCGCTGGATCAGAGGCGTGAGTGTATGTCAGTTATGAATAATATAGGAAATCATTTGCAGACTGTGGAATATGCAGTCTAAAGGACATAACATGGGACAGACTCAACAGGTACAAGGACAGAGAATGCAGAATTCTAATATGTCACAGCCAATGCAAATGCCCCAAGCTCCAATGCCCCAACAGAATGTTCAGGTACAAAGATACAATGTGAATCAGAATCTGCAGATGACTAGAAATTCTTTCCAGAACCAGAATGTAACACAGTAGTATCTGATTCAATTAGACAACATTGACCAAAACCCATCAGCCAAACGGTGCCTGAGTAGGAAGGAGGAGTGCGTGCTTGGAGCAGCCTTAGAGGCAGACCAGAGTAGTCCCTATGTGGATGGAGAAGTGGTTGGGAATCCTGTCTCATTTCTTGTTGACACTGGTGCTACCTGGTCTACTGTAAGAACAGCAGAGGTTCCTAACCCACCCCTCTCGGGAGAAAGTATCCAGTTGTAGGAGTTTCAGATAAAAATCAACATCGATTTGTAGTGTGTGATTCAAGTCCAGTGAATCTGCTTGGATGTCATTTGTTATGTAAATTAAATTGTTCAATCTATTGCACACCAAGAGGTATTGAATTTCACACCAATGATGAGGATGTTGTTTTTAAACTTGCCCAACAGAAATCAGATGCTGGTATGTTTCCTCTCCTGACGAGTGAGGATTTGCCCAATGAATTAAGAAAGACAGTGCTACATGAAGTCTGGGACTTTACAGGTAAAGATATCAGACTAATCAAAGGTGTGGACCAAGTCCGAATTACAGTCAAACCAAATGCAGAGTTCCCAAGAATCCTACAATACAATTTGTCTCCAGCTATTATTGCCGGAATTACTCCTGTGATCAACTAAATGATTGAGCAGGGAATCCAGAAGGAGATAATGGGAAGTCTATGTAACTCTCCCATTATGGGCTTGTAGGAGCCGAACTGCAAGTATCGTATTGTGCAGGATTTGCGTCGGGTCAACTCTATTGTTGTTCCATGTTGTCCTGTGGTACCGAATCCAGCTGTGATTTTATTTCAAATTCCATGCAAAGCTGAATGATTTTCAGTTGTCGATTTATGCCAAGCCTTCTTTTCTATCCCATTGCTCGAAGATAGTTAGTATCTTTTTGTTTTCCGTTTCAGCGATTGTGTTTTGGCATGGTGCCGAGCTTCACAAGGGTGCACGGAGAGTCCCTCAATCTTTAACTAGATACTCAAAAAGAATGTCGACTTTCTGGTAATGCCAAATCACTCAGTGCTTGTGCAGTATATTGACGACCTACTGGTGATGTCAACTACGAAGGAGGCCTGCAAAGTTGATACTATTGCTGTGTTGAACCATCTTGCAGAGAATGGACATAAAGTATCTTCGACCAAGTTCCAGTTTTGCAAAACAAAAGTCCTGTACTTAGGACATCACATTGAGAAGGGAGCGGGGAAAGTGTTGCAGGAAAGTATCTGAGCGATTCTTAACATGAATCCTCCAGCTACTCAAAAAGAATTCCGCATGTTCCTAGGAATGGTGGGCAATTGCATACAGTGGATTCCAAATCTTTCATTAACAGCAAAACCTCTCCAGAGGTTGACACACAAAGACATGTCTGATCCGGTACCCTGGGATGACAGTTGCATGACTGCCTTCACAGAGCTGCGAGAATGCCTTTGCAGCGCACCAACTTTGGGAATGCCTGATTACAACAAATGTTTTGTGTAAATTTGCAGTGAGAGAGAAGGCTGCGCTCTTTCAGTGTTGACACAAATTCATGGAGGCTTTTGCAGGCCTATCGCCTACTTTTTGGCAACACTTGATCCCGTTGCTGCTGCATTGCCTGGATGTTTGAAATCGGTTTAATCTCCGTGTGTGTCTTGAGCAGTGTGAAAGTATTGTTATGGGTCACCCACTGACAGTATTTGTGCCCCATTCAGAGGAGATACTGTTGACTCGCACTCGATCAAAGTACCTGACCAACAGTCGATTGACTAAGTATAAGCAAATCCTACTGGGTGCAGAGAATGTGACTCTTAAAAGGTGCACAGTGTTGAATCCGGCTACTTTGATTCCATTGCCTGGAAATGAGAAAGTGACTGATGAGGTCGAGCCCGATTGTTTGGATGTGACTGAATTGTGTACCAAGCCCCAACCTGATACCTCAGATGAGCCATTGCCTGAATCTGATCATGTTTTGTTTGTTGATGGTTCGTATTTGAGAAACAATGAAGGAACTTTGAAAGCTGCTTATGCTGTGTGTACAGTTGGAGGTGCTGTGGAAGCGTTATGGTTGCACGGAGTGTTTTCCCCACAAGTTGCAGAGCATATAGCTCTGACACAAGCATGTTCTATTTCAGAACAGCTCAGAGTTACAATTTATACAGATAGTCATTATGGCTTTGGAGTCGTACGTGACTTTGGGCAATTGTGGTCACACCATGAGTTCATGACTTTCTCTGGTTCTCCCATTAGAAATGGAGAGTGCATGAGGAGCCTTCTGCATTCCCTACAATTGCCTGACCAAATTGCTGTTGTGAAATGTGTTGCTCATTGGCAAGGTACCGACTATGTGACAGTTGGCAACCGATATACTGATGAGATGGCAAGGTATTGTGTGTTAAATGCACATATGTGTAATGAAGAAATACTGAAAAAAACATCTGACATCACAGATTGTAATTTGTTGTTGTCAGCTTTAGATACCTGGGAGGAGGTGGGGAAACACAAGGATGAAGTGACAGAACAGCAGGGTTGGGTGCAAGATGGTTGCACCAAGAGGGAAGACGATGTGTAGGTTTACACTAATGGCAGACCAGTATTACCTGACAGCTTATTGTCACCAGTGGCAAGACATTATCATGGTCCTGCACATGTAGGGAGAGATGGAATGATGTGTCTATTTCAACAAGTGTGGTTCAATCCCAGATTGATAGTACCTAGAGAAATACTGTGCAATTGTTGTGTGGTGTGCCAGCAACAAAACCCAGGAAGGAAAACACAAGTTGTTATGAGTCACATTGGTAAATCTGCAGGTCCTTTCAACCGGATGCAAATGGATTTTATTGAGATGCCCCTTTCCAATGGCTTAAGATTTGTTTTGGTCATTGTGTGCATTTTCTCTAAATGGGTTGATGCCTATCCTACTCATAGGAATGATAGTTTGACTGTGGCAAAATTACTGTTAAGGGAATTGAAACTTGGCTATTTCTCTAATGGTTTAAATGAGTTGTAGGGAGAATCAATGAGCTTTTACAGAATATCAAGTTTTGGTTCTTTTATTCTGTGTAGCCGTAGTAGAACTTTTGGTCTGCATAATTCTAGTCTGATTTAACTTCTTTAGGAGGCTGGGTCTTCCTATTGCAGTTTTTATTTCTACAGCACGGTCTTGAGAATGGTGTATTTAAACCTGATTTCAAATTATTGAGTTAGCTGTCAATTTATGGCCCTACTTGGACAGATAACGTGGTGTTTTGGTCACCCGAATTTCCACCCCTCCTATCGGAGGGGAAAGATTTAGCAGAGGATCATTGCCTCTGTGGTAAATGAAAATGTTGAAGATTGGCTAATGGTAAAAGGCCCAGTACGGTTACAGTAGTAAGGAGAGTAAGAGTACAGAAAATTTTAACCACGCTTGCACTGCAACACCACCTTCTACACGAACAGCATTTTTTAAAACTTCAATGACCCTCACAGGATCAGGCCAACAAGCTGCGCCCTTTCCTATAACTTTGTTTTTCTTGAGACGTACCAAATCACCGATCACCACATGCTGTTAATTACAGGTTCCCCTTCTCACATTCATATTGCGTTTCATTCTGTGTTTATAATTCTCCACTGCCTTCCTTATATACTGAAAATCAATTTCAAAATTGCTTTCCTTCCTATTCTTCAACCAAGAAGGCACCATCTTGGTACTCGGCTTCTTTCCTCTCAACAACTTGAAAAGACTTTCCAGGGTCACTGAATTAGCTGTAGTTCTATATCTTCTATATGTCAACACCATAGACTGTAACGCTTTTGTCCAGTCTAACCCACCCTTGACAGGGAGTTAATTCGCATCCTTCACCACTCTATTAAATCTCCCAACCTGTTTATTGGACACGGGATGGAAAACCGAGATCACCCTATGATAACCTTGAGTATATGTACTAATAAATTGTAGACAACTGTCTGACACAGTATCCTCCGGGATACCTTACCTCCAAAACATTTTCATCCAAAACGTCAACCACCATCTCTGAAGTTACCTATTCTGATTTCAGGCCATTTTGAAAACTAATCCACCACAACAATCCTGTAAGCTTCTTATGGGACAACACAGCAAATAGACCAATAATGTCAGAAATTCAAAGGGAGAGACATCAGTAATCAATGATTTAGCTGATTTATCACTAGTGGCACAACTCCGCCAAGACTTCACCTGGTGATCCACCATTACACCCATACCAGGCCCCTGTGGTGCAAGGGGCCCCCCAACCATTCAAGTGGGCCCATTCAGCCCAAGGCCAATAAATATGTGTGATATATGGGAGCCTCTTGGCCCCTCTTCACATTCTGCAGGGAGGCCCCATCATTTTACGTTACACTGCACGTGCCCAGAACCAGCCTTTCTTGAAGGGGCATGGTTTCTTTTAATTTCCTTCAATGCTCTTGCTTTTTGGCATCTCTTTGTCTGAAGAATGTCCTTATATGTTCCAATGACCTGTGAATTCATACTGTCTCACTGATCACTTCTATACCTGCCATCCACCTGTGACAGCTGCTAAAAAACAAAATTAACAGATTTAGTTCACGCAATAGGCCTGACTTCTAATCCAAAGCATTGAGTGGGGTTGGTCTTTATCTTGGTACCAAACGTGGTGGCTTTACACTTGTCAGGTCTTTTAATTGCCCCATGCCTAATTGACCCTTTCGAATCCCATAGGCCAATCTCTGCTTTGGCTTTTCCTACACTGTTTGCACCTTTCACAGGATTTGCTCTGTGCAGCTCTTAATTATCTCCTTCGTCCATGCCCCTCCTGTTTGCACCACCACCTGGAGGACAGAATAAAGAAGAGGAAAAGTGGTGACAACTGGATATCTGTCCTGGTTAACCATTTAGGCCCTTGATTGCCTTCTACAGTGGGCTTAGCCTTCGTTCCTTCCCTCTCTCGTAAAAAGGGACATCTCTAGTGATAGCTTTTTTCTACAGCCCTCAGTACAAGTGATTCAATGTTTTCTAACCACTGCACAAAACTTTGTTTGCACAGGAGTTGGAATTATAAGTTATGTGAATGTTATTGCACCTAATTTTTATTGATTGGGATAAAGTTCATATACGCTGTAAAATTTCAACACTCATAATACTTAACAGTACTTAAGAGGGGAAAAATGTCTGGTAAATACCTGAACATGCAGATCTTTATGTACTAAGCACTAAAATCTGCATGTAAATACACTTGATTAGGGAAAATTTGGAATAGGTGCTATTTATTGCACTTGATAAATTCCAACCCCTGTGGTGTTGAATTGTATTGAGTGCAAAAATATTGCATCTTCCTCCGGGCCACTTGTAATGAGGGCTGTAAGAAAATGGGTTGCTGTTGGGGAAAGTGTGGATCATGCACAACTGATAAGGCAACAAACTTGCCAGGTGAAACACAACATTCACCAAATGAACTTGGGCTCAGTATCTGGTAGCTATTGGCACAAAGCAGCCAGGCTAAACTTAGAGAAAATGTGTAAAGTATTTGGCTCTACCAAACAGTTAAAAAGACTAAAAAAAACATAATATAAAGTCCAAATCCAGTTTCTAAAAATAAAAAAAGTTATTAAAAAAAAACACAAAATGATTAAAATCCAATTGGGGAATCGAAAATATGAGTTTTTTAAGTTTTTAAGTTAAAAAGCACCAAGCAAGGGTGTAGCGTCAATGGGTGTCATGACTCATAACTCAAAGAGCACACAGCAGTGTCAATAAATCAATGACCAGTCAATTACTTATTTTTATAATAAAAAAAGTATTTTATTTCTAACTCTATGCATTGAAATCAATGTTATGACATATATAGACAATAACACATTTTTTTTTTAGGTCGGAGCTTTAGTGTTTTGCTAACAGATCTCTGTCCCACCCGCTCTTAATATTGTGGTTGGGGTTATTCCCCATCCCCTGCTGGCTGCATCCAGGGAATGCTCACTAGCAGGCCTTAACTCAAGGGTCCACTACGACTCTTAGCAAAATAGTCAAAAGTAACTTAGCGTTGCAGCACCCTTACCAGCGAGTCCCCCAGGGCCTGATAGGCCCGTAACCAGTCTTACCCTCTCCAGCAGTGAGGAGGCTTTCAATGTCCCAGCAAGTGCCCTATCCGTGGGCACTCACACTGCTCTGGTCCTGTTAGGAGGGTCACTGCCCGCGGGCTCTCTCCTGAGCATACGCGACCGCCTCTGGTGCTCCTCCTGCACAGTAAATCTTGCGCTCCTCAACAGAGAGGGGAGGATTTAATTCTGATGCTCCCACCTTGGGTCCTAATGATGTGGTGATGCATCCATGACACCCTCTTCAGTTTACAGGGGTAAACCAGGCTCAATCCTCGATGCTTTTGGGTTACCTACAGGTCACAGCTCACATTTCTTGGGAGACAGCCCAATCCTCGCAACAACTTGGGTATTGGCAGCCCCTCATGACACAAGGGGTTGCCATAACTCTACCGGCCAAGGCACCGGCCCTCACAACAAGGTAGACCGTACCACGGCGGCCCCTCCTGGTATACAGGGTCTCCACTAGGCTCCGCAAAGGCTTTGTCTCTTCGTATCCGGCACAACTTACACCATGGACCCTCCTAGCATATGTGGTCGCTGCAACCGGCACCACACAGACTTCCTTTGCCATGCACAAGCTTCCCTTGCCCCACATGGAACTCTACTCATGGCTAGCTTCACGGCGGCCCTGTCTTGGCATACGGAGATCACCAACTGGAATCTGCACATGGGCAAAGACCTGATTGCTGCTGCAGCTGTCTCCTCATACCTCGCACCGGGAAGCCACTTGGCTGAGCTCCCAACTGGACCTCTCTCCCTCCAATGCTTTCTTCTTCCCCAGAAGGCACATTAGTCTTGGCAAGTAGGAAGGCGCTGGTGCTCCAGGCTCCAGAGCAGGTGGTATTGGTTCCCCGAGAGATGTCCCCTCACCCAGCAGGGAGATTTGCAGGCCTTAGCCCCCAGTCTGGGTCAGAGGCAGAAGTCTTGCAACGCAACCCCTCTTCACACAATCCTGTACTCCAGCTGAAGAGCATAGAGCTCCAGCTAGGTGTGCTTCAGAAAAATAGGATAAGCTCTCCTGGGGCCATGGTTTTAAATGAACCAGGAGACTTACTGTGGTTTTTTTTAATGCTTCTAGGGGGCTGCTATGCTCCATGCAGCCCCCCACAACATTAAAAAAATGTTTAGTGGCGCCTGTGCCACTTCTAGGGGCAGCACCAGCAAGAAAATATTTAGGAAAAAAAAGGCCTAGGGCATTATGGGGCGCTCCTTGCCTCAGCAGTGGATAATAAATTAGTGCTTCCTGCAGTTCATTTATTATTCATTTTTTTATTTATCATTTTGTTTTGTATCCTGGTGCCCACTCGGGGCACCCACATCTTTAATTTTCACTGGGGGAGGAGCCCCAGGGATCCCGCGGCAGCAGCCGACTGCCTAGGTGGCATCCTTCATGGGTGCCAGCGATAGCCGCCATTTTTTAAAGTGAATGGGGCCCCGGTACCCACCCGGAGCACCCACAGCTCCATTTTTGTTGGAGACCGCAGGGGGCACAGGGCCCCGCATCCCAAGACAGCTCCCTCGGCAGGAGCCAGCAATTTTTTTAAGCTTTATGTGGCTGCCCCAGTGTCGATCCGAGGCCCCTACAAGGCACCTTTTACTGAGGGCCACCTGGGGATACCGCAAACACTGCTGAATGGAATTACACCAAATTTGGCAAGAGGCTAGATCTTGGTCCACAAAGCGTGCTTTTGGGGATTTGGTGTAAACCCGTTTAGTAGTATTTGAGATGTTAAGGATGAAAAATATTTGTTTATCAGGACAGTTGGGTTCGCATTCATCCACAAATACACAATCAACTGCACCACCTCCACGGACTCAGACAGCAACCTCATGGACACTTACACTTGAAAATACGAACGGAAAACACCACCGTCCTAAAGTGCACCCTCGCCTACCGTCCACCGCCCCGAATTCTGCAACCAAATTGCGGGCTTCATCGCTCCCCTCTCCGTCAGATCAAGCAAATACATCCTCCTCAGAGGCCTCAACTTCCACCTGGAAGACAACACAGAACTCCAACTCCACTGCCCTCCTCAAAAGCCTCAGCAACCTCGGACTCACCCAGCTAGTCCATGGACCTACCCATACTGCCGGCCATACACTTGACCCAATCTTCTCCTCCAACAATAGGATCATCAACAACATCAATAACACCGCTCACTTGGTTAGGCCACTACATCGTCCACTTTAGGATACCCGCCCACCAAATCACCCCTCCAAAAAAAAAACAGCACATCATCACAACACTGGGATAGAGTATCCGAAGAAGAAAGGACCAAGACCCTACAGGAACACCCACCCAGCCACACCGAAAACTCCAATGGCATCACTAAAATCTTCAATGACTGGATCACTGATTGTGCCAACCACATCGTACCCCTCCCCCACCAACAAGAACAACAAACGTCCCAACTAGTACACGAACGACCTCGGGGATTCCAAATGCTGCTGCAAACAACTTGAAAGAAAATGAAGACTGTAGACTGACTGGCTCTGTATATGATAAACCAAAATGAGGTATTTCGTACAAATAGTCCAGAGGTTCCCTTTTGAGTGGACAGCGGCTTCGTCCTACCCCCACACCATTTACAGTGTGGGGGTATGATTCCAACATGTTTGAAACCAAACATGATAGGGTTTGTTACAGCCAGTTTAGAGATGGTCATCACGTAATGACACATGGCCACTCTATGTATCTTAATGGCTGATGCACTTACAACCCGGGAGAATGGACTCCGAAGGTTGTAGGGGTGTCCTGCTCATGCAGGGGCACCCTCACACTTAGAACCGAGCACCCTGCCTTCAGGATTGAAAGGCCTGCTCTAGGGGTGACTTATAAGTTTTAAGTGCAGTGACCTTAGATATAGGGAAACCTATATCTCTCGTAAGGGGTGCTAGCACCAGCTTACACAGGTTGCAATGGCAGGCCTGTAGTTACAGTTTGAGTGGTCCCTCATGGGTAGCATAATACATGCTTCAGTCCATGGGGGACCCCTGGTTTACCTATGCCATGGGTACCTCAGTACCATATACTAGGGACTGATAAGTGTACACCAGTGTCCAATCTGGGGTGTACCCAAGTACTTACCATACCAATTTAGGGGAGAAAGCACAGAGACTGGGGTCCTGATTAGCAGGATCCGAGTCAGACTAGTCAGAAACAGCATAGCACCAGGCAAAAAGTGGGGGTAACCATAAAAGCAGATCCTACTTTCCTACAAAACTCCTCTGCACTTCTGGTCACGAAGACCCCCAAATATCGAAAGCCCTGTGTTACCACCGGGGCCACGCATGTTCTCGGCAGCCTTGGTCGTCCTCCTGCCAGGGGGAAAATGAGGGATTTATCCCAATTGATCTGGTAGCCCGAATAACTCCCCAAAACGCTTGAAGATATGTAGGAGCCTGTGCATCGAGTGGTAGGGCCTCATAACATATAATAGGATATCATCAGCATAGAGGGAGCTACGTCCTTCCCATGACTCATTTCTTCGTATGCCCCACACGAGGGGGTCGTGTCGGACCCACGCCGCCAGCGGTTTCAATGCCAAGGTGACGATCATCAGCGACAGGGGACATCCCTGCCATGCCCCCCTGTGTTGGGCAAAGAGGCGAGAGAGCACCCCGTTGACCTACACCCTCATCAACGGGTCTTGATATAAGAGTCTGACCCAGGAACAAAACTTGGAGCCTAAGCCCAGTCTAATCAACACTGCGAATAAATAGGGCCTCTCTATGATGTCAAAGGCCATCCGCGCGTCCAAAGAAAGCAGGACAGCGTCCTCGCATCGGGGATCCGCCGTCATGTGCAGCACTCCGTACAGCCACCTCAGGTTCAGCCTTGTACTCCCATGGGGCACAAATCCTGATTGATCCGGATGGATCACCTTAGTTATCGCCTTCACTAGTCTATTTGCCAGGGCCTTCGCCAGGACCTTGGCTTCTAGATTTAATAGAGATATGGGCCTGTAGGAGCTACATGCAGTGGGGGATTTACCTTTATTGGGGAGAACCACTATCGTGGCCACCCGTTGGTCAGCTGGAAGAACATCTGCTTGTCTGGCCTCCTCAAACATACTGAGCATGTGGGGTGCTATTTTTTCTGCTATACATTTGTATAGTTCAACTGGAAGGCCATTAGGTCCTGCCGCCAGATCGCTCCCCTACCTTGTCTGCACTTAGGTCTGAGTCTAACATCTCCCTGTCTTCCAATGAGAGAGACTGGAGGGAAATATCTCCTAAGAGATCGCTACAATCATGACCAATGCGGGTGGACCCGAGGAATATACGGCTTCGTAATACGTCGCAAACGTCTCTGCTATCTCCATTGTGGCTGTGTGGGACCTCCCGGCTGGATCCTGGATTTCCACGACCCAATTCCTACCCCTATCTCTTTGCTCTAGCCAGGCTATAAGTTTATTAACTTTATCACCAAGATCGTAAAGCCACCTCTGAGACGTTAGGGCATGCGCCTAGGAAGCACCCTCCGCTAGGTCTCTCAGTTCTCGCTGTTTGAGTTGTAAGCAGTGAAGCAAGTTAGCGTCTGGTCTTCCCCCACCCATTAGTTTTAGCTCCAGGGAAGCGATCTCCCTCTCTAACTCGCTGTGCTTAATTGACTGTTCCTTTTTTGTAACCCCGATGATGGCTTGGGCATGGCCCTGCAGGACTGCCTTAAAGGCCTCCCACAGAGTACACACTGAGTCCACTGATCCCACGTTCTCCTGAAAGTACAGATCTGCCTGATCGCGGAGTTTGTCCTAGAGTTACCTATCCTTAAAATACTAACAGGGTAGCCGGGGGGGCAACACCGATCCCCTGACTGGGCCCTCGAGGGAGCCCATCACTGGAGAGTGGTCAGAGATCCCTTGTGGCAAATAACCTATGTCGTGAAACTGTCCTGCGGTCAAGTGGTGGAAAAAAACATAGTCCAGCCTAGAGAGGCTTCCATGCCTGGCCGATAGGTGGGTGTACTGTGCCAGGGTTGGATTGTGCACCCGCCATAGGTCCACCAGCCCGACCACGTCTACAAATGCATGAAGTGGGATCGTACCTACCACTCCCCTCCTATTGGTAAGTCTGCCAACCCTCGGGTCCATTATGTCGTTCATGTCTCCTGCTAATACCAAAGTGTCCTCTGGCATATCTAGCAATGAGGAGCTTAGTGCCTGCAGTGTAGGGCCCTGTAGTGTGGGCGGAACATAAATGGAGCCGAGATTGAGTGTTCGACCCTCCCAAACTCCTGCCTGCAGCACATACCTGCCGAGCGGGTCATGCCAGGTTTGGCCTGGAGTGAATGGTGTTGATGATTTAAGCAATATGCCGTGTCCCTAGAGTTGGAGGTAAACCCCACGCAGGCTACCAGGGAATATCCCCACCGGTTGAGGGCTCTATAATAGTTGCCTTTTAGGTGGGTCTCCTGTAATAAAACTGCCGGCGGATAAATTGCAATACTAAGGTTTGTTTAATTTTGCTTCTCAGGCCATTGACATTCCAAGACATGATTGTCAGTCTTGAGGAAACTAGCGTCCCCAACACAAGTGTCGGTGGCCCACCTCAGCAACTGGTGCCAAGAAGGGACCCTCCGCTTGCAGTCGCCTTCACCGCGCAGACCCTGAGGGAAGAGATATTCACCAGCACTCTGGTAGGCACTCACAGTCTACAGCCGTCCGAATGTGGGCCGCCAGTCGACACAGCCGGGGGGGGGGGGTCGCTTCATCAAGGATTCAGATCTATTCCCGCACTCACAATAGTAAAGCAGCAGACCGCACAGCCCAAAAGGTGCCCCTGCTTCCACCTGGGGTATATTGTCGAGGGAAGGCTCCACTGTGTCCCCCGAGGTGCCAAACCGCAGCCGGGCCCCTGGAGCCGATCACCGCCTAATGTGGCATACATCTGGAGTGGTGGAGAGGACAAAGCGGCACCTGTTTCCAACTCACAGGCCCTCCCCCGGGCCCGGAGAGCCGCCCGGTGATAAGCCAGGTGCCCTCCTGCGCAGTCCGCTTGGTATTCAAGCACCTTCCTCGCCCGCCGGTCCCGGCAGCCAGGACGTGGTTCCTCTGCCCTCAGGCCCAGGCCGTACATCCTCACTGCCTGGCCGAGCACATCAGTCTCCCGGGGCGCCTCCAGCCAGTCCCAGGCCCCGGGATAGTTCTGGCAACCTCGATGGTGCTCCCTGCTGCTCTCTCCGCAGTCCGTCTCTGTGCAGCCCCATCGGGCAGGTTGGGTCGAGACCCCTCGGCCCCAGCTGCTCTCCAGCGGCAGCCCAGCTATCGTTCCGCCCGACAGCTCGAGCCTCCCTTGGCCTTCGATTCAACGGCCGTTAGCCACCGAGAGGTTAACAGGGTAGGTGCGCATCAGTTATATAATGATGCGTGCAGATTATGTGTCGGATGCCGGGGTGGGCCTACGTGGTTCCTCGGAGATCGCTTAGGTCGCGCCCATCTTGGTCGGTGTCAAGCCACGTCCCCCCAAGTACGTTTTTCAAGCGAAATACAGTTGCTGTTAAAAAAATCGACATGTAGTGCATTTATAAGAATCTGCAATGTTAAACTATGGAAGGATAAACAGGTAAGGCATTCAGGTAAAGAACAGCAAGTTACGAGACCAATCTCCGGGACTTAAGGTGAGTATCTGGCAAGGTCCAAGGAAGCACCAGCAGGTCACCTCCAGTGGCACTAGGGCGGCCAGGTGCAGGGGTGCAATATAGCATCGGGTGCCCAATGTTGTTTTTTTAAAAATTATTTTATTTCTTATTAAAATGAAAACAAAACAAACAATACATCAAAAATCAAATTACATACAATAAAAATTATGGATCACAATGAAGAATTCCTTCAGCAAAGTTGAACATTTACCATAAAACAAAAATACACACAAAAATTAATTAATTACAAACTAAACTCAACTAAAAGAAGGCAGGGATTATGCACGATCACAATGAGTGTGAGACACCATTACAGAATAGCGCGGACATGAGGTTACAGTAAACATTCCGAATAGGAACTAGTGAGAACTAACATTTCTAGCTTGTCCTATGTATGTTATGAGCTAGTGCATTAGACCTTTAACTCCGGGCTTCAACGTAGTTATTATACAGACTCCAAAAGTTTTTCGGGCGGTTTCTAGGGGGAAGCAGCTCGCTATATGCTTCTGTTTGTGTTTTACAAAATATCATATCTCTAGACCATTGAGAAAGTGAGGGTGGAGAACCACGTGACCAATGCATGGCTACTACTCTCTTCGCGACCAGGAGTCCCATGTCCACCAATCTTCTGAGGTTTTTCCTCAATTTTTTTTAGAGTAGCCCAATATGGCCAAGAGCGGGTCAGGGCTTATCGTTTCTTTAGTGACATCACTTAGCTTGGCAAACACTTGTGACCAGAAGCTGGCGAATGTAGGAAGTCTGCTCCACCCATCCCACATCTCTCGCAATTGTTTGTTTCGCGCAGCCCAAAGCGGTGCAGTCGGACAGGTGTGTGGTAGAGTCGATTGAGGAATTTGAATTGTATGAGGTGGTGTCTGCCATTCAGAGAAATGCGCTTAGTCGACTCGCAGCAATAACGCCACATGTCATCATCTATAGCAAGTTCCAGATCAACCTGCCAGGCTAGTCTAGCTTTGACATAGTGATTGCGGCGCAATTCCTGCGTCCCCCGGTAGATATGTGAGACAAGCCTATTTTGGGAGGAGGAGCAAAGCATTGTGGAGAGAGGAAGTACCTCTGGAGGTTCTATTAGCTCTTCCCCCAGTAAAGCACGAAGTGCGCTTCTGGCCCTGAAATATTGGAATAGTATTAGAGGGGTAGGCAGTGGATCAGTCGACATTAGTTCCTCCCAATCTTTCCCTTTCCCATCGCTAAAGAAGGCGCCGATGTTGTCTATTCCTAATGCGTGCAGGGCCCCAACTATTTCGGGTGTAGTAAGGACTGGGAGCCACATGCACCATGCAGTAGGAGTAAGGGGGGAATATAGTATAGAAAGAGCTTGGCGGTTTAGGAGGTTTTGCCAGGCATGCGTAGTAGCATTGATCGAATCAAGGATGCCAGTGCTACGGTGTGCAGCGCAGAACAATGCAGTCGCCAAATGTGCAGGAGCGAGCGCAATTCGCTCTATATGAAGATGGGGAGGGGGTGACTGTTGATGTAACCAATAAAAAGCATGCGAGGCCTGGGCGGCTCGATAGTAGAGGTCCAGGTCTGGGGCGCCCAGTCCTCCCATTGAATATGGGAGAGTGAGGAGTTCCCAACTAGCACATGGCTGTTTATCAGCCCAGGCGAGTTTTATTTGCAGCGTTTTGAGATGTTTGAAGAAGTGCGCCGGGAGGACAATTGGAATATTGGCAAATAGAAAAAGGAATCTGGGGAGGACCACCATTTTCATGATGGAGATTCAGCCGAGAAGTGAAAGGGGGAAGCGAATCCATCTATTAATGTCGTCTTCTAATTTAGCGATGGCTCTGCCGTAATTTTCCTTGAAGACCATCTCAGAGTTTGTATGTATCTGGATTCCCAGGTATCTCACCGGGTCTGTGGACCACACTAAAGGAAATTCGAGGTCTTCAGGTAGCATCGCAGGAGTGAGAGGGAATATGATAGATTTCGCCCAGTTAAGTTTCAGGCCCGAAAATTCCCCAAATCTTACCACTTCCCGTAAAACTGGGGACAGATTCTGGGCTGGGTCTTGAATGTAAAGGAGAGTATCATCTGCGTAAGATGAAACTATAAGATTATACCCAGGAAACCGAATTCCCCTGTGGCTGTGGTATTCTCTTAGCGCACAGGCCAGCGGTTCTGCCGCAAAGGCGTAAAGAAGCGGAGAAAGCGGGCAACCCTGGCGAGTACCTCTAGAGATCGGCAATGGTGCGGTAACGGCATTGCCAACTCGCACTCTGGCTACAGGGGCCGTGTAAAGCGTAGAGATCAGACGTAGGAAGAGGGGTCTCAGCCCCATACGTTCAAGAACTAATAGCATAAACTTCCACTCCACCGAGTCGAA
Source organism: Calotriton arnoldi (assembly GCA_963921515.1). Lineage (NCBI taxonomy): Eukaryota > Metazoa > Chordata > Amphibia > Caudata > Salamandridae > Calotriton > Calotriton arnoldi. The sequence goes on along the minus strand of CAWUFW010006926.1, from coordinate 848,592 downwards.
AGCTTTTTCAGCATCTAAAAAGATTGCCGCTACTTTCGTGTCTTGCTTTGTATGTTGAATAGCCCCGAATACAGTGCGAATATTGTGTATAAGTGTGCGTCCCGGGACAAAACCTGCCTGTTCCGGCCCGACAAGAGAGGGCATAAGAGGGGCCAAGCGATTTGCCAAAATTTTGGCAAAATCTTTTGTGTCCACGTTGAGCAGGGAGAGTGGACGATAAGAGGAGCAATCTTGAGGGGGTTTGCCAGGCTTGAGGACAACTACCAGGAGTGCCTCCCGCATTGTGGGGGGCATGGACCCACCCTCAGCCATTTCTTCAAACAGTGCTATCAAGTGAGGGGTAAGTAAGTCCTTAAATACTTTATAAAACCCCACCGTTAACCCATCCTGGCCTGGAGCTCCTCCGGAGCGCATTGTAGACAAAGCGCCTTGTATCTCCCACGCCTCTATCGGTCTCATCAAGTACTCTCTGTGGCCGTCTAGTCGCCAGGGTAGTTTTATATATTCTAGGTATGTCAGCATATCAGAATCAGTGTCATGGGATCGCGATTTATACAAGTCAGCGTAGTAGCTTCTAAAGCATTCAGCAACTCTGTCAGGGTCAACAACCGGCTCATCAGTTTCTGAATCTATTTCAATGGGCTGGGCAGCAGTTCGGCGCTGCTTCATGAGGTTAGCCAGTGTAGCGCCAGGGCGCTCACTCTCTCCGTAGGTTCTTGCCACTGCGTATTTGCCCAGAAGCTTAACCTCTCTGTCCGCCTCTAGGTGATATTCCTCCAATGTGGACTTAAGGGCTTCAGACAGGTGGACATCGTCCGTGCCTAACATGTCAGCTTCCAGCTTCGTCAGGCTCTGCTCTAACAAGGCCAGCCAGCCCCTAATTGACTTCAGCACTCCCGAATGTTTGGATATAGCAATGCCACGTATGTAGACCTTAAAGGTCTCCCAGACCGTGGCGAAATGCGAGACCGAACCTACGTTAGTGGCGAAAAATGTCTCTATTGCTTCTAGCATTTCCGCTTTAAACACCTCGTCAAGTAAGGCGTATGGGGGGGGAAGCGCCAGGTGAATGGAGGAGGCCGCTTAGTGGGGGACGACAGTGTGAGCAAAACAGGGGAGTGGTCAGAATAAGTGCGGGGAAAGATCTCGCAATTTTGAATACCAGGTAGAAGTGCACCCACCGCCAGCCAATAGTCAAATCTAGTATGTAGGTTATGCGGAGCGGAGTAGTGCGTGAAAACTCCCTTTTCAGATGAGCGAGAGCGCCAGACGTCAACCAGTCCCATTTCCGTCATAGCGCCCAGAATAGCCTCAGCAGCCAAGGAGCGACATCGTGGCGGGCCCCCGGAGAGGTCCAAATCTGGGTTGAGGATGCAGTTAAAATCCCCCCCCCCATATCTGTGGTAGGTCAGGTAACTTACGGACTAGGGTCAAGAGATCTTGAAAAAACTGTGGGCAGTCGTGATTAGGGCCATACACATTAATCAGTATACATTTCATGCCTCTTCCTGTACACTTGGATATAACATATCGACCATCGACATCCGTATGCAATTCTTCTAAAGTAATTTGAGCCTTGGGGTTAATCCAAGTTAGGACTCCCCGGGCATGTGTGGTAAAGCCCGCAGCATGGAGAGTGCCTCGAATTTTACCACGGGTCAGCGGGAGGTTTGCCATTGGGAGGTGCGTTTCCTGCAGTAATGCTACATCAATGTTATGTCTAGTGAGATATGCCATAGTCTTCTGAATTTTACGTTGATCATTGAGCCCCCTGATGTTCCAAGTTAAGAACCTCAATTTATCCCCCATAGACATATGAGAGGGGAGGAAGGACTCTAGCTATGTCATCCACACGTGTCCTACTGGTAGTACCTACGGCTATAGTACGGTGTCCTACGCTTCTCATCGTGTGCAAAAACACCATTGTGGCCTCAAAGTAAGAAGTAAAACCCATCAAAAACAAACACAAAATCCCAAACATTCCGCCAACCCCCCTCCCACGCCATGCCAACCCAACTTGAGCACAGACAGCAGTCCCCCCGCCACCCTCCCCATCCCCTTCCCCTAGTGAAAAATGGCAAAAAGCCATGTAGTGTGTAACACGCGGGGGCGGATGTTACCTAAGCACTACGACTAACCATCAGCATCGAACTACACTATAATGGACATGTTGAGACAATCGGATCTATTTAACAATAGTATAACATTTACGAGTTGTTGAACAGAATAGTACAGCTACCCACAAAGGAGTAATATAGATAGTCGCCCGTAATAAGGCCCGTCTACACATTAAAGTCTATGTTGATTATACTACCAAAAAGGAGCATCCCCCCAACCGTATAAAGTCAACAAATACTTGCAAGAGTTCTGGGCAGCTACAACGCTTCGCAGGTGGCCCACTGGATTCAGCAAAAAACAGGACTCAAGAGCACCTCGAACTCGGGATTCAATGAGACAGAACGGCATGCGATAGGTGCAGGCATGTCGAACCCCAGGAGTAGGCTCCTTTGGTTCTGGTGACTTAATCATTATCGTCCATGCGTCCCTCCGGCGATCCAGCTGTTGTTTCAGGTAAGGTCTCCCCCCCCCCACATCTCTCTTCGGCCGTTTGGAAAGTTCCTTAAGTGCCTTCTGTAGTGCCTTTGGGTCTGAGAAGATTCGGGATGAGCCGTCCAAGTTGACCCTTAGTCTGGCCGGATATAGCATGGCATAGGTGATATTCTGGTCTCGGAGTTGACGTTTGAGCGTAGTGAATTGACGTCTCGCCTCCTGCACTTTCGCCATGAAATCTGGGTAGAGTGAAATCACGGAGCCCTCATATTGAAGCTCACCCAGTTCTCTGGCACGTCGCAGGGCAGAATCCCTGTCCCGGTAATTCAGCAATTTGGCTATCATCGGGCGAGGAGGGGCGCCCGGGGGCGGGCGCGGCCCCAGCGAACCGTGGGCTCTTTTTTTTTTAAGAACATATTTTATTTGTCAAATAACAAATATAGTGCAGAGCACTGTAACCCAGCAACTCATGCATGTAGAATGTACATTGAATTGACTTTGACAATTTCAATCAGCAAAATAGGACAACTTAAGAGCAATACATATAAAATAGTAACAAAAATGAAATTAAAACAAAAACCCCAGAACCCACCCCACCCCACCATCGCACTCACACCTACCCCAGAGCAGCACCACAAGAGAACAGACTTGTCTACCCAGACATGATACACCAGTATCCAGGGGGCGACATTGCCTGTCGACTAGAATGGGAGGGAAGCCAAGTCAGGGGACCTGGCTACTGAAACAGGTTCCAGCTCTAGGCCACGGTACTCCGCCCATCGCCTCCAGATTTTATAATGTTTAAGCGGGCACCCCCTGGCCACAAAGATGGGGATCTCCAGACCCATACAGGAATCCATGCCATTTTTCCACGCAGATACTGAGGGCGACCTCGGAGCCTTCCAGGCTCTGGCAATATCCCTTTTGGCCAAAGTGAACCCTAATAACATAAGATGGCGTTTGTATATGTTACCTCCTATATCGTCCATAACATGTAGCAGGACCAGCTTCGGGGAGCTGGGGTGGTCCCAACCCAGTACCTCGGAAAGGCACGACAGAACCCCCCGCCAAAATCGTACTACCGCGGAGCAGTGCCAGACAGTATGGAGCAAAGTACCCTCCTCATGTTCGCATCGAAGACACACCGGGGAGGCCACCAATCCCACCCTCCAGAGCCTCACCCTAGTGAAATAGACCCGGTGGAGATACTTAAACTGGATAAGGCGAAGGCTTACGGCTATGGCTGACCCCCGCGGGGAGGCCAAGACCTCCACCCAGTCCTCCTCCTCCAGCAGGCCTATGTCTCCCTCCCAGGCCTCCCTAAGGCGCTGCAGTGTGGGGGAGCTATGGGTGACCAGGGACTGATAAATCTTGGAGATCTTGTGGTCATGGAGATCCCCCATAAATACCTTTGCCTCTATGGGACTAAACTCAGCCAGGGACCCCAACCCCTCAATGTATGGAGTAATGGCATGTTGGAACTGTAAATATCGGAAGAATTGGGTTTTAGGCATTTGAAAGTCCTTCTGTAGATCCTGAAAAGACTTCAGAACCGATCCCCGCATGACGTCCCCAAGCGTAGAGATGCCGATACGGTCCCAGCCTCGAAAACCATACAATGTAGCCAGTTGCGGCAGTCGCCCATTATACGAAAGAGGAGTCTCCCGGGTCAACTTATTCCACCACCCGGTCCTCCGCAACGCCTGTCGCCATATTTGGAAAATAAGTTTCGTGGCAGGTGGCAAGGAGTTGCGCAGCGGCGCGGAGTAAAGTATAGTGTGTAGGGTGTGATCCCCCATGCATTGCCTCTCGACCGCGTAGGCTGGGTCCACCCTGTCCCCATACCACCACTCATTGAGAACCAGCAGATGCGAGGCCATATAATAAGACAGGATATCAGAGGTTGCCAGTCCCCCACAGTATGTGGACTGGAAGCAAGTCCACAGCGCCACCCTCGCCACTCCACCAGCCCATAGAAATTGTCCCAAGGCCGTATTAACCCGTCGGAACCATCCGGGAGGAATCGGATAGGAATGGTTTTGTAGCTGATAAAGGAGGCGGGGAAGTGATACCATCTTAAAGGCCATATATTGACAAGGGCATATGGGACCAAGTTTTAAGATCCTCCCGCACTCGATCCCATACAGGGGCTAAATTCCTTTCCCAAGAGGTGACTGGCGAATCCGATAAAAACACTCCCAGATACTTCAACCCCCCAGAGGCCACCTGGACGGAGGAGGCCCAGGAACCGGGGCCCGCCCCTTCCCCAAGGACCCACAGAGTAGATTTACGAGGGTTCATGTATAGACCCGAGGTCTCCCCGAAGATCTGCATAATGCGCAGCAAACGCGGTCCTGTCTTATCTATATTTGTGAGAAAAAAGAGTACATCATCAGCGTACAGGGCAATGCGATCCGACAGACCCGCCGCCCACTCAAGACCAGTCACTTGGGCGTCAATCCGCACCCAGGACGCTCTGGGTTCCATTGCTAATGCAAATAGGTAGGGGGACAGTGGGCAACCATGCCTGGTGCCCCGTCCAACGGAGAACGCGGAGGAGACAGAGCCCGCCACCCGTACGGACGCAGTCAGGTCCGTATAGAGTAGGGTCAGGTAGGACAAGAAGCGTGGACCAAAATTTAATCTACGGAGAAGTGCGAATAAGTATACCCAACTAAGGGAGTCAAAAGCCCTATCCATGTCCGCAAGTAGTAACGCAGCCCCCTCCCCCAGCCCCTGGACAGTCGCCACTGCAACATGTGCGCGTCGAATATTGTGGCGGGTCGCCCGCTGGGGCATAAACCCAGCCTGATCGGGATGAACCACTGATGTAATATGGGAACGAAGGCGATTGGCCAGCGCCTTAGCCAAAACCTTGGCCTCTACATTAAGAAGAGATATAGGGCGGTACGACGCATGCTGATCTGGAGGTCTTCCGGGCTTGTGGAACACCACAATCTCCACGTGTCTCCAATCGCGAGGCAGACAATCCTGCTCCCTGGCCTCCTCCACCACTCTACACAGCTGCAGAAAATATCGTTTAAAAAATTCACATGGGAAGCCATTCGGTCCCGGGGCCTTTCCAGGTTGCATCTCACCCAGCGCCGCACCCAGTTCCTCCTCCGTGAGCGGGAGATCCAGCTCCGCACTCACTTCGTCAGAAAGGGCCTTAGGTGGCAGATCATCGAGGAAGCGACCAACTACAGCTGCGGGGAGGCATTCCCTGGGGGCATAGAGGTCTGCATAGTACATGGCAAAGCTTTCAGCAATGGTGGAGGGGTCCGTGAGAGAGGACCCATCCGGGCCTAAAATGCCCGGCAGGGCCTGGGAGCAGAACGACCTCTGACACAACCTATGCAGTAACTTGCTGGACTTATCACCCCACTGGTAGATCCGACTGCGGGTCGCCAGCCACGCCTGCCGGGCTTCGCCTAGAAGAAGATGGGCATATTCCTGCTGCGTCAATAGGAGTTGGCGGCGAGTCTGCCGGTCCGCACCATCTCTACTGCGAGATTCCAATTCAAATTGCTTCGCCTCCGCCTGAACGAGGGACTCCCTACGCAATCTACAAGCTGCTGCGCAAAAAGAAATGTCTACACCCCGGAGCACGGGCTTCATCACCTCCCAAAGGCAGTCAGCCCCCTCTACCGTCCCTACGTTAGATGTTAAGTAGTGGTCAATGGCATTTTCCATATGATCTCTATAATCTTCTCTCTGGAGGTTCCACGCCGAGAGACGCCACCGAAACGGCTGATGTGCCCGGCCCACACGTAACGTGAGAGTGATCGGCGAGTGGTCCGAGAGTCCACGCGGAAGAATATCAGCGGCAATCACTCTGTTAGCTATTGCTTGGGGGACAAAGATATAATCAAGGCGGGAGAAGGAGTCATGGACGGCCGACAGGTATGTATAGCCCTGCGCCATCCCATGTAGGCGTCGCCATGGGTCCACCCAATCCAGACCCGCCACCAGTGAATGTAACTTAGTATGCCGACCTGCGTCCAATGGGCCCCCAGGTCGCCAACGATCCCTGACCAGGTCTAGCACGTCATTCCAGTCCCCCCCCCACAACAGCCAACCCATCAGGCATGTCTGTCCACAGGGTCATGAGTTTTTCTACCATGCCCCAAGAAAGGGGCGGGGGCATATACACATCCCAGTACTATGGATTCAGTCCCTAACGTCCCCTGAAGAAATAAATATCTACCCTGCATGTCCCTCCAAGTCTTCATGTGTGTGTATGGAACCCGCCTATGGATCAGGATCGCAACTCCCCGGGACCCCCTCACAAACCCGGAGTGAAATACATGAATGTAGCCAAAGCGTTGAAAGCATAGCGCCTTAGTTCCCATAAGATGTGTTTCTTGCAGCATGAGAACGTCTGCATGCGTTTGTTTCGCCTGTTTGAGTATAGCGCCTCGCTTAATTTTGTCGAGCGCCCCCTGACATTCCAACTCATTATTTGAAGGGTCCCAGAGGGATCCCGCTTATCAACAGAGGACCCCGCCATGTGAAGGTTCGAGGTACGAATGTGGTCTAGACAAGAATATGTGGTCTGGATAAGGCGACTGAAGCAATGTAGGTCAGTGCGATCAAACAACAAAACCCCCTTCCCCCCAAACATCCCAACAGCACACCCCCCCACCCTATACCTCAAAAACGATGAAGTATCTGTCGCGGCGAGCATGAGTGGCAGACCCCAACGGGAGGTCCCCCCCCGCGCGCCAATGGATCCCCAACTTACAGCCCATTGTCAGCTGGCCCTGTCCCCGTCAACTGCTGTGTTACAGGGATATCGGCCCTCAATTGTGCTTCTTCGGTCAAGGCAACATATCAAGGAACTATTGAAATAAAGCGCCCCCCAAGATTAGTCTGATGAGGTAGGCAGTCGCTGGGCCGATGCAGCTCGGGATGAGGTGCCACACGACCGAAACCTGCGTCTGGACCTGGAGCATCTGTTCCCCTTCCCCTTCTGCGTAGGTTGTTTCCACACCATCTCGCTCGACGAGGAATCAGAGTCCCTCCGGGGCGGTGTGTGCGGGCAAAGACGCACCGTCTAATCAGTCCATTGGAAGACCTCTTCCGGTGAGTCGAAAAAATGGGTGCGGGATCGATAGACCACCCGCAGCCTGGCTGGGAAGAGTAAGGCATAGGGAAGTTTGAGCTCCCGGAGACGGGCCTTCGCCGCCATAAAAGACTGTCGTCGTTGCTGGACCAGTTTAGTATAGTCGGGGAATATGAGGATGCGGGCATTGTCAAACAGCAGTGGTTCCTTGGCCCTAGCCTGTTTCAGGATAATGTCCCGGTCATGGTAATTGAGTAGTTTCGCGATAACAGGTCTCGGGCGGGCACCAGGTGGGGGTTTCTGGATCAGTGCCCTGTGGGCGCGCTCCACCACGAAACATTTAGACAGGGACCCCGGAGGGAGCCAACTCTCAAGCCACTGGGTGAGAAACCGCTCCATGCCACCCTCTTCGCACCCCTCCGGGAATCCAACGAAGCGAAGGTTGTTGCGCCGGGCCCTCCCTTCAGCGTCTTCTACCCGGGATGCGAGCCCACGTTGGATCATCTCCAGGGAGGCTACTCGCTTCTGCAGGGTATCGACCACGTCTTCCACCCCCAGAGACCCTCGTCTCGGTCTCCGTAATCCATGCCACCGCATTGCGTAGATCTTGGCGTAGCAACATGACGTCGGACCCAACCGCCCCAATCTTGGCATCCAGGGCATCTCTCGACTGGGTGATGGCAGCCATGAGGGCGGCATTGTCAGGCACATCACTAGGCGACCCCCCCCGACTCCACTGCAGAGGCCCCAGGGCCCGTGAACTTGTCTATCGTACTTTGCTTGGACGATCCCCCACCCGGCCGGTCCCTCGTCATGGCAAGTCCGAGACTCCCCTGTGGTCCAGAAGGTGTCGTGCCCGCCCCCTGTGCAGCGTAGTCCGGATATTGGGGGACCCCAAGATGCCACCAGGGGATAGATGCTGCGTAGCTCTATTGTTACAGCAATGTACCCCAATGCAAGAGGCTAGTGTCCATCAGGGGGGTCCTCTCCAGTGGGTTCGGCCCGGCCGCCGATCACGGGGTTGGCAAGAGGATGAGAGGAAGGGGACCTCGGAAACCCCACACCGCCAGGGGCCACATATAATAAGGACTCCACTCACTGGGCCCGCTCACCGTCCAACAGTCCTCTCCAAGCACTGCTCCGAGCCGAGGGCGCGGGGGGGCCCCCAAGACAGCCCCACTATAGTCCCTCAAGAGCCTCCACACAGGGCAGCGATGGCATCACTGCAGCCTTGACGGGGCACTCGGGGGAACGTGTGGCGAGCTCGCACGGCCCGACCGACCGCAGAGGCGAGCCGGCCGCTCCACAAGGGAGGAAGGAGGTATATGCGGTGTTCAGTCCCTCACCGGGGACCCCAAGGCAGCACAGGTGGCGCCCGGCCCAAACTCCACAGGCAGGGGTTCCAAAGACAGCCCCACAGTGCAGCTGGCCCCCAACACAGGTCCCCCAGGTAGCGGAGGGGAGACAGGCCAGAGAAGGCCGCACGCCAGATATCGGCAGGACCACAGATTCCCCCCGTGTAATGGCCGCCGCTCCCCCGAGTAGATGGCAGATGGCACCCCCCCGCGGCTCGACACAGCCGCCGATCGTTGGCACACAGTTCCCAAGGGGGAGGGGGCAGCAGGAGGGCGCACTCCGGTCACCAGGGAACACCACCAAGTGGGGGCCACCGCTCCCGCGATCCACCACCGGGGCCCACGCGGCCCGATAGACCGCCGGTGTGAGTCCCTCTTGCCACAGGGGGAAGGGGTGCACAGCAGGACCTCAAACCCGGGGGAGCCACTATCACCGGCTTGAATCAATCCCGGTGCGGCGATGTTCAGCCCTCAGTCCAGCTGCGCACACCCCCGGCTCTTCCCCTCGCGACCCGATATGGCCGCTGACCGACTGCACTCACCGCACTTCAGCAGGCGTGGGGGGGCAGCGCTCCGTCCCCGGTGGGTGCAAGGAAGGCCCGGGACCGCCCACCACGTCTCAGATGGCTCTGGGGCAATCCTCACCGCCGACGCAGCACACCAGCTCTCGGCCCCGGCAAGGCCCAGCGCAGTCTGGCGCTCCGACCTCCGCCGCAGGCCGCCTGATCCCAGCGGGGACAGGCCCGATCCAAGACCTCCGTCGATGGCACCCGCTCCGAGCCACGGAGCGATCCGGAACCCAGCTGGAATGGAAATCTTCGGTTCACAGCGCCTTCAAAGCACAGTCTGGGGGTGGAAGTGGACCGGGGAAGCAGGATAGTGTAGGATTTTAAAAGCGGGCTGGACGGCGCTCTCCTAGCACACGTCCGCCATGATGGCTCGCTAGGCCACGCCCCCCAACGGTGGGCTCTTTCAATCACAAAGATGTCCGAGAAGGTATCACGTCCCAGAAGAGTGATAAGGAGTTTTTCTACTAATTGTTCTGCGTTGCCCAGCGAGGTGGATTCTGGTAGGCCCGTGATACGAATGTTGCTCCGACGGGAGCGGGCTTCCAAGTCCTCGGCCTTATCCTGAACAGATGTGAGAGCCTTGGCCATCTGTTTGTGTATCGAGTCCGTTTCAGATTGAGCCTATTCGACCTCTGTAATTCTGCGCTCCGACATGTCTATCCGTTCGGCGTGCTTATCCAGCCGCTCCGTCATCCTATCCATGCGGCAGACGAGGGAGTCGATTTTCCCATCAATCACCGACAGGCTTTTCTGCAATGCAGCAAACATTTGTTTGACCTCACCTGGTTCTTCCTCCGAATTTTCTGCCTGGGCGTCTGCGGAGCGGGCCCCTCCCGTCTCTCTGGTTCTAGATCGCTTTGCGTCGAACAGGAGCTTTGTCTGCGTTTTGTCGACCTTGCCCATAGTGGAATCTGCCCGAGGGAGAGATGAGCGGCACTGTCGTTGGAGCGGTAGTAGCAAGGAAGGGCAGGCCGGAGTACCAGCAGATCACCGCGCCGCGTTCTCTATACATGCGTCGTATGATCGCAGCTGCCCAGTGGTGGGGACCTCACCCAGGATAGATTGTTGTAGGGGCGCGTAGTGCTGCAGGCCTCCCCGCGTGGCAAGTTAGGGGAATGGCGGCCCGGCCTAGGTGAGTATGGGCTCTCCGGGTGAGCCAGTAGCTGGGCCTGTTGCGCAAGGCAGTGTCGGCGACGTCCTCTCCTAGGGGCAGTATCCCCGGTAGGACACTATACGAAGTGGGGGCGCAGCGCCCACTGCCGCCAAATGCCAGAAAGGTGGATGTCTCACAGGGACCTCTGCCTCAGGCTCACGGTGTAGGAGGGTCAATAATGCATGACTGCAGCACAGCTAGTGCAGCGGCTTCTCCAGCACAAATCGTCAGGCCCACCTGTAGCGGCCAGTCGGCGACCCAGCTCCACGAGCCGCGTCGGGTCCTCCGCCGCAGGAGCAGCCCCCTCCCAGCAGATCAGTAGGCCCCAGCCGAGGCCGCCCTTCGTCCACTAAGGCAGCGGCGTTTCCCCAAATCACCGCCGCGAGGGCACTGGACTTATTTCTGGCCACCAGGTCGCCACAGCAGGCGGGTAGAAGGGCGCCCCCAAGTAGGAGCAACACGCGCCGCAGCCACAGTGCGCGGGCGATGCAAGTAGGAAAGCCCAGTCCGCAATGCACTAGGGGGCACAACTTTCCAGGGGGCCCCGCACGGGATTCCTCCGCTCCCAGCCGACCCAAACGCAGCAGCTCACCGTGGGCGCGGGCGAAGGCACAGGTTCCGCCAGCGAATCCGATGCAGGGCGCCGACCCGCCCCCACCGCCGAGGCGCGCACGAGGCCGTCTCTCCAGGCCGCCGCCGTAGGACACACGCAGGTCGCGAGCCCCCGCAGGGTCCGTGGACAGGGGGCGGCAGGCTGAGTCACCGGTGCTGCATCGATCTCCCGCGAAGGCAGGTACCCAGCTCTACAAGCGGCAGGGATCTGCGGGCGCCACCAGGCAGCAGCGGCTGACACTCCAGGCTCGGGCAGGGGAGCCTCTCTCCGCTGTGGGCAGCCTGTATCGCGCAGCGCCCGCTTCGGGCGACCACAAGTTCAAGGAAGGTGTCAGCAGGTAGCTCTTAAGTAGCGCTGGTCAAATATGGGCAGAACATGCGGGCATCAGATCCGATGTTCAGGATAAGTGTAGTGTAGTGCCAATGGCTCGCGGAGCTCTGCAATTACGCGGCCATCTTGCGCTGCGGCAAGCTCCGCCCCCGGGTGCCCAATGTTAGTCTATGGGGATTGGTCTTCGTGAAGAGAGGCTGCAGGTTTTGACTGATAGGCCAGTCGGGTTGAACCAAGCTAAGGGCTCAAGTCTTGTAATGCTAGGGGACGTAAGAACATCAGTGGTGTGCTAGACTCTTTGCCGCCCGAGATGGTCCCTGCATTTTCCGCCCCACGGCCGCCGCTTGTAAGAGCGGAGGGGAGGAGGGTGCTGGTGATTCCTGTGTTTGCCACCCCGCGACGGCCACAGAGCGGGGGGAGGCCCCCAACCCAAAACTCATGCTACCCGAGGCGGACCGGCCCCCTGCCCCCCTCTTGCTACGCCACTGAGGGAAACCAGTGGTCCTCTTCTCCTTGGGCCGGGGCAGCTGGGTGCAGAGGGTCTTTGAGGTGTCTGGTTTCTTCGTCCGGGAGCAGTTGAGAGGGCCTGCAAACAAAAACTGCAGGCGACGTTGCCAAAATGGTTAACTTTGAAAAGCTGCCTTCACTTCAGGAAGCCCACCTTAGGGGTGGTCCTGGCCTCAGAGTTGAGAAGCATATCTGACTAGCTAATTTTCTCGCCTGTCCAGGTGCCAACGGGCTCTAGACAAAGGGAGTTGGCTTCCTCCCGTGAGAGAAGCCAGATTCGCATTCCAAAGGCAGTGGGCTCTATGAATCTCCCCTGCTTTAGATTCTTAATCTGTAGGTCATCCTGTGGGAGGGTGTGTAAGCACCCCGGCCCTAGCAGGCTTGATTCTGGCCTCCTGAGAGCAAAGGCCCTCACCCGTGGGAGTCAGAAACTTGTCTCTAGTGGCAGGCTGGTGAAAACCAGTCAGTCAGCACACCAGGAGCTGGTAGGTTTTCAGGGGGCACCTCTAAAGTACCCTCTGTGTGCATATATTAATAAATCCAACACTGGCATCAGTGTGGGTTTAGTAATATGAGATGTTTGATACCAAATATCCCTACTTTTAGTGTGGCCTTCATGTAGCTGGGGAACTCGTTTTTATCAGTGTCCAGCACATGTACTTAAAATGGCTTCCCTGTTCACTTATACTGGCAGCCATAGAGCTGACCAGCACAGGGGCATATCTGCTCATGTAGATATGTCCTCACATGTAGTATAGCGCACCCTGCCTTAAGGCTGTAGGGCCTGCCATACAGGTAACTTACCTATACTGCATGCAGTGTCTGTGGGCATGGCACAGAGGGATGTGTGCCAGGTCGTGATTTCACGTTTGTCTGCACCAAGACATGCAGCCTGCAGTGGCAGTCTGTATGCGTTTTGGTGAGGGGTCCTTTAGGGTGGCACAATTTGTGCTGCAGCCCTTGAGGTACCTCTTTAGCCTTCTTGACCTAGGTGCCAGGGGTATCACTTACTAGGGACTTACAGGGAGTGCCAAAGACATGGTCAATTGGGGTACAATCGCACAATTTTAGGAAAGAGACCTGGCACTGGGGACTTGGTTAGCAGGAACCCAGTGCACTTCAGTCGAAATCACATCAAATACCAGGCAAAAAGTGGGGGTGACCATGTCAAAAAGGGGCACTTTCCTACAGAGACTTAATAAAAACACCACTGCAAGACAGCTGCCCTCAACCTGTACCACAAATAACTACTAGATGCAAAGTAAAGCTCTTACCCTCAGACTCTAAGCCAGCTCTAACTGCAAAGAACTCTTTACCATTGTCAAGAAGTTCTCTAATCCTGCAGCAGCCAACAGTGACATCACCACATCCCAAACACTCTGTGATGCCCTCTCTAACTTTTTAGACCAGAAGATAGCCATTATCTACAACAAATTCGACCCACCGACCTAACCCTCCTCGACCAGCTGGACTCAGCCACCACCGCCAAACAGAAGATTAATGACTGGAAACCCCTCTCGAACATAAACACTACCGCCTTAATAAAAACCGTCAACTCCAGAGCCCCCTCTGACTCCTACCCCCACTTCATGTACACTTTTGGAAGCAGTATCATCTCCCCTGCTCTCATCACAATCATAAACTACTCCCTGACCACTGCCACCTTCCCGGCAAACAGGAAAATGAAGAAGTCACCACCCTTTTAAAGGAGCTGTCAGCAGAACCCAACACCCTCAGCAACTACAGACCCATCTCATTAAACCTTTCCCAGCTGAAGTTATGAGAAAGCCATCAACATTCAACTCTCAGACCACCTAGAGTGCCACCAACTCCTCTACAAATCTGAATCAGGCTTCCACCCCAACTACAGCACTGAAACAGCCCTCATTGCGGCCACTGATGACATCAGAAGCATCCTCGCATGAGGAGAAACAGCTGCCCTCATCCTCCTTGACCTTTTCGCAGCCTTCTACACTGTCTCCCACAACACACTGATCAGAAGGCTTCACCTCCTGGGCATCCTCGGCCAGCCCTTCAGTGGATATCCTCCTTCCTCACGGGAAGAACGCAACATGTGATACTACCACCCTACACCTCAGAACACAAAAAAGTCATCTGCGGGGTCCCTCAAGGCTCGTCCCTCAGCCCAACGCTCTTTAATCTATATACGGCACCTCTCACAGACATCGTCAGATCACACAGCATCAACATTGTCTAATACGCTGGTGACAGCTTATTCTCTCCCTAATGGACAGATCCAACACCGCCAAAACTAATTTCGCCAACTACATGAGCAACATTGCATCATGGATGAGTAACAACTGCCTCCAGCTCAACTCAGACAAAATGGAAGTCCTGATTTTCGGAAACAACCACTCCCCCTGGGATGCCTCATGGTGACCCTACGAACTGGGCTCCCCATTTACCCCTACTGATCATGCCAAGAACCTTGGGATCATCCTAAACACCAACCTCACTAAGAATAAACAGATCAACGCTGTCTCCTCATCATGCATCCACATTCTGCGAATACTACGCAAGATCGTCAAATGAATCCCTATGAACACCAGACAAATGATCGCCCAAGCTCTAATTACAAGCAGAATCAACTACAGTAATGCCCTTCATGCCGGAATCCCAGCCCGCTTCCTACGCTGACTCCAAACCACCCGGAATGTCGCAACTAGACTCATCTTGGACATCCCATGAAACGCCCAAATCTCACTGCACCTCAATGCACTCCACTGCCTTCCACTCCAGAAAAGATGAAAATTCAAGCTGCTCACGTAAACCTCCACAAAACAGGACCAGCATACCTCAACCACCGTCTCAACTTCTACCAACCCACCAAACACCTTCAGTCGGCCTCCCAAGCTACTGCATACACCTTTCGCATCAAGAAGAACAGATGCAGGGGATGATCCTTCTCACACATCGCAGCCAAAGCCTGGAACGACCTCCCAATACACCTCAGAACCGACCCTCCTTTATAGACTTCCAAAAGAAGTTAAAGACCTGGCTCTTCCAGAAAAAGCAGGCACGATTCCATCCGCCCACCTTGCTCTGGCCCTCGCCCTACTCAGCGCCCGGACACTCTCGCGGGTTATTATCCCTGCTTTACAAATCTACATAAGATATTGTTGGAATGCGTGCATGACCTACAGACTGAAAGAGTACCCTTCCACGAATACTTGCCAGGGCCGGCTCTAGGGCGGTACCACTGGTGCTACCGCACGGGGTGCTGACTTGGGGTAGAGGTGCCATATATTATAGTTTCAAAAGCACCTGCTGCTGCGTTCTTTGCCTCCAGCAGTTTTCAGGCAACAATAAAAATATCAAGATAACTCAAGTGATTAATGTTTTTCCTGGAGGAGAGAGAGAGATCAGAGTTTTGTGAAGTGGAAGTTGTTTTGTCAAGTGGAAGTTTTGACTCCCGTAAAGTAGCGCAGAGGGTTAATATGCCTGCTGCAAAGAATGTGTACCATGCAAATCACAAAGTGCATATAATGAAGGCCCGTAGGTTACTGCTTTTGTCAGAGAGATCCTATTGTTACTTGCAGTTTATAAGTAAAAATCCTAATGTAGAACAATGAGTAATTAACTGTCATCAAAGAGCACCCTGAAACTGCAGGGCATAGGCAAGAGCGTTGTGTTTTTTTCCCCAGTCTTTCATTATCCTGATGTTGCAAAATTGGTTCATTTGAGAAGAAATCAATTCTTATTATTAAAGAAAACCCCCAACCAAGGTGTTACGCTTTAAATCCTGAATGTGTGCTTCTCCAGACCAAGCACTCAAACTATACTGCCTACCAGTATGGATGACATATTACTCCTACGCAGTGCTTGAAATGAAAAAATAAAAGTGCAGGTACTCTGTACCAGAGTACCTGCTTGTTTCTGAGAAGTGCCGGTACTCTCCAATTAAAGGTATTGCATTTCTCTTGAGAAGTGCCGGTACACTCCTCAAAATAAAAAAGTGCCGGTACTCCGTACCGGACAGTACCAGCCCACTTAAAGCACTGCTCCTACGCCTTGTAGTCCTCTGTCTTATGCAACGTTTCCTATACATTGATTTTCACACATATGATTGATTGTTTCTGTGTAATATGTGTGTGATGTAAAGTGCTCCAACACCCTACACTGGTATGAGTGGCGCTAGAAAACGAATTAAATGCATCTGAGAGAGAGTAGTTGTGGAGACTTGAGGGGCACTGTTAAAGGGTGGTCATGAGAGAATCCGTGGCGGTGGTGGGGGCAACAAACATTGTAGCACCGGGCGCCACCAGTGCTAAACCCTGCCCTGATACTCGCTCAGATCTCAAAATGAGTCTTTTCGACACCAATTTACTAAAAACGGTCAGGGCCCTTTAGAAGCTAATCCAGTCATACTACTGACCGACTCTTCCCACAAAGAGGCGGTGAAAACAATATTGTCTCATGTTCAGAGGGAGGGGAGTGAAATCACGGCTTTTCGCAAAAAAACCGTGGGGAATCATCGCAAACAGAGGAAAGGGCAGGTGCACTCCTGGGAGTTACGAAAGACAGTGAGACCTTTCCCTCTCGCAGTCCAGACGCAGCTCGTGGGGAGGAAGCCGCACTCCCGCAGACTGATCCCGGAGGCAGGTCTGCTCGGCTCGCGCATTAAGAGGAAGGCAGCCAGGGGGAGACAGACGAGGGCGCAGTGACAGGGCGGCTGGTGTGGCGAGTGGGAGGCCTCTCCCTCTGGCAGCCAGTGTGCGCGCGGGAGCCTTCAGAGTGCAGGGAGCAGAGGACGCGCCGCAGCTCTCCGGACCAGCAGGCACCTCCGCGGCGGATACACCCCCCTCACGCACCGGAGCGCGGCCAGCAGGGCCCGCAGGAAACTTTCCTACCGCGGGGGACTGAGCCAGTGTGACACCGGCGACAGGAGCCCTTCCAGGGAGCCGGAAACCCGAGCAATCACCGGGAGAGGAGCCCGAGAGCGGCGGCTGGACAGACCCCCCACCCACCGCGACAGGCCCTCGCCCAACCGCGGCCCCTCTTCCGCCGGCATCATGCCCACCCTGTGGATGGTAGTGGCGCTCGGCTTGGCAGCCTGCGTATCGGGACAAACGGTGAGTGCGCCGGCTCTGCTTTTTTTTCGGGGTTTGCCTTCCTTCGTGGCTGGTCTTTACAGGTCTGGGGAGTCTGTGCTCTTGATGGAAACTCAGCGAGAGAAATGATGCACTATTTATTTCTTGGTGTAACTTTTCTGGGTCGGCTCCACCAGGAGCCCACAGCCTGCTGCGCGCAGCCTGTTGCTTATTAAAGGCTGCGAGCGCCACTCGGGACTTACAGCCGGCCCTGCCGGACCGCCGCGTTAATACCCGAGACTAGCTTACGACCCCCCCATATCGTGCAACAGGCGTGCAGCTTTCAACTGATCGGTTATATTCTGCTGCACTATTAACGTACGGCTCTTTTACCCGCTAGGGCAAACCTTCAGCCACCCCCAAATGCTCCAAGTGTTTGTCGTTGGGCCTTTTAAGCACCTCCCCCCCCCCATAATGTTTTTGGTGGTCCCACACACACGGTGCTTAATTGCGGGATAGGGGCAATCCCAGTGGTAATGGCAGGGTTTGTAAATGTGCACTTGGAGTTACGCACCGCTCCCTAAATACTCCCAGCAGACCCCCCGCTCCCCCCTTGCACGGCTGCTGGGACTTTTGTACTATCTGTTATCTTAAAACTGATTCTGGAAATATACACGGCTTGAGAGAGCTTATTAAAAGTGAGTGTTCGCCTCTGGGCTGGTGTGTGGGGAGAATAGTGCCTCACCCCTTGCAGCCACCGACTGAATAGACCAGATACATACACTGATGTGCCTAGGACATCTCGTGGAGAGTAAATGCCGTGCGTGATTTCACATCACCGCTGATGGTGTGTGTGACAGGCTGCACCGGTGTGTTACCGGCAGTTGGGCAGCGTTGGTTTATTATAGAACAAGTCGGTGCCCGCATGTTGAGTGCGGGGTGTAGACGCCTTGTCCTTTCCTAAGTAGTGAAGAGAAGCGGCGTGTAGCTTGTGTGTGCACTGGGTGGTTTAGCGTGGGGTGCGCACGCAGTCTACGCGTGGGGGAGTATGTGAAAGTTCAATAAAGCACTTATTTCTTTGTGCCTTGTGGCAGCGGTGGGGCGAGGCGCAGTCCAGTGGCCAGAGAAGTCATCTCCCCGCACTCTAGCTCTCGACAAAAATAGTCTATGTGTATCCCCTGCTTGGTTTTCGAAGAAAGCGCCACAAGGGCGCACCATATAATTACACTAAATGAGAGCCGGCGAGATGCAGGCTTCACGGGGCGCTAATGACCGCCCTGACGCAGGCGCTAATCTTTCTAGCTGTGTCACTGGGTGACTTTAATTAACATAATGACTTGCCGTGGGCATGTGGCTACTTTCTCCTGACCCTCCGTGCTATGGCGTGTCAACAGTTGCATCAGCTGGTGTGCACTGTTTGTTCCAAACCCTATGTGACGAGGAAGCGGCTCCACAACAGTTCCCGAGATGCTTTCCTCTGTGGCCCCCTTTCTGCTGGCAGAAGCCCCTCTGCACACGAACAATGCGAACCCCTGAGTGCGCCATCACTCTTCAAAGAAACCCTTTCCAGGCGGAGGTCCTGCTCTTTTCAGTTTCTCTGCAGTCAGCAGTTCAGGAGACACGGTTATTGCACCAAAGGAAACCGGCGTCTGGCTTGCAATTTTAGTCCTGAGTCCTGACTAAAATATTTGTTGCAGTAAAAAAGCATAATACAAATGATTGTTGTCTGTGTACAGGGCATCCACGAGACAAGGAACTTGATGTGTAACGTTTCTGTGTACTTTATATGTAAAATAGTCCCTCACACTTCACAGGAGGCGGAATGATATTCTCAACAGTCGGTAGTATGAAAATGTAGAGAAAAATCCTTGTTCTGGGCAGAGCCAGTGCCCCCTCTGTGTATTTGAAAGATTTGTTGACATTAGGAATTGCTGAGAGGTGCGCTGTCAAGAGAGACCTTAAAAGATATATTGTTTCCCACAGAGCGCGAGGATTCGGCGAGGTTTTACAAAGAACATTTATGTATCGATTTTCAGCATCACTGTTCAGTTTATAAACTTGATTATTCAATCGGAAGACTTCAAGAAAGGGTTAATTTCGAATACTTGGGTTCGTAGGGTTGTCGTACTGCTGTGGTGCTGCACTAGTTAAGGCCACATATCTAAAAGCTGCGGGTTTTAGATATCTTTTGGGTTCGTCCTTTTTTTTGGACTAACTGAAAGTTGCCCGATAGGGCGGCCCATCCTGTACACTTTCCAAGCCTCCCAAAATGTTGACCTGTAAGAAGGCTGCTTAGAGGCCCCTGTGGCTTTACAAACGAGTCCCAAAGTCCATTGCCAGCCAATAGATTGTCAGCCAGAGAGGGTGACAGTTTGTGTACATGGGCCTACCAGGGCTTCAGTGCACCCTTGTTCACACTTAAAATGTCCAGACCGCTTAAGTATGGGGAGGTTTAATGGAGTAGAGTGGAAGGTGTGCTATGGAACCAGATAGATTTTTAGAAGGCCTACCTGGCTACCAGTGCCAACCGTTGTAAATGTATTTTTGCGAATGCATGCATGATACACAAGTTAACAAGGTGTGCAGTTTTGTTGATATTTTCAAGAATTCGAGTAGAATTGCTTAACTTGCAGAATCTGTACTCCCAGGTTGCATAGCTTTTAAAAAAATCTTTACGACTCATTGCTTGTGATGGTACTAAGATGCCTGAAAATCTCCGTAGAGTTGTCCTATGGAATCTTGGGTAACAGATCCCATACTGTGCAGATAAAAAAAAAAATAAACAGGTTGTTGCTGGGAATTTGTGTTAAGTTTTTTTCTAAAGTAGTAGATGGTTACTTTCCTGGTTTTGTTTGTGGGCTTTTGTAGTTCTTTTACTTGTATGCGCCTCATGCTTTGAAGTGTCAAAGCATCTCTAGAGGGTCGCTGCAGGCTTCGGAAAACAAGCTGACATCTTGGGAAGCAGAAATATGTAATGTGTGATCCGCATTCCATGCAAGCTCGTGTCTCCAAACACACACAAGGGAGGACACAAGAGACCCTCTGTTCAAGAAGCTAACAAGAGGCACGCTCGAAAGCAGATGTTTTCATAATGGCTTTTCCAAGTGGCTGGCTAAAATAATATTGTTGCGTTTTGCAGAAGCACTACACTACATGTAGTAGGGTTCATCCCCAATTTTGAGAGGCCAGTGGAGCCGGGAGGAAAACGTATTTTATTTTGGGCTACTGAATCATAAGAGAACAAAAAAACAGTCTCTTTCCCTCGGGGAGGGACAGGAGCCCAATACCCCTCCTCCCAACACACTGGTGGGCCAATCCACATGAATCTGTAGCTGGTAGTGGAGGACGGCCAGCAACATTCCGCCCAGCACCTCTTCCAATGTAAGAGTCCCAAGTATAATATTAAAATATTTTTTAATCGAGTTCTATGCTTGTATTTATGCTGGTACGGAAAACAATTGGTCCAGGACCTTTTTATCAGACAAGACACAGTTTTTAGAAAAGTTATGATTTGACTACAGTTTTCTGCTTGCATACAGTCAGCAAAAGTGGGTTCGCTAAATCCCAACACAATGTTTTAGATGTGCACCAAATATACACAAAGGTTAGGCATCTATTTAGCTGTATAAAAACATTGGTTTATTGTTTTCAAATTCATTTAAACAATTGGTAGACGCTCTAACATGCTCATAGTCAAAGAGGAGAGGTTGCTCCAAGAGGGGCGTGAAAAGAAGGTGCTCGTGCAAAAGGTAGGTGAAAATCAGGAGAAGAAAACAAATTCAAAAGTATTCAAGAACAACCTTATAATCAGCACAAAAAACATATAGCTGGTTACAACTAATCAAAAAACCAGTTATATAAAGCCTGTCCACAATGAGTTCATTATCAAGTGGTTGATATAATTGATTTGCAAACAGAAAAATATCATCTGTAACTCGGGCGGGGTAATGGTGACGCGTGGTCCAGGCCCACTAGGGGGTAAGCATCGACGTTTCGACCCGACTTAGAGACAAGGAGGGAAATTAGTTCCTCAGCTGGCGGGTCTTCATCAGGACAAGGGGATAGAAGGGTAGGAGACAACCTAATCTGGATGCTCGCAGATCGGGGCTTCCGGGATAGTGAAGCCCGCACTCACGTCGTGGATTATGACCCAATAAATCAATATTCATAAGGAGGTATTTATTCGGCATCCATATTCACTCGCGTATCCAGAGAAGGTGAACCAATCGCCATCCGCACTCGCATTGCGGTCTAGGGTCAATATGTACAATTTTCGCAGGGTTCCAATTAATAGAATAATTGCTCATGGAGAATCAATCACCAACTCAATAAAACCGCATCCCGGAACGAAGTAGCCACCTCGCTAGTTGGTATGCTGGCCATTTGGCTATTGTATTCACCACATGGGTCAAGAAGGCCTGAAGTTTGAACTAGGAAAGGCCATTTTTTTGTATTAGGACGCATATGGCCAGGTACTACCTACACCCCCTCCTCCCATAACTGGACCCAGACCAAAATGACATGAGAAGGTTTTGGATGTGGGGGTCGTAAAACCCCCGGCCGTATTTATTAAACAAATTAAAAAACATTATTAATATATACAATGATTTACAAATTACGCAGAAAATTATGCATTACACTGATTACAATTGATAAGTACATATGTCAGTTGGGTAACCTTAACATGACTCTAATACAAAGGTTTTCCTATCCGAATCTAACATATCTTTCATAATCATCACAGCATTTTACTTTTCTGCGTATCCTATTTGGGCCTACGGCAAGGTCACTAACTGGTGTCAGATCCTTATCAATTGTTAACCACGCCCTCCAGCCGGAGTGCGCATGCGCAGAGGGCCCGTTTACCGTGAGGGTACTCCCCCCCCCCCCGGTTACCCCCGTACGCTCTGTATATCATCTCCATAAAGGGGCCCTTGCAGTTCTGCGCCGTTTACTGGCGACATTGTGCACGTGCGGGGTGGCCAACCAGCCTAGGGAAAGCGTGACTCCCTCCCCCCCCCCGCACCCATCCAGCCAACCGGCTGTAAACTGCCCCTGGAGTTCTAGGAGAGACCACCTGTCCCTCCCACTTGGGCGACCCCATTCAAGAATGGCGCCGCCCTCTAAGGACCTTAAATTTACTGCTCACCAATCATGACCTTACCGCCTGACCTAGGAATAGCACTAAATACGACGATTGAAGACCTGAAAACAGAATCAGTTGGTGGGAAAACACACAGTTTGATACAACCTACAACCAAATACCTATACCAGCATGTTGCTTATACATTGCTCTCAAAAAACCCCCATACCTTTGCTTTAGGGGACGGTGGGTGGGGAAAATGATATTAAAGCCTCCTAGCGAGGCTGGTGTGACGGGCTGGGGAGCAGGAAGCGAAGAGACAGACTCCTGCGCTCCCCAGCCTTTTAACTGTTTGCTATGCCAGGCCGGTTCTAACCGGCCTGGCGCTGTCCCTTGCGTGCCCCGGAAGTGATTCCAATCACTTCCGGGGCACGCCCAGGACACGGGACCAATAACGCGTAAGGCGCGCCTGTCGCGTCACAAAGTGCGCGACAGGCTCGCCTCTGTGGTCGCCGGAGGGGGCCGGCACGACCGCCATACTTTTGGCGTGGCCGATGCCGGCCCCGCCGTTCTCTATGGCCAGGTACTACCTACACCCCCTCCTCCCATAACTGGACCCAGACCAAAATGACATGAGAAGGTTTTGGATGTGGGGGTCGTAAAACCCCCGGCCGTATTTATTAAACAAATTAAAAAACATTATTAATATATACAATGATTTACAAATTACGCAGAAAATTATGCATTACACTGATTACAATTGATAAGTACATATGTCAGTTGGTTAACCTTAACATGACTCTAATACAAAGGTTTTCCTATCCGAATCTAACATATCTTTCATAATCATCACAGCATTTTACTTTTCTGCGTATCCTATTTGGGCCTACGGCAAGGTCACTAACTGGTGTCAGATCCTTATCAATTGTTAACCACGCCCTCCAGCCGGAGTGCGCATGCGCAGAGGGCCCGTTTACCGTGAGGGTACTCCCCCCCCCGGTTACCCCCGTACGCTCTGTATATCATCTCCATAAAGGGGCCCTTGCAGTTCTGCGCCGTTTACTGGCGACATTGTGCACGTGCGGGGTGGCCAACCAGCCTAGGGAAAGCGTGACTCCCCCCTCCCCCGCACCCATCCAGCCAACCGGCTGTAAACTGCCCCTGGAGTTCTAGGAGAGACCACCTGTCCCTCCCACTTGGGCGACCCCATTCAAGAATGGCGCCGCCCTCTAAGGACCTTAAATTTACTGCTCACCAATCATGACCTTACCGCCACAGGCCAGCATAGTTGACCGACTATCTGGCCCCCCCCTGCGCTCACTAGGAGGTCATACCCTGCCCTTGGAGAACAAACCATGCTAGGAGATTTTCTAGGAAAGCCTCATTGCCTACTCTTGACAGATGGACCCCGTCTTTTACGAAACACGACTCTCCCCTGATACACCCATGGGCAATTGTCTGTAGACGGGGAGCCCTGAAGAGCCTCTCTATTTTGTTATTTATTCTCCTTACTGAGTGATTCAGTGCTCTTACAGACTCCCCCCCCTCCATTGCAATCTTGGAATCATTTGTGACCATACAATTGTACACCCCTGGCATGTCTTGGCTAACCAACCCACTTCTGTTATTATTGCTTCCACTAGCCCCCTTCTACCGAGACTTGCCAGATCATTCCCCCCTAGGTGTAAGATAATAATATTGGGACGGGGACCACCCCTCTTTAATAGCTCCAATGTGAAAACCCTAAACTGGCTCAAGCATAGGCCCCCCTTTCCATGAAATGATACCCTAAAACCTGCTTGCTCTACCCTACTCTTGTAGCTCCCTGTAAGGAAAAAGTTAGACAAATGCTTCACGTACGAGTGACCAATGATCCATGCGACCTGTGGTCCTTGCCTTGGTGATGGTGATGACGTTCTTTGTGTTGCCTGGTGCTGTTGTTGCGTCGTTCGCAGTTTCCCCCTGCGTGACAGGTTTGAGAAACTGTAAATGAAAACAGAGAAGACATACGCATCAGCACCTGGCAACTGTCCTGCTCATAACATATGTAGCCGCACATAGCGCTTGTAACAATTGGAGGACCACCTCCCAATTCTTTGGACGTTGTTGCCAGGTAAACCCCTAGCCGTTGCTTCCGTGGCAGCCCCTATCCTAAAAGAATGCGTACCAAAACAACTTGGGTTTAGCCCTGCCCTCTGTATTGCCATGTCTAGGACCCTTTTAAACTGAAACCGTGTAAGTGGAATACCATCAGCATGAACCAGGAGAGGCCCCCTTTGTTAACAGGTCTTGATCGTAGGAAAGACTCCACCCGTGAGAGGGGCAACAAGGATTGCCATGCGCCCGATGCAGCACTAGTCCCTCCCCTCGTGCTTCTTGGTCAGTCTTAGATTTTCTAATTGATATAGTTAGCGCATCGCCCTGCACCCTTACATCGTCAAACTGCAGTCCGCCCTGCATATCTTGTTTGTTTTGTGCCACCAATTCCCCAATTCTAAATGCACCATAAAAGGCCAATGAAAATGCGGCGGTGAACAACAGAACTTCCTCTGATGTGGTGCAAATCAGGGGTAGTGTCCTCAGTAAAGATGTTAGCAATTCCACCCCGATTGGGCGCCTCGTATCTGGGGTAGACCCTTGGAGGCGCTTCCACCCTTTCAGTGCCTTCTTCACTATAAAGCTGTTGGTAGGATTCCCTTTCTCCCTAGTTTGGGCAAAAAAGGAGATTGCCGCCACATGGCGTTTAGCCGCTGCCGCTGAGCGCCCTCCCCTTTCAAGAACCCTAGGTAATGAAGAAGTGCCCCTGCGTCATGCCACTTTTCAGCCCAGGCCCCTCCCAAGAAGGAACAATATGCCCAAAACGCCCCTTCATATGCTTTCCTGGTCCTGGGTGCTAGGCTAGCTGCCACGAGGTCCGGTAGTTGGGGGCACCAATCTGCCAAAGTAGTTCTGGGAAAGGGGTGGCATACTCCGCTGCCGCCGGGAGGTGGGCCCTGAAAACCTGCATCTTAAAGCGAGAAAGTGCATCAGCCGCATGGTTTAATACCCCTGGCACATGTTTAGCTCTAAATTGCATATTTAGCCTCATGCATAACAGTACAATCTCCTTCAATAGCCGGAGAATCATCCGACACCGTGCTGCTTGTTGGTTGATGCATTCGACCACCGTCATGTTATCTGACCAGAACACCACTGATTGATTACGCAATTGCTCTGGCCATACTGTTAACGCTACCCAGATGGGGAACAATTCTAGGAAACCTATGTTGCCCGTCAAGCCTGTCTCGACCCACCATGCTGGCCACCGTTGCGCCACCCACTCGGTACCGAGTATGGCGCCAAATCCCTCGCTACCCGCAGCGTCAGTCATTAAACCTAACTCCGCGGAAGTAGCGAGCGGACCGGGCCACACTACCCTGCCATTGAAGTCCTGCAGGAATGCCAACCAAATGCGCATGTCCTGCCTGACCTCTGCTGACAGCCTGGTGTGGTGGTGTCTCTCCCTGAGACCCGCCATGGCCTGTGAGATGGATCGGGAAAATGGCCTTGCCATAGGTATGATTCTTAGAGCAAAATTCAACTGCCCTACTGTCTGTTGTAACTGGTGCAAGGTGACCCTCTCCCTAACCAAGCACTGCTGCAATGCAAACCTGAACTTGGTGATCTTGTCCGCGGGCAACCTGAAACACCCCTGTATGGAATCTAACTCAATACCCAGGAACTCTATTGTTGTATTCGGTCCCACCGTCTTTCCTGGGGCCAAGGGGACCCCAAAAGCACGCATGAGTGCGCAAAATTCCTGCAGCGCCCACGCACACTCCCGCGATCCCGGTGACCCCAAGACAAGAAAATCATCCAGGTAGTGCATTACCCACTGGTGCCCTGTCACCTGCCTAAAAACCCATTCCAGAAATGAACTGAATTTTTCAAAATATGCGAGGAAACCGAGCAACCCATGGGCATACACATGTCCATGTAGAATTTCCCTAGAAATTGAAAACCAAGTAGATGAAAATCAGACGGGTGGACTGGCAATAGACGAAAGGCGGACTCTATGTCTGATTTTGCCAAAAGTGCTCCCGGGCCCAACCCCTGAGCATCTCCACCGCCTGATCAAAAGAAGCATATCTCACACTGCAAAATTCGTCATCAATAGCATCATTCAATGAACTTCCCTTGGGTGCTGATAGGTTATGTATAAGTCTGAATTCACCACTTTCTTTCTTGGGGACCACGCCCAACGGAGAGCAGACAAAATTCTCAACCGGTATTGAATCATATGGGCCAGCTACCCTGCCCAGTCGCAGTTCTTTTTCAATTTTCATTGCTGCTACGCTAGGTTTAGTTCGCACTGAGAGTTGGTTCTTGCACTCTGATGCCCCCACATAACCGGGTGCCGGTATCCTAAAACCGTACCTGAAACCATCAAGCAGCATTTTTGCGGTGGTGTGACAAGGATATTTGTTCAGCCAGGGTGTCAATGCCGTTACATCAATGGGTGACCGTGCCTTTTGTTGTCCATGAACCTCACTCCTGTTTCTTCCCTCCCTTATCCTTTGATTTCTTAAAGCACTTGGACTCGGGGTGAGACGGGTTCGCGCAGATGGAACACGCATGCTTAAACCTGCACGTGCCTTGTGGTCTAGTGCAGGTACGTCTATTGAAATCCCAGCATGTCCCTTTGCGCCCTCCCCCGGTGTTTGTATGGCTGGGGGACCTGTGTTTTGCTGTGACCGAAAGGACTGAAAGACCTGAAAGGACTGGTTCCTGGCCCTATCCTGTACCCCACCGCCAATATGGTCTAACCATGCAATTGTGTCTATGCGGTCCCATGATAGGGATGTGTCAGACGCTTTAGTTCTCCTGAAGCTCTTATCATATTCTTTCCATCCCTCACCCCCGTATTTATCATGTGCGAGGACAATCCTGTTTTGGTAGCATGCCATCTCAGCCTGTATGTTTGGGAAACGCTCAGCCATGACTGCCATGAAAATGGAAAAACCTCTAATCCAATTCATCAAGTTTTCCTCCACCCTGTACTTCAATAGTTCGCTTGCCCATTCCCTCGGGAGCATCCAGTCTTTGTTCTTCCTGGCCTCCTCCCTCTCTTTTTCACAAATAAGCAAAGAGAACATGTTTATGTAAGACCCCGACCAAATTCTGTCTTTTACATCCTGTGTTACATGCCTCCCCAAATTCTCCCGATCTGTGCGGGACTCACCTACATTCAACATTGGCAATGTCATCAGCTTACCTCCTCCAGCGGACCCGGCCGACCCTGACGGTTTCTCTTTCGTCATGCTGTTCCCCGGTACTTCCCCGCTGAGTTCAAGTGGCTTGGCCACCCCTGCTGAAATGAGAGGGGACAGCGCACCCTGACCCTCGCCCGTTTTGTCCGCTGGTGCCCCATGAAACTGGGCCACTATTCGCCTGGCTTCTACCAGCGGATCCCCGCCCCGTCCTTACCCCCCACCGTTGATGACAGAATCCCAGCCTTACCCAACCAAGGAAGTATTGCTGCCAAATGGGACACTACATCCTGTGGCATGCCCTCCCCCCCCGTACCGGGCAACACCGGCAATTGCGGGCTATCCCCTGACGGCCCGGGCCCCCCCCCGGGCTGGGGGACTGGGACCGGAGCAATTGGGGGTTGGGGAGCTGGCACCGGGACAATCGCTGGGGCTGGCGCTGAGGCAGGTGGCGGAGCAGGTACTTGTTCTGCGGGCGGGACCCCCTCTGTAGGCAAAACAGGGGCCGGGGGCAATGGTAGCCTTGCTTCCATCCGCCCCCCTGTTAGACCTAACCCTTTTTGGGAGGGGGGAAAAGCCGACTTCGGGGGCACCATGCTGCGCCTGGCCCTCTCTTCTCTCTCCTCTGTCCCCCCTTGTGTGTCCACCCGTTCTCTGAGGTCTGCTAGACCCTGCCCCAACTCGTCCACTTTCTTGAGCATTGTCTCCATAAAGCTCTCCATGCGGGAGGGCTTGCCCCCTCTTAGCTTTCCCTGCCATGTTAAACCGTCCACTGGGTATATGACCTTATCAGTCACTGCTACCGTGCTGACACTGTCTGGATGCGAATGCACAAATCACACTGCCGGGGGTACTAGCGCTTGGCACAACAATAGATGCAGGCCCTCTAAATGCCAGATCCCTACAGCATCAAGTGAATACTGGGCAGAAAATGCACTCCCTGGCCCCACAACACCCTAGTCGGGGGTTAACTGCACCGTACACTGACGGGCCAATGCCCAAAAATTCCCGAGATTAGGCTTATCCCCACAATAAGGAAATACACCCCTGGGCACCGCACGGCAATGGAAACTACACGGACACACCCCCCCGCACCAAGCTTCTCCTGGCCGGGGCACAGATGCGATGCACTTCCCCAATACAATTGCCTTATCTAAACCGGAAGGGTGCGCGCCCTCGCTAATAAGAGCGCCACCGCAACCGGGTACCTGCTGTCCTTCGCCACAATCGCCGCTGGTATTCCGGGCACCCACACGCCTCTTCTTGCTCGACAGTGGCGCTCCGCAGCCCCGAAAAACGGCTGATTGTGCCTCGCGATTCTCGCTCCCCAGCCTTGACCACGCACGCCTCCGCCCGCCGGCGATTTCAGCCGCTCGATAACTCCTGTCCGTGCCTGTAAAAGGGGGGGGGAAAAAAAGAAAATGATATTAAAGCCTCCTAGCGAGGCTGGTGTGACGGGCTGGGGAGCAGGAAGCGAAGAGACAGACTCCTGCGCTCCCCAGCCTTTTAACTGTTTGCTATGCCAGGCCGGTTCTAACCGGCCTGGCGCTGTCCCCTTGCGTGCCCCGGAAGTGATTCCAATCACTTCCGGGGCACGCCCAGGACACGGGACCAATAACGCGTAAGGCGCGCCTCTGTGGTCGCCGGAGGGGGCCGGCACGACCGCCATACTTTTGGCGTGGCCGATGCCGGCCCCGCCGTTCTCTTTAGTGGTGATTAGGTGTAAGCAGATGCCAACATTGAGGATCAAATGCAGAGAAGAGCAGACCTTGTGGGAAGAGAGATTTGCCTCGTGTGACATTGCTCTTTGAGATCTCTGTGTATAGATGACATGTATTACGTGTCATCTTGTGCTGTATGGTGCCCACCCCTTTGTTTGTAAACAAATGCCTTCACAAGAAGAGATCCGCCTACAGAGCAAGTCTTCACTTTGATTTACTATACTGCATTTGTAAATCTTTCTTTTGGTTTTTGGGCTAACACCACCCGTTCAGATGCAGATTTGTAAAACCACTAACCCCCCCACCCCCCAAACAAAAGTAAGTTGTGCATAATTTTAGTGTACTAAGTGCTGGCAATGTCTTCTTAAAGTATTTATAAAGAATAACGCTTATTCCTGGTGTGCTTTCAACACATTAGACTTGTAATAGCTGGATGGCATTTATCACCATCATCTCATCATTTCTTGAGGGTCTACATGGCACGAGAGAGCCTGGGAAATGATCCTTGATTTATGGACATCTAGCAAAACCTAGGCAATTCTTTAACATAAGATGTCTAGATCTGTGGGCCTCTTTAACGCTGACATCGTTTTAATCGGGGGAAGTAAGAATTTATTCACCGCCATCTGCTCATATTGATTAAACAGTTTTTCTTATCACCTTATTTGGTTGCTTGTTTTGCCTCTGCATGGCAGCGGGTATTTGGGCATTTCTGAGCCTTAATTTCATTATTAAATAAATGCCCCAATCAAGAAAAAAAACAGTGCAGGCAGCGAATGCTCGAATATGGCTCTTTACAACGAATGCGTTATTCACGCATTCCATTACAACACGGTCCTTACAACGACCGCGTTGTTTCAACGCGAACCATTACATCGCAGGTCGTTTCAACAACTTGCTGTAGGGGCTGCGCTGGACTTAGGAATAGTATTATTCACTATTCCTACTCCAGTTTGTGCAACAGCAAGGAAGGTGTTGGATTGTAAATCCAACACCAGCGCGCCCCCTACAGCAAGTCGTTAAAACAACTTGCGATGTAATGGTACGCGTGGTAACAACGCAGTCGTTGTAACGACCGCGTTGTAAAGGAACCACGTTGTGGAGACTGCATTGTAAACGCTGTTTCCCCGAATGCTCCTGCATGCCTGAATTCTGTACAGTCAAGTAAGTTATTATCCTCAAAATCTCCATGCAGTAGGTTTGTTTTGATGTATGTGTTTTTTTCCTCTTGTCCTTCACGCCCCAGCAACACCTTAATCCATTGTTTAGAAATACAAAACATTTTACAGCATGGAGGGAGAAACTCTCCCACATACAGACCTTAGAGCCTATTGTTCATGCAAGGTAATCAGATTCTTATCCGGTGAGAACAAGCGGAAATTTGGAAATCTTATGCGGGCTCTTAGTTTGTTGTGAGTCTAAATCAAGTTGACCTTGATCCTGTATTCAATACTGTCCGACACAGTTGTTTCAGTTCAGCGTTAGCAAATATTTCAGTCTTTTTTTCTCATCATGTACGATAAACACGTATCAGTTAGAGGTTAACCACTGACTATGGTTATGTGAATATGGTGGTCAGTTGGAGGACACTTTTAAGCCAGGTCATATGGAATAAGTTATCTTTACTAGAGCTTCTTTTGGTTACTGACTGTGCAGAAAATTATTTTCAGTGATTGCTTTGTTTATCTTCCCATGGCTAGTTTATAACACTATGAAAACATCAGGTCCCTCCAGAAAGGTGGGCACTCTGTCTTGCAGATGTTTGGCATGGAAGATTGCGTCATTCAGAGTGTTATCAAAACCGGTGGTGGTCTCCTTGCTTAAATGTGAAGTAGTGTAAGCCCTCTTCAGTCAATGACTTGAATTAGTTCTGTAAGTAGAATCTGCCACTCTTTTGACTCATAATTACCTCTGCTGAGATAATGAACTGCCACCTTCAAGAGCGTTGTATTTCATGAACTTCAGACGGATTCACCAAAATATTCCTTGCTAAATAGACCCTGAAAATGTAGAAATAGTGTAGTTTTAAACTTTATCGGTTGTCGAAGGCAGAAAGATTTGATATTTCAGCACCACTGAATTACAAATGTTTCATTCATAGCTTGATACTGATTGCAAGAGCTGGAACTATCAGACTTCATGGTTTTCTTCAACTAGTTACAGGTCGCATCTGAAACAAAATTATCCATTAGTAGGTCTGCCTTCATCCTTTCAATATCACATGACCTAATCTGGATGTGTTTCTTTACCTTTCTTGCTTTTATGTGACCTATACTCTTTCTCACCCGCCAAGGGCTAATTTTGAATTATTCTCCTGCATGTCAGAAAACTGGACCCACTTCTTTTCCAGGGCACGTCAGATATAATCCTCGCAGCACTTACAGTGAAAAATTTAGCAAAGCTGACAGTAGCAGTTTTTGCAAAGTTTTGGGTTGTAGGTTCAGAAAGATATTTGATGGTTTACTTCAATATACCTTTCTGGAGGGAGAGGACCTACATAATTCGCTACTATTATAGGTGGATGATTTATCACTGCCAACGCATATAAACTTTAACAAGAAACCATTCTTGCACAAAAACAAGACTTGGAAATTCAATTAAGCTTCAAAATCCATCATTCCTTAGAAGATGGACTTGTACTGTGCCTCCATATTTGATTGGGTAAGCTTGACAGCCATTTTGTTGAACCTCTTTTGTCAGTGGAGAGTTCGGTTCGGATAGATTGAAAGTGACAGTTGGAGGTGAAGAGATACTGTGAGAGAAAACCAAAGTTGTCATTTTTCTGTCAAGAGCAGATCCGTTCGATGCTTTGTACTATTAACTCTAACATATTTTTACTGCACTCTGTGAAGTGCAAATCAGTTCTGAAGGGTCTGTCAACATATATTGACTGAGAGATTTACGTGATTGAAGGCTCTGACTGCTTTGTATGCACCCTGCTAACTGGAATTAGACTAGCACAGAGATGATTACTGTTCTCTGTGAGCGGCAGAGAGCGTGTTGTCCATCAAAACTGCTCGCTCTGTGGGTCTCACTAGTGCTTGCAGGGCTGTTGATATTGTAAAAGTTATTGGGTATGATAAGAACTGATGTTGGATGCAAGTCTTTTAGAATGTCATTATTATTTGTATTTAAATGTTTTCAAACATATGAACCATCCTTGATAGGCGAATCACTAAGCGTCAAAAGAAAGAATGTCAGCTGTTGTGCACCTACCCGTCTGAGAAGTGGTTGATCCGCAAGAGAGGTCACGGTGAATTGCACATTATGGCTTGAGGGATCATCATGAGGTATTACCCTTGATCTGACTAGATACCATTTTAAGACAATAAAAATGGCACATATATACATTGTCTTCGCCACATAAACTTGGATAGTGTCAAGTCAGAGTAGTGTTACTGGGGTCTTCACATTGTTACAGTTTTGGACCATTTCTATGATGTGCGTGGGTGGTAAGACTTTGGCCATTGGCTGGAGGTGGCTGAGTTTTCTGTCACTTAGGTATGATAAAAATAGTAATTTCTTGATTCGTCCTTTGACATTCTGGCTAAGAAAACATACTGGGACCAATGCAAGCCACACCACTCTGGATTCTCCTGGTCCTCTAGGTTTCCGATTTGCCTAAGTTTGGTGCAGTTTCCTGGTTACCGGCTGACTTGGAGCTGGAATAGTACAGCCATATCCCATGCAAGTAAGGGAGATTTCTTTGGGCATAGTTTTGATATATGGACTTCCAGATAGAGGTAACCCACCTGCCCCTGGGGGCAGAAATACTATCAGGTTAGTGGGGGTTGGAGGGGCTGCAGTGCAGTGCTAGGATGGGCAACCACGTACCCCACTCTTTCTCACTTTTTTCTCTGACAGGCATTCTGACACCCCTCCCCACTGTTGACGCGTAGGGGCCAGAAATTCAGTTGGTTTACATGTTACATTTCCATGTTTGTGTGGTTATGTGTGACATTTGAATGCCTTGTGTGTGACACTTCATAGTGCGTTGAGCAACGCAGTTATGTTCACGATATTAGATAATTATAAAAAATTACTCCTGCAGTGAAATGTAATGCTTTAGAAAATCCCTTAATAGAGCTGCAGTTCTCATGAAGCGCTTGTGCAAGATCACTAATCTGTTCCTTTTCTAACACAACACTGGCCTATGGACAGCCATCAAAATGTTTTTCCTTCTGTGACCATCTGGGCCCTGTGCTAGTGGATGATTTCAGACCGGGACAGACAGGGATTGGCAGTTACAACCTGCCCAAAATAAAAAGCTTCAGCAGTAATCAGTGACTACTTTTTGGAGCACACCCTTAAACTTGCATATGTGTGGACCACTCCCCCATAGAGCTTTCAGTGCCTCGTGGTCCTTGTGCAGTAAGTGCTTTGAGCTCCATATAGTTCCAAAGATGGCCTTGGAAAGGAAGAGACTTTGTTTTGCCTCTGCATTGGGCAGGCCTACAGATAGGTTTCGAATCTGGGGGTAATGAAAAATCTTCCTGTTTTTGGAGGACGGGCAACAATCGGAGCAGAATATGCTGGGTGGTATTTTGTGTCTCAAACTATCCTCCCTGGTGAGTGAATTCCTCCAGTGTATTCTCCTCCCATTTTAGCACTTCCTCCAGGAATTGAAGGATCCCCTCTTACCACCCACCTCTAAATATGGCCCCTATTTTTCTGTGCTACAGAGGAATTAGGACGGTGCATGTGAGGCACTCCCCATACTTCCCTTGTTACAGATCAGGAATCACCAAAGCCCTCTCTCCTTCCCTCCCTGGCCTTCACTTTAACTTTGACTCCCTCTTCACTTTTATTTCCCGCTCACCCTCTTAATCTATTGTCTTTCCCTCCTCTCCAACTCAGCCTTTCTTGTCTACAAGCTTTCTTTCTCATGCCTTTCACATCTGCTTCTCTAGCTCTCCTTAAACCTCTATCCACCCTCTCTTTTTTCCCCTACTATTTTTTTTTCTCTAGTCATGGATGTGTGCAGCTGGTGTACGGAGCTGTTTGTAGTTCTCTCCTGCCTGCATGTTTCTTGTGTTGCCCTGAAACACGTTATTCAAAGTTTAACGTTTTGAAATTATATTTTTGGAAAGCTATTTATGGGCCACAAACTGCATTGATAAATTTCTGCTGCACCCTCTGCAGAATCCATGCGGATGAATTCATGCAGAAGGCTCCTCCACATTTAGGTAGTTCAGATGTGAATATCTTGTCCACCACACTGAAGTGGTTAAATTATTCAGCACTTGATTACATTGCTTACAAATCAGTAAAGAGGTTGTCCTGCATCATTTTCCCTGCAGCGTGGTTATCAGCATAGATGGCTGATGGATCCTTGCACTTAATTGGAGTCAATGGATTCAATCATCTCTTCTGTAGCATGATGGTTCATTTGCAGTATCACCTCGTAGAAATGTGCTTAAAAGTTTCACTCTTTGCTAACACTTGCAGGACTATCTTTTTTTCTGAAGATCAGCAACATATGCTGTAGGAATAACAATACCATCATGAGCTCTGACATTGTAGGGGTGGACCCAATGGCATGCCTCTTCACCACAAACAAGAGTAGGCCAGGGAGTTTTTCATTAAAAAGATAATCTGGCTATATATCATTACTTTTGTTCTATGCTTTTGTTCTCCTCTACTTAAAGAATTTTGTTGTGGAGCTTCAGTACTTCAGTGATTATACATATACACACACTAATTTTAGAATAACAGGTGCCTGGTTTTCCATCAGCTGGTGCTAGTTTTTTTTAATTTTTTTATTTTTTATTTAAACTTGCAAGTTGGGAAAAACCATACCAGCAAGCCACGATCAAAGAAGCAATTTATGTTCCTTTTCATCCAAACGGGGAATTTGACATAAAATTGTCCCAGATTGCAAGCAGGGTGATCAGACTGACCCCCAGTTCCTTATAGCTCTGAGGCGGTTTAAGTCCTACTAGTATGGGGACCAAATGGCACTGCCAAAATGATTCCCTCAAGTCCTTAGAGTTGTGACGGAGATTGCACTAATGGAAGTCCACAGTCATCTAGGTAAATGCATGGGAATTATGTTTCCCTTCTAAAATATTGCAGTGGGATTGCGTGTGAATACTGAGGCTTCTGTGTATAAAGGAGAGGCCCAGCCTGTCTGAAGGAAGTAACACAAATCTCCTAAAATTGAAAGATTTTACACCTGGCCCCTAGGATTTGGAAACTTAGGGAGCTCAGCTAGATTTATTTTAAGACATGTGAAGCAAGAAACAAAATTATAGACCCTGGTTAAAGTATCTGTTTCTGCAAGTTTGTTTATCATACAGAGGGAGGAAGAATGTTGTTCTTGTGTAAGGTTCTGGCGGTAGTTTTTTAAGGTCACAATTTTTAATAGTGGGTATGCTGTAGCTTAAATTTCTCAATCTTATCAACACGCAAATAAGAGTTCATCAACAAACACCTTTTATGCATCATTATTTTCTAATGAAAAGATTGGATGGAAACTTTGTTCTACCGTTATTGGGGGTTGCCTGTGTTTCGATAACTAATTCAGCAGAGGGGTGTCAGTATTACTAAGCATCAATCAAAAAACGTTGCCCAGTTTTTACCTATAATTATTTAAAGTCATTGTATGATTTTGTTTCCCATTCTGTACCAACACACTGTTTAATGTAAAATTTCTCTTTATCAGTATCAAAAATGCGTACAAATATATAAAAAATGCATACAAAGAAAAGATCCCTTTGTCCTGTACTACTTATTCATATAGACTTGCACACACACACATCTAATTTCTGGAATGCAGAGAATCCTCTTCAGTTGACAATCCATGATTTGGAAATGCATACTGTAGGCCTTAACCACTAAATTCAGTTAAAAAGAAACTTTGATGTGTTGTTTTGGTGGAATTCAGTCCATCTGTACCACCTTCTTCAGGATATAAATAAGCCTGGGCGGAGTTCGCGGAGTTCAGCTACGCGGAACTCCGCGAAGTGCAAAAAAAAAAACTCTGCCGCGCTCCGCGGAGCTCCGCAAGCAGCGGAGTGTGTTAGATAAATGCCGTTCACAGTGATTTTCAGTGCCAGGTGCTTGTCCGCACTGTGCAATCATCGCGAACCATGCACAGCGCAAGCGGGTGCTGCTTCCTTTCTGCCGCTTGAGTAGATTTTTACTTGAGCAGCAGCTTTCTCAACGTGAACGGACGGTTTCTCATCGCGAGCGGTCACGAGCATAAGCCACCACTTGCAATGAAAAATCTGACCGCCCGCGTTGAGAAATCTTGCCTGGAGGTTGATTTTCCACGCTCACCAACTTGATGTTGACGATCGCGAACGAGAAACTCTCGCGGCGAGGTGGATTTTCCTTGCTCGCGCACGCCAATTTGACGTTGAACGCGAGCGAGGAAAAAAACTCCGCTCCGCAAGGCGGAGTTTTTTGGAACTCCGCGAGCTCCGCGTAACGTGGAGTGCGGAAAACTCTGCAAACTCCGAGCGGAATGGAGTTCACCGCCCAGACTTGCATATAAATATGATACAGCCAATACAAGTATAAGGAAAACTTCATCATTCGTCAGATTATTTTTTTTCCCCCTACTAATCTGTATTTCAATTTAGTTACGGATAGTACATATATTCAGTCCACAATGTTTATTATTATTATTACTTTGGATTCACCTAACAGTCACTTAGAAAACATATCCTGTTTTTAAGAAAGGTATCAAAGGGGAACAAAGCTCCACATAATTCACAAGGCACTAAGTACATGGCTTGTTATTTGGG
This sequence comes from Calotriton arnoldi, assembly GCA_963921515.1. Classification (NCBI taxonomy): domain Eukaryota; kingdom Metazoa; phylum Chordata; class Amphibia; order Caudata; family Salamandridae; genus Calotriton; species Calotriton arnoldi. The sequence continues at coordinate 811,595 of CAWUFW010006926.1, read as the reverse complement.
TTGTTTAATTGGTCCAAGTGGCACAAATTTTTTAAATTTTTTTTAATTGAATTTAGATTTAGACCACTAAAGGTCTCTTGGGCTGTCACTGAATTGACCAGAGAACAAAAAAGCAGTTACAATACTAATCCGGTTTTTATAGCCTTTCTGAATTAAAGATAATTTATCATAGTTAAATATTTGTGAGGTAACTGCTTCCAGATTTATGGGGCTTAGACTAAAAGGTCCCTACCATCAAGACAAGGGGCCATATGTACGAACACATTTTCCCATAGACACAGAATGGGTAAAACCCTCTAATACATCTGGCACAAGGTCTCTGAAACCAGTGAATGACTAGAAGGGCTGAGGAGGATGAACTGAGGTATATTGGGTACGTTTTCTAGAAATACATTTTGGGACATGCCTTAGAGAGCGTAGTGGACTATACATAGCACTTTAAAGATGATACGGTTTTGATTTGGTAAGCACTACAGTCCCCTTAGGATAGGCTCAGTGCGACTAAAACGAGAGAAACTAACCACCAGCCAGGCTGTGTGATTCTGACTTTTACCCAAGTAAGAAACTTTTGTTATGGCTAAATAAAGGCTATTTCAACAGTTCAGTTTTGCTCCATTTATAGCAGATACACAGGATCGTCTGCATTCAGATAAGAGTATGGAGAACAAAGGCATCTTGGATGAAATATACATGAATAGATGACAGAGAAGAGTTAACCACTCATCTGGAGGGAATAATTAATTTGAATTCCTAGATTCCTTACACTAGTCACAGGAAGGGAACCGGGACTGAAGTAGACAGGCCAGAAATTTGGTTCCCAAATGTTGTATTTCCTGCTGGCCATCAGAATTTCGGTCATGTCCGTGTAAGTGTAGTCCCATCAAGCTGTGAATCACTAAAAAATGACTTAAGTGTGTGGTCATCATTGGTGGATTTACTAAGCCTAATGAAGTTGTCATCAGCATATGTATATACATTCAGAAACAAAAATATCAAATTTAACCAAAGGCAAGGCCGGCGGTCCTATGAGGATGCCACAGAACATGTAATGGCTTTTGGAAGTAGGTAAAGCTAATGCATCCCCTGGGCAGAAGATGAATATATGTATGGAACATAAGGAAATACTATCCAGACCGTAATTACATTCAAATGAAGAATTACACTGGGGTACACCCGAGAATTGGGTATACAGTGGCAATTGTTGTACATATGAATTGAGTGACCGCAGGATGTGATGTCTTGCTGTAAAGATAGAGCAGGTTATTGAAGGAATATTGTTTTGTGGTGCAAAGGCATGAGCACTAACAATGAAAGATTTGCCTCGATTACCTTAAACAAATTCCAATATTTGTTGTCCACACTGTTTCTGTTCTTCAGTATTGTGTCAATATTATATTCTTGTTAATTCCAACAGTTTTTGTTGTCCTCCTGCAGCCTTGCACATCTCTTCCCTTGTGTCTCTTTCAAAAGTTAGAGAAGTCGGGTAACAATAAACATCTGTTGTTCAGCACGAAGATGGTACAAGTGGTGAATGACGCTCTATCACTCGACTGCTGCTGTTTGAAGATGAGGGTGATACAGGAGTGTTCAGTGGAAGACCTTCCTGCCCTCCTGGTCTGGTGTGGTTCTTTCTCTATTCTCTTGACCTTTTCACCCATTTGTGACTAAGTTGGGGACACTGACTGAGACCAGGAGTGGAGTGAGGGTCGACATAGTCTGCACCTGCCCTAAATTACTTTTGAAGGGCTGCCTATACTGTTGAGACAGTAGGGTTAGCATCTGGTAATGATTTGATGTGGCCTCACTTGTTGAAAAACTGAATCTTGTAGTCTTTTCTACATTGGTTTACTAATTATTGTAAATGCATCATTGCAACCCGTGTGAATTTTCAGAAGCAATATTGCAAAATAGACCAGAACCTGGTTCATGCTATATGGAATAGTTGAGCTATTTCAACTGGATGAAGGACAGCAGTGTCACAGCTGTGACCTGACCAGTAATGAAACATGCCCTTCGTTCATGAATGATCATCTGTACGACTTCAAGGTCATTGTGACTGAACGTCCATTGCAGACCATACCATGTTAAAGAGAGGTCAAATGCATATACAATGTTTTTCCGAGGATTCTGTGGTAGTCTTTGGTCTTTATTACGGAAACTGAGCCTCTCGCTCATGTGCAACCAAAAAAAGGAGACTTCTCGATTATTTGCGCCCATGTCTGCCAGGGAGCCGCACACTGCTTTAGTGTACCTAGTGCTGCAGCAGAGCACCCCGTGGAGCCATGAGAAAGAACTGACCCTGCACAGAGCCAGGCAGCTAAGTCTTGCATAACAAGTCTGTTACCTTGCTCCAGTGCCTCCCTCCGATCTAGGTAGACCTCCCAGGGACCCACCGTTCCCACTGCGAGGTTGGAGGACGGGAATAGCAAGTGAAGTGCTGTCCCATGGGTGGCGTCTGAACAGTTAGTGGGACTCTTTAAAGCTAACCCTAAAGGAGACGGGTACAAATGTAACTCACTTCCTTGGCAGCCTACATTTGGTGCTGTCTATTAGGTGGTGCGTTTGCCTGGCAGATGCGTCCTGGCCAGTTGGGATTGAGTTGTGTGTTTGGAATTCGCCTCATGGGTGAAGTGAAACCCCCCCCCCCCCTCCCCCCAATATACTTTTTGAGCGGCTTACCTCGCAGGTTTTTCAGTTCCCAACACACCTGCTTCTCCTTCTCTCGGTCATTGTGCTGGCAAAGAGAATATTGCTTTTGGCAACTGAAAAGAACCAGCCACTGCTTAATTGCTTTAGCAGACACATTACATCGGGTCGATCAAACTGAGAAAGAAATGTAAATAAAATATGTAGGAACATTATGGTCAGGCTGTAGCCACACAAAATGTTTTAACTACACCAGCTGTAATGCAGTTTTTTTCTCAAGAAATCATTTAATTATATACATTGTTGGGTCTCTGACCACTTTAAAATAATCAAACGCAGAGGAAAAAACGGTACACCTGGCCTTTAGGGATGAATGTAGAATGCTTTTAAAGGGTAAATATTTTCTTACTGTTTTAAAATGGCAGCTAAACTGATTTTTCTGAAGATATTAACATTTGTATAGTGCCTTTGAGACAGTTCTCCCATCGCTTTAGGTTGACTCGATGCTCAATCTCACTGAGGGGAGTCCAGGGACTCTAGCCGTTGTTGGGTCCTGTGCTCTGGATTACTAGGCTGGAAACAATGCACTCAATCTTTATGCACTGACATGCTACACGGAAGAAATGTATGTATTGGTAAGGCAGATTCGGAACACATGGAAATTGGGAGCAGTAAAGAAGTGAATTGTGGGTCAAAGATTACAGAAAGATGAGCATCTCTTGGGTGATTTCTGATTTGGCCTTCTGTGTTCTGTCGCACTGTCCGATGCTGGGTCCCGTGGTTCTCCAAAGAATGGGGCAAGGCTTGGGGAGACAGCACTGCAGAGAATCATGGGCTGGAAGCGGTAGGAGCATGCAACCCCATGCAGTGGTTTCATTAAGGTGTTGCTGGAGGTCCGTCTAGCATGCCACCTGATCATCTCTGTTCGTATAAAGGAAGATCTAGAAGGTTCATCCACTTCTGAGCAGGGTCCACGCAGGTTGAGCAACTAATAAGTCAGTCGATGTGTAACGAAGAAGCGACCAGTCCTTTTACCTTTAGAAGAGGTAACATATGGCTGGCTTGTGGTTGTGAGGAGATCCTTGTGTTCCTGCAAATGTAACTAGCTTTTCAAGCAAAGAAAGGGCACGTGTTGGTTGAAGAATACTGCTGTCCCATGCGCTTGTTCTCTTCACTGATGAATTCTCCCTGGTAATCACTTGCAGATACCAACAAGCTCTGCCAGTAGCAGACATGCGCAGTTGAAATGCCTGATAACATTCACGCTGCTAGAAACTGGATGACGCTAGACCACAAGAGACTGCACTTTCTTTTCCTTTAGTCTGCCTTGTGGGGTGCCAGCACATGGGCAGCTGAAGAGCGCTTCACCTTGTGTTGTGGGACAGTCTTGCATATTAAATACACTTTTGCTAGATTTGCCTCTTCAGTGAAGTAGCAACAGTGTTCACATCAGTGGCCCTTTGGCAACCACCAGTGGCGCAGCATGTACTGCGACTCTGATAGGAGTTATGGCTGAGTGGTCTAGGGCTTAGTTGAAATTGATAAACCCAACGAGTGTCCCTGCCCATAGGATGGCTCCTGGGTTATCTAGCTTGATGCCCACATAATCTCAACTGTTCGACATATGTATTGAGCCATACCATAATCTGTTTGTTTGCCTTTGTTTTGTTAACTGCTTTCATTTTATATCCCCTCCCCACCCCCTCCAAAATCCTGGTTTATATACTAGGGGTGCTTGGTTTTTATAGAAAGACCCTCAAATTGTACTGCTGAATATTTCCTCCCAGAGGACCACTTCTGAGATTGTTCCCCAATTCTTCTTGATTGCAGTGGCTTTTTCCCCTTCTCAGCTGCCCAACGCCTCCAGGTAGTAAGATGTAGTAGGACTGAATACATTAACGTGTATGTTTCTTTCTCAGTTCCCATTGAGACTTCTAGTTTAGACTGCAGCAGCAGGGAGTACCATTTAAAAAAAACAACAAAAAAAACTATATTTGTGGAAGCTGTTCGCTAATCAAGTACATATATGTGGAGTCTGTGTTGTGCCATCACACTTTTAAGGCAAAACCACCAGCGGTGCTTGGAAGAAGGCATTGCTAAATGGACTTGAAGATAAAGTCACCAGCTACTTTTGAGGACTTTTGAAATATGACTGGAATTGAAGGGACCAGCATAATGGCAGCTGTCCTGTACAAAGACTGCGGTGTTGGGTTGCTCCAAATACTTCTAACACCACACTATGTTGATGAATCAAATATTCAAGTCTGCTCCATAATCTCCAAGGGTTCCAAGTCAGACAGTCGGGATATGAAATGCTCCCAGAGATCACTCATCTCATTCCATAATTTTTTCCAAGTAGTTTGTGAGTGAACTACCATTCCACTATTATATACATCAATCCTAAAGTTGAAAATGTAAACAGTGGCTATATATTGTAATTGCATTTATATATCGTTTACTACCCCCGATGAGGCATTGAAGCACTGTATGGCTAGTAGCATGCTACTCCGGAACCCATGGTCCGTAGTGAATCCAGTGGTTAAATCTTGGTTATTGCGATTGGACATGTTCTCTCCAAAAAAAAAAAATGCTTGCATTTATTCCAGTTACTATGTGATAGATTATATTAATGCCAGTTCGGTGCGATCCTTAATGGGGGCTATGTGGTTTCAGGTGAATGGTTGGTGAGGTAGATAGGCTGGGGGAGATTAGGTTGCAGGGACAGGGTTTTAAAGTAGGAGAGGTTGTGACCTATGAAATGAGGTGTCAGCCTTTTGCAAAATTACAATAAGAGAATAAGGCAGACAAGGACGAGACTGAGAGGAGGCTATACTCAGAAATTGAAAGCATGTGGAGGATAGAAGGTTAGAAGAGGGTCTGAAGAAAGGAGAGGGGTCGAGTGTAAAGGAATCAAGTAGAATACATCCATTTCAGTATTTTCATGCAGTGTTTTAGGAGTATAGTGGAAGGTGGCTTTCTGAGATAGCAAACAATCTAAGCATGTAAGCTGGAGAAAGCAATCTGAGGATGTAAGCCTTAAAAAAGAAAACATTATACATAGTGCTCCATATCTGGGGCAGACAGCTTAAAACATGCAAGTTTGAGTGTGCACATCACTTAAACATTAATAGTCTAGCCTGCAGTGTGCTAACCCTAAGACAGCCCTTTTAAACATAGCCTGGAGTATGCCAACCGTGGTACAAGGTCTGTACGCTGCACAATGCCAAAGTATAGTGTATAAATCTTCCATGAAATGTGGACATATCTTCACAATCATCAGTTCCTTGATATAAGGCCTTGCTTCAGGTATTGAAGAATCAAAGGCACTCCTAGTCACACACCTTCTGAGCAGCGTTTTCCTTTACTTCTGTCTTGCGTTTATCTTTCATGTACAGTTCGTCCTTATCTTGCTCCTTCTCTCTAGGGGTTGGATATATATATATATATATTTTTTTTTTTATATATATTTTTTTTGTGTGGTCTAATTTATGAATCGCTAGTGTAGTGATTTGTTGTTAGGCGAGATGTATATGTTAGCTTCTGTTCCTAAACTCTTAATATGAGGCGCTTGATAGTTATTTCATTTTTTCAATATTTGATGAGATTGAGTAAATAAACTTAACATAATTTTTTGTTATCCAATTAAAGTTGCAGAGACCTGACAATTCTTTCCTTCTTCCCCCAGTTCTATAATTGATGTTCATGCATGGCCAAGTCTTTTTTTAACGTTGAGACTAGCTCGTTGTCAGTTCTTTGGGTGATCAGTTCATCTTAACTACCTGCACTGTATTTTTTTGGGCCAATGTGGTTTCTCATTTTGAGATCTCTTAGATCCCTTGAACACTTCAGATAAGGTTTGCTTGCTTTCCTTCTGTGAATATCACCACTATTATGGGTCTCTCTGTTTTCTCAACCTATTGTTGCACCCACAGCTGTGTTTTTGTTTTGACATAGGCTTTGGTTAGACGGCTTCCGTCCTAAAGAGACTCTCAGATTGTGGCCAGCTAGGGTTGAAATGTCGACTGCTTTCCCAATTGTAGACTTTATTCTACACCACACAATGACTTATTAGATTACATTTTCTTTGCACAAGCACTTTGTTCCTTTTTCTGACCATTTTTTCACTGTGCATTGTGCCGCGTTCACTGAAGTATTTAGCATTGAAACAGTAAATGTCAATTAAATATATGTAGTTCTGGATACCTCCATTGAGTGTGTGTACTTTGTGTATTACACTCTTTTTTATTTTTATTTTTTAAATCTTTTTATTCAATAAACAAAAACCCAAAGCAGCATTGACGGAGATTAATAAAGTGCAGTGCGGACATCAGTTATTTTACCACAATCTCATAGCTGTAATTCAACAGTTAGCATGGTAGATCTACAGAACAATAAAGTGGTCAGAGAATACATACGTGTAGTTACTCGCAAGACATTACTCAACATTGTGGTCAGCTGATCCTGGGGGAGCGTCATCAAAAGGAGCACATATCAGACCTCTGCTAATGTTCCAGGGCCCCCAAATTTTAGTCCATTTCTGTGGGCATCCTCTACTTTCATAAATCGCTCTCTCTGCCTGCATGCACCAATCCATATCGGATTCCCAATCCGATAACTTTAGTTTTGTCAATCCTTTCCATGATCTAGCGATATTTCGTTTTGCGACCATACATCCAAGGAATACCCACACCCTCTCAGTTCTGGACAAATCGGCCTCCCAGATGTTAAGCAAACAAAGGCGGGGTGAGACTTCGATAGACTTATGACAAATTAAAGACTGCGCTGACGTGACCTCCCCCCAGTACGTCTGAAGAACTGGGCATTCCCACCACTGGTGGAGGTGAGTGCCATTTAGACCACACCCTCTGGGACAAGAGAGGGAGTTTCGTACCCCCATTTTAACCAGAACTGAGCTGTTATAGTAGGCTCTGTGTAGTAGTTTAAGTTGGATGAGTTTAAAGCGGGATCGTATAGCCACCTCGCGAGGAGAGGCCAGGGCCTCCTGCCATTCTTCGTCATCGATGTCTCCCACATCATCCACCCATTTGGTACGAAGTTTTTCTAGAGGATCAGGCATATTAAGTATTTTGCGGTATGTCAGTTAAATGGCTTTGTCTTGGAGGTAGTCATCTAGGAGTCTATCTTCCAGCGGGGAAGAGACTGGCAGGTCGGTTCCCTTGGGTATTGCTTTTTGTAATACGCTTCGGGCCTGAAGGTAACAAAATGTTTCCCCGCTTGCAATTGATAATCGCGCTGGAGGTCGCTAAACGGGGTCACCCTTCCTCCTGCCCACAGATCGCCCACCTTTTGAGAGGCCGATTAATTCTCATTTATCAAATCCCACCCGTTTTGATAGTACGCCCAGCTGGTGTGCGTCGAGCAATGGGGTAACTTGTGTTATCTTATTTTTCCATCCCAGGGCGGCCGTTGCGGTGTGCCATATAGCAATTGTGGTGGAAGTTGGAGTGTGTGATGGTGTATGTTTCTTCCCTCAATAAAGGGCCCTAGTATAGCTACCGGGGAGCATGTTGTGCCTATCCATTCGATATGCGGGGTCCGTGCCAGGGCGATGCACCCAGTGGTTAAGGACCACTAGCTGTGAGGCCCAATAATAGTTTTTAATCGCGGGCAAGGCAATACCTCCATCGTACCAGCTATACGGGGGGGGTACCATTATTCCACAGCAAGGCGCGTACCTCCGACTCGATGGCGTTAAAGTAATGTGGAGGAACCAGGTAAGGCTGTATTTTGTAACGCTTACAGAAATCTGGGGAGGGCCATCATTTTGTAGAGAACGGCCCTGCCAAGCAGAGTGAGGGGCAGTGTTTTCCAATGTTGCACGAAAGCGACGCAGAGGAGGTGCGAGATTACAATCATGGAATATCGTAGGATTGACGGTAACATATATACCCAAGTATAGAAAGCCCTCGGTAACTATTCTGGCCTCACAACCAGTCGGCAGGATTGGGCACCCTCCACTGAGAACATAAATCAGGGATTCATCCCAGTTAATAGTATAACCCGAGTATTTCTGGAATAGGGCAAATATATGCAAAACGCGATGAATGGAAAATCTAGGCCTAGCTAAATAGAGCAAAATGTCATCAGCGTAGAGGGAAATTTTGTCATTCCAATCTGCCGTCCAGTTAAGGCCTCTAATGAGGGGGTCTCCCCTGATCCAAATCGCCAGGGGCTCCAAGGCCAGGGCGAAAAGCAAAGGAGAAAGGGGGCACCCCTGCCTCGTCCCCTTCTGTAATACGAATACTTCGGAGCGTCCCCATTTACTATAATGCGTGCCTGCGGTGCCGAGTAAAGGAGTCTCACCCAAGATAAAAACTTAGGACCAAATCCGTACCTTTCGAGTGTTGCGAATAAAAAGGGCCATTTGATCATGTCGAATGCCATTTTGGCATCTAGCGACATAATCACTGCGTCTTCCTGAATTGTGGACGCCCGACCTAGTACCCCATAGAGGCACCAAAGGTTGAGGGCGGTGTTTCTAGCAGGCATAAATCCGGATTGGTCCGGGTGGATCAATTTATGAAGGAAGGGTGTGAGACGTCGGGCGAGGAGTTTGGCTAGTATTTTCACTTCCGGATCTAAAAGGGAGATTGGCCTGTACGAGCTGCACCGCTCAGGAGGCTTGCCCTTTTTATGTATCACGACTATATTGGCAACTCTCTGTGTTTCAGGCAGAACCCCCCGAGCCGCACTCTCCTCGTACATCCGTATAAGATAAGGGGCGATCGTAGAGGCATTAGATTTGTAGAGTTCGATTGGGAGGCCACTAGGGCCCATGGCCTTTCCGGATTGCAAGGTACTAATCGCCTTGGATACCTCTTCAGTTGTCAGGTCAGCATCTAGGTCCTGTACATCCTGTGGTTCCAGGACGGGTAGTCCCAGAGTGGACAATAATTCTTCCGAGTCGGTGTGGGAGGAGGACGTGGAGGAGGTATACACCCGCCCAAAGTGGACCGCGAACGCGTCCGCAATCCCCGACCTGTCCTGTCGTCTCGTGCCGTCTGGACAGACTATCTCCGCCACCCAGCTGTTTGCTATGTCGCGTTTGTCTAACCAGGCCAGCAGCTTACTAGCCTTGTCGCCAATATCTTAAAACCGATGTTGCGTGGCCCGGTAGTGTGCCTTAGCTGCTTCCTCGGCGATGTTCCTATACTCGGTTTGCTTGATACGTAATGTATGCGCGTCAACAGGAGTATCTGATATTGTGAGGCTGCGTTCAAGAAGGGCAATCTCTCCCTCCATCTCCTCAAGTCGCCTCCGCTGCTCTTTCTTATGACCCACCACTGCTGCCACCCCACTACCCCGTACCACCGTCTTGTATGCTTCCCAGAGCACCATGTCGGAGCCAACTGACCCATCATTCTCGGTAAAATAGTGGTTTGTAGTCTCTATCAGTTTGTCTCTAATAGCTGGCACCCTGAGATACCAGGGGTTGAATACCATTTCACGTCGTGTGGGGGGAGGGGTGTCTCCGTAGTATGCCAGTAACGGGGAATGGTCCGAGATGCCCCTGGGGAGAAAGGAGATCTCTCCGAACTGGGGGAGCTGGGTGGCCCTGGAAAATATATAGTCAATGCGGGACATACTACCATGGACCCCGGACAGGAAAGTGTATTGCCTAGCCCCTGGGTTGCACACCCACCAGACATCAATCAAACCAAGGGCTTCAAGGTAGTCGGTAAGCAATTTCCCGGATGTCTCCCCCTGTCTAGGCGGTCGTCGATCCAGGTCACCATCCAGGGCTGCGTTACAGTCCCCACCCAGAAGTAGATCACCTTCAGGTAGATTCAATAAGTGTGAGCCGAGATCGACCAAGGATGTGGAATGGAGCCTAGGAGGCAGATGGAGGGAGGACAATTTAAGGGGTCTACCCTCCCACAGGCCCGAGATTGTGACCAATCTTCCCAGAGGGTCGTTTGCGACCCTTTGCATTTGAAAGGGGAAGGTGTTGCGCATGAGGATACCAACCCCTCTGGACCCTCTAGCATATCCCGAGTGGGCCACCAGTTTGTAACCCCACCTATTGAGTGCACAGTAGGAGGAACCTTGAATATGGGTTTCTTGTAATAATACCACATCCGGGGCATGTCTTTTAAAAACTTGCAACACAATTCCCCGCTTAATTCGGTCACCCAGGCCATTTACATTCCAAGAGAGTAATTTAAACCGGCTCTAAGATGGAGCTTTATCGTGATCATCCCCCATTGAAACTCAAAACCAGGGGCCATCTGACGGAGGAGGCCCTAGAGACGCCAGGACACAAATCCACATTGCCACCCCCACCCAGCGACCACGTGTTAGACCATTCCAACCCGCACCAAGAGGAGCCGTAACCAGCCATTATGTGGATTATAAATGCACTAAGCAAAGCACCGCATATAAAACTGAATCTAACATACCAACACAACTTATAACTAACCCTTGCAGTACTATCCGGATCCCCCCCCCCTCCCTGCAACGTGGACGTAGAACAGCCCACCCCCCAATTTTGCAGAGCGCCTGTGTACCCTGAAACAAGAAACTTAATGAAGGGGAACGCTACACAGCCGGAGCTTCCCAACTCGAGGGCCTAGGTCCCCCCCGTAATCACAGCTATTCCAGCCCATGGTGAAACATGCTATAAACCATATGTTGTTACGACAGAATGATATCAATGGCATCAATAAACAATCTCGATCACTGCCGGTGTGTCTCTACATTTGAACACCCTACATCTGTTACATAGTATAGTCAACCATTCTTGGACCGGACCAGGCTTCACTTGCCACCCCGGCGACGCCACCTTCAGTACCATAGTCAATGGAGATTGTAGCCGACTGCCGTCTGGCGCTGTTATCTTCAGTGATCAAACCCCTTCTACACGGTTGGACCTTTCTTGACGTCAATCATATCTGGGTAACCGGCTGGGGGAAGTATGATTCTGAGCGTTGGAGGATCTCCAACCTTCCAGCCAGTCCCAGGTTTCCTCTGGAGTCTGAAAAAACAAGGTCTTCCCCTCCGCCTGCACCCGTAGCTTGGCCGGAAACAGCATAGCGTATTTCATGTTCTTATCACGGAGTGCCTTTTTTACTTCAAGAAATGACCTGCGCATCTTCTGTACCTTTAGTGTGCAGTTCGGAAAAAAGGTAATCGTCGCATTTTCGAACTGAGTGGAGGAGCGGCGCGCGCCCTTTGGAGGATAATGTCTCGGTCGCGGAAATTGAATATCCTCACTAGGATGGGACGCGGGGGTGCCCGGCTTCGGGGGGCCTCCCGGCACGCTATGGGCCCGTTCCACTGAGAAATATTGAAACAAAGTTCGGGGCTGGAGATGGGACTGGATCAGATTTTCAACAAAGAGGTCTGTTGCCTGCCCCTTCGCTTTTTCGGGAACTCCCAAAATGCGAACGTTGTTCCTTCTCGCGCGCCCTTCATAGTCTTCCAGTTTGGCCTCCAACTCCAGCGTCTGCGCCTGTAGTCGTTTTACCGTTTTTTTTTCTTTTCTTTTCTTTTCTTTTTTTCTTTCATTTATTTATTTATTTATTTATTTTTAAATTTATTTTTATTTTTCCTTCCAGCATTGTCGTGGAGTTTTGGAGCGTTACGACGGACTCCTCTGTAGCCTTGACCCTGTCCCCCAGATTGCGCAGGTCAGCACGCATGAGGGTGACCTCGGTCGTCACTGTGTCGATTTTTTTGCTCCAGCGCGGATTGAACACCTTGTATGGCTGCCATTACATCGAGCAGCGTAGGGGCGACATCGTCGACTTGCAGCGAGGCCTCCTGCTCGGCGCTTCTTTCCTCTGTGGCATCAGCTTTAGAGTTGGCAAATTTCGCTAGCTTCAACACGTGGGCCTGTTTATTTCCCTTCGCGGTAGCCATGGCGGTAGCAGTCGTGGCGCCCCCGATGGACCCGGGCAGCAGCACGTGGACACCAGAGTATGATTGCGAGGGTGTTGGGGGCATCCAAGAGGCAGGCCAAAGCGTCGGTGTCTAATGCGCCAGTCCCTTTTGCCAACAAGCTATTGTGTCCCGAAGTGTTCAACCCCAATAGTGGAGCTATGGTGGTGGAGCCCCCCAGTGGACCTCGTGGCTCACCGCACCGGTATATCTGGGCTGTTGGCGAGTAGTGTGGTGCTGTCAATGTCCCCAAGTCCTCTCGCCTTATCCCTCGCCAATATTTCGGCAAGGCAATAGGAGCCAAGCGGGTCGGATTGTGGCGCGAGGTGCTGGATGAGAGGGCAGCCACCGGAGCGATCACGGGCCTCGAGGGCGTCGTATTTCCCCCTTTCCTTTTTAATTTATCGTGTTGTTTATTTCCTCTACCGTATTCATAGATTGGCAGTGTTGGGGGTCTCAGCCGCCCGATGTATCCGGAAGGTGGGGAGAATAACAACTCTCTCCCCACCGTGTGGCTAAAGTCAGTCATGGCTACGTGGGCGGCCCACTGCGGCCTGCACTTCGGGCGGAGCCCGCCGGGATGTGTAACCTTACCGGCCGAGCTCGATGTTGCGCCCCACGCCGCCACTGGAGAGCCGCGGTGGTAATACGAAGAGAGCAGCGCTCTTTCACTCCCGGATACCAGCAGGACCACCGCGTCGGGACGTGCTCCAGAGCTCGGCGGTCGTGAGATCGGTCAGCCACGGGGTGGCTCACGGCGCCAGCGTTGCCGGGGTCTCTCTCGTCTATGCAGAGTATCGCAGCACCGGCTTTGACATCTCCGCTCGTGGCTGTCCACGATGGGTCATTTCCAGACCGGCCATGCCAGGGGTGATCAGGAGCTGAGGGCTAGCGAATTGAGCTGGTAAGAACGGATACGGGGGATTCTAGAAGGTTGTTGAGCGGCGCTCTACTCTGGTGCGGCCATCTTGCTTGCCGGCTGGCCACGCCCCCTGTGTATTACACTCTTGTACCATGTTCTTTCAGTGATCTGCCTGAGCGAGGACTTGTGGTGAGATAAATTTACTCTGCACATTGAAAGCCAGAGATCCATTGCTCCGTGTGTGTGTGTGTGTGTGTGTGTGTATATGTATGTATATATATATATATATATATATATATATATACATACTCAATTCGCCATCCAAAGAAGCCTCACACGGACAAGGAAAACGAGAGCAGACCCAAAGTTCTTGGTGCAAATTCAGTGCTGTTTAATTAAATGCCAGCAAATCCGCCATTACGAGTTTCGACCCCCATTCGGGTCTTGATCACATATATATATATATATATATATATATATATATATATATATATATATATATATATATATATATATATATATATATATATATATATATATATATATGAAACCAAGTTTTTGCCTTTAGCAGAAAACAGGAAGTAACTGTGTGCGAATAGAAATAAAAGATGTCTTTTTTCATGTCATACCATCCCGTGAACAAGCCTTGTGTTAAGGCGAAACGCGTTGGGCATGGCAATTGTCTAAATAAAACCGCCTTGATTCCTGGACACGAGTGAGTGCGTTTCTATCATTTTGCCGAAAGGCAAAAACTTGGTTTCATAGAATACCGGCGTGGCTCTGCCGGAAGAAACGCACCGCCCCATCTAAGAGCGCCGGCGTCGACTAAGAGGGCTACATTGTGGATATATATATATATATATATATATATATATATATATATATATATATATATATATTTTACCCCATGCTCCTTTGTTGGGTTTATGTGGTTAGCCCTGTTGTAGTATTCTGTCAGCTGGATGCAGGCATTCTCCGAGTACCTGTGGACTGCCCTCAACTAAGAGTGATATCAGTATGGCCAGGTACTACCTACACCCCCTCCTCCCATAACCAGACCCAGATCATGACATGAGAAGAGTTTTGGATGTGGGGGTCGTAAAACCCCCTGCCGTATTTATTAAACAAAATGAATAAACATTATTAATATATACAATATTTACAAAATTACGCAGAAAATTATGCATTACATTGATTACAATTGATAAGTACAGATGTCAGATGGCTAACCTTAATATAACTCTAAAACAAAGGTTTCCTATCCGAATCTAACATATCTTTAATAATCATCACAGCATTTACTTTTCTGCGTATCTTATTTGGGCCTACGGCAAGGTCACTAACTGGTGTCAGATCCTTATCAATTTAACCACGCCCTCCAGCCGGAGTGCGCATGCGCAGAGGGCCCGTTTACCGTGAGGGTACTCCCCCCCCCCCCCGGTTACCCCCGTACGCTCTGTATATTATCTCCATAAAGGGGCCCTTGCAGTTCTGCACCGTTTACTGGCGCCATTGTGCACGTGCGGGGTGGCCAACCAGCCTAGAGAAAGCGTGACTCCCCCTCCCCAGCACCCATCCAGCCAACCGGCTGTAACTGCCCTGGAGTTCTAGGAGAGACCACTTGTCCCTCCCACTTGGGCGACCCCATTCAAGAATGGCGCCGCCCTCTAAGGACCTTAAATTTACTGCTCACCAATCATGACCTTACCGCCAGAGGCCAGCATAGTTAACCGACTATCTGGCCCCCCCCTGCGCTCACTAGGAGGTCATGCCCTGCCCCTGAAACCACCAAACCAAGCTAGAAGATTTTCTAGGAACACTTCATTGCCTACTCTTGACAAATGGACACCGTCTTTTAAGAGGCACGGCTCCCCCCTGATGCACCCGTGGGCGATCGTCTGTAGATGAGGAGCCCTGAAGAGCCTCTCTATTTTGTTATTTATTCTCCTCACTGAGTGATTCAGCGCTCTTACAGCCTCCCCTCCCCTCCATTGGAATCTTGGTATCATTTGTGACCACACAATGGAACACCACTGGCATGTCTTGGCTAACCAACCCACTTCTGAGATTATTGCTTCCACTAGCCCCCTTCTACCCAGACTTGCCAGATCATTCCCCCCCAGGTGCAAGATAATAATACTGGGAAGGGCCCCACCCTTGTTTAATAGCTCTAGCATGAAACCCCTAAACTGGCTCAAGCATAGGCCCCCCTTCCCATGAAATGATACCTTAAAACCTCCCTGCTCTGCCCTAGCCTTATAGCTTCCTGTAAGAAAAAAGTTAGACAAACGCCTCACATACGAATGGCCAATGATCCATGCGACCTGTGATCTTTGCTTCGGCGATGACGGTCTTTGGGTTGCCTGATGTTGTTGTTGAGGCGTTCCCAGTTTCCCCCCTGCGTGACAGGTTTGAGAAACTGTAAATGAAAGCAGAGAAGGACACATGTATCAGCACCTGGCAACTATCCCGCTCATAACATATGTAGCCGCACATAGCGCTTGTAACAATTGGAGGACCACCTCCCAATCCTTTGGACGTTGTTGCTAGGTAAACCCCTAGCCGTTGCTTCAGTGGCAGACCCTATCCTAAAAGAATGCGTACCAAAACAACTTGGGTTTAGTCCTGCCCTCTGTATTGCCATGTCCAGGACCCTCTTAAACTGAAACCGTGTGAGTGGAATACCATCAGCATGTACTAGGAGAGGCCCCCCTTTGTTACAGGGTCTAGACTGTAGGAAAGCTTCCACCTGTGAGAGGGGGCAACAAGGATTACCATGCGCCCGATGCAGTACTACCCCATCCCCACGTGCTTCTTGGTCCATCTTGGACTTCCTAATTGATATCAATAGAGCATCCCCTTGAACCTTCACGCGGTCAAACTGCAGTCCGCCTCGAACATCCTGTTTGTTTTGGGCCACCAATTCCCCAATCATAAAAGCACCATAAAAGGCCAATGAAAAGGCGGCGGTGAACAACAGAACTTCCTCTGAAGTGGTGCAAATCAGGGGGAGGGTCCTCAGTAAAGA
Source organism: Calotriton arnoldi (assembly GCA_963921515.1). NCBI lineage: Eukaryota > Metazoa > Chordata > Amphibia > Caudata > Salamandridae > Calotriton > Calotriton arnoldi. The sequence goes on along the minus strand of CAWUFW010006926.1, from coordinate 795,159 downwards.
TGTTAGCAGCTCCACCCCGATTGGCTGCCTCGTATCTGGGGTAGACCCTTGGAGGCGCTGCCAACCTTTCAATGCCTTCCTCACTATAAAGCTGTTGGTAGGATCCCCTTTCTCTCTAGCTTGGGCGAAGAAAGAGATTGCCGCCACATGCCGCTTGGCCGCTGCCGCTGAACGCCCTTCCCCCTTCAAAAACCCCAGGTAGTGAAGGAGTGCCCCCGCGTCATGCCACTTTTCAGCCCACTCCCTTCCCAGGAAGGAACAATATGCCCAAAACGCCCCTTCATATGTTTTCCTGGTCCTGGGTGCTAGGCTAGCTGCCACGAGGTCCGGTAGTTGGGGGCACCAATCTGCCAAAGTAGTTCTGGGAAAGGGGTGGCATACTCTGCTGCCGCCGGGAGGTGTGCCCTGAAAACCTGCATCTTAAAGCGAGAAAGTGCATCAGCAGCATGGTTTAATACACCTGGCACATGTTTAGCTCTAAATTGCATATTTAGCTTCATGCCTAACAGGACAATCTCCTTCAATAGACGGAGAATCATTCTACACCGTGCTGCTTGTTGGTTGATGCATTCGACCACAGTCATGTTATCTGACCAGAACACCACTGATTGATTACGCAGTTGCTCTGGCCATACTGTTAATGCCACCCAGATAGGAAACAACTCTAGGAAACCTATGTTACACGTCAATCCAGTCTCCACCCACCATGCTGGCCACCGCTGCGCCACCCACTCGGTACCGAGTATGGCGCCAAATCCCTCACTACCCGCAGCGTCAGTCATTAAACCTAACTCCGCGGAAGTAGTGGGCGGACCGGGCCACACTACCCTGCCATTGAAGTCCTGCAGGAATGCCATCCAAATCCGCATGTCCTGCCTAACCTCAGCTGACAGCCTGGTGTGGTGGTGTCTCTCCCGGAGACCAGCCATGGCCTGTGAGATGGATCGGGAAAATGGCCTTGCCATAGGTATGATCCTTAGAGCAAAATTCAACTGCCCTACTGTCTGTTGTAACTGGTGCAAGGTGACCCTCTCCCTAACCAAGCATTGCTGTAATGCTGCCCTGAACTTGGTGATCTTGTCCGCGGGCAACCTGAAACACCCCTGTATGGAATCTAACTCAATCCCTAGGAACTCTATTGTTGTATTAGGTCCAACCGTCTTTCCCAGGGCCAAGGGAACCCCAAAAACCTGCATGAGCGCGCAAAATTCCTGCAGCGCCCACACACACTCCCGGGAGCCCGGTGACCCCAAGATAAGAAAATCATCCAGGTAGTGCATGACAAACTGGTGCCCTGTCACCTGTCTAAAAACCCATTCCAGAAATGAACTGAATTTTTCAAAATATGCGCAGGAAACCGAGCAGCCCATGGGCATACACATGTCCATGTAGAATTTACCTAAAAATTGAAAGCCAAGTAGATGAAAATCAGACGGGTGGACTGGCAACAGACGAAAAGCAGACTCTGTCTGATTTAGCCAAAAGGGCTCCAGGGCCTAAACCCCTGAGCATCTCCACTGCTTGATCAAAAGAAGCATATCTCACACTGCAAAACTCATCATCAATTGCATCATTCAATGAACTTCCCTTGGGTGCTGACAGGTTATGTATGAGTCTGAATTCACCACTTTCTTTCTTGGGGACCACCCCCAAAGGGGAGCAGACAAAGTTCTCAACAGGGATGGAATCATATGGGCCAGCTACTCTGCCCAGTTGCACTTCTTTATCAATTTTTTTCGCTGCTACACTGGGTTTGGCCCGCACCGAGAGTTGGTTCTTGCACTCTGATGTCCCCACATAATCCGGTGCCGGTATCCTAAAATCGTACCTGAAACCATCTAGCAGGATCTTAGCGGTGGAATGACAAGGATATTTGTTTAGCCAGGGTGTCAGTGCTGTTACATCAATGGGTGACCGTGCCTTGTGATGTGCCTGCACCTCACTCCTGCTTCTTGCCTCCCTTATCCCTTGATTTCTTAAAACATTTGGACTCTGGGTGAGACGGGTTCGCACAGATGGAACACGCATGTTTGAACCTGCATGTGCCTTGCGGTCTAGTGCAAGCACGTCTATTAAAATCCCAGCATGTCCCTTTGCGTCCTCCCCCGGTGTTTGTATTGCCGGAGGAACCTGTGTTTGGCTGTGACCGAAAGGACTGAGGGGACTGGTTCTTGGCCCTGTCCTGGAATCCCCCGCCAATTTGGTCTAACCATGCAATTGTGTCAATGCGGTCCCAAGATAGGGATGGGTCAGATGCTTTAGTTCTCCTGAAACTCTTGTCATATTCCTTCAATCCCTCCCCCCCGTATTTATCATGCGCCAGAACAATCCTGCTCTGGTAACATGCCATCTCTGCCTGAATATTAGGGAAACGCTCCGCCATGACTGCCATGAATATGGAAAAACCTCTGATCCAATTAATCAAGTTTTCCTCCACCCTGTATTTCAGAAGTTCATTTGCCCATTCCCTCGGGAGCATCCAGTCTTTGTTCTTCCTGGCATCCTCCCTCTCCTTCTCACAAATAAGCAAAGAGAACATATTCACATAAGCCCCAGAACAAATCCTGTCCTTCACTTCTTGTGTGACATGCCTCCCCAACTTCTCCCGCTCTGTGCGGGACTCCCCTACATTCAACATTGGCAATGTCAGTTGATTACCTACTGGAGCGGCCCCAGCTGACTCCGTTGGTTTCTCTTTTGTCTGGCTGCTCCCCGGTAATCCCTTGCTGGCTTCAAGGGTCTTGACACCAGCGACTGCAATGACAGGGGAAGTTGCACCCAGGTCGTCCCCCGTTTTCCCTACTGGCCCCCCATGGAACTGATCCACTCTCCTTTTTGCCTCTGCGACTGCATCCTTACCGATGCCGTCAGTCCCCACTGTTGGTGACAGTATCCCTGCCCTCCCCAACCATGGAAGGATCGCTGCCAAATGGGACACCAAATCCTGCTGGATTCCCGGCGGCTGTGGGCTATCCCCTGAAGGGCCTGCTGGTTCTGGCACCGGGACAATTGGTGGCACATGCGGGGCCCCCCCTACCGGGACCGGCCCCACTGGCAATGGATCTCCCGGGGGCTGGGGCACCGGTACAGGGGCAACTGGTGGCATTGGTGCCGGTGCCGCGGGCGGGACATCCCCTAAAGGTGCAGGGGCCTCTGGTGTAACTCGTTCAAGTTGGCCCCCCTTCTTAGTCCTCACCCTTTTGGGGAGGGGCGGAAATGCCGACCTTGGGGGCACCATGCTGCGCCTGGCCCTCTCCTCTGTCTCCCCCTGCCCATCCACCTTTTCCCGGAGGTCAGCTAGCCCCTGCCCTAACTCATCCACCTTCTTCATCATCGCCTCCATCAGGCTTTCCATTCGGGAATGCTGGTCCCCCCACTTTGCCTTCCCCACCATGATGTGAAAGCACTATTACCACGAGTCCAGACTAATCTGTCAAAATAGCAATAACCGTTATGTATGAATCTTAACACTTGGGACTGTGGACCCGTGTTAGTCTCAGTGCCTAACGAGCACCTGTTCCTGAAACACCCCACCCTGTACCTCCGCAGTCCACAGTGCCCTCCCGAGCACTCTGTCCCTCAATCACTTTTATTAGTAAACACACCCCGTAGTTGGAGCGCGTAGCCCTCGGTACTTTGAATGCACTGGAGATGCCGGGGATTGAACTCGGGCCTCATACATGCAACGCATGCGCTCTACCACTGAGCTACAACCCCCAGTCTTACGAAATATTCCCCCGGTGACTCCTCCCGCAAAAACACAACGCGGGAAATCCCACAGCCTTTCGGCAATGCCGAGGACAAACCGGAAGGGTGCGCGCCCTCTTATGCGAGCGCCACCACAACCGGGTACCTGTAAGCTTGCACAGCCGCTCCCCGGAACGATCCTCCAGCCACGCTGTCTCCGCTGGTGCGTCCGTCGTGCCCGCAATAGAAACGCCGCGTGTCCGCCTCGGTCCGTAGCGAGGAGCCAATCCGACCGTCTCGATCCGCAGCACCGCCGCCGGACAACCGCAATGTCCAATGCCTACGAAGGAGAAAAAGAAAATCGAATTACCGCCTCCTAGCGAGGCTGGTGTGGCAGGCTGGGGAGCGAGGAGCGAAGAGACAGACTTCTGTGCTCCCCAGCCTTTTAACGGAGTTCCATGCCAGGCCGGTTCTAACCGGCCTGGCATTAGCCCATCGCGTGACCCGGAAGTGATTCCAATCACTTCCGGGTCACGCCCAAGGACCCGGGACCAATGGATTGTGAGGTGCGCCTGTCGCGTCACCAAGGTGCGCGACAGGCTTGCCTCTGGGGTCGAAAAGGGGGGGCCGGCACGACCGCCATACTTTTGGCGTGGCCGATGCCGGCCCCGCCGTTCTCATGTGTGAGGTCTACGTGGACCAAAAAAAGTGAAAGGCACGTTGTAAATGTGTCGACACTTCTTACATGGCGCTATACCAAGAAAATGTCGTTGGACCGTTACTTATAGCTTGCCAAACAGTGGAGCGCGCCTGCTTTACAATTGCAGTCGCAATAATTTCATACTCCAAAGAACAAAAACAATTGACAGGAGGAAGCATGGTTGAAAATATAGGAGAAAAAACATGTTAAGTTCCTTCCTTAGTGAACCTTAAAAAACTGCCACAAAAATGTCACGTTTTAACCTATTCTGTATCAGAATGATTCTCAGAATCAACTTAGTGAAAAGTACTTTTTAAAATGCCAGTATGGTGCTACTTTTTGTACTATGTGTTGTTTTCACCTGGCACTTGAGCTGCTTAGCTTGTGACTCACATTTCCGAGTTCTCAGTTGTTATGTTTAATATGGGAATCGGAATGCAATCAGCTCTCAGATAGCTCATACTGGCAGATGGAGAAACAAACCAGCTAGACAGGCATATGCATATTTATTTTCTTTGTGCATGCCAAATTCATCTTGTTTTAAAGACTAAAGTAGTTTACAATAGTATCCAAACCGGAGCGATTTAGCTGCTGCAATGAGTTTGTTGTCTAAGAGGAACAGATTAATGTGTATTTATTATTATGCCCTGTAGTTACCTATGTCTGAACTAACGTCACTGGATAAATCCTGATGCACCTCTAGATTACATAGGTCAAGTTTAACGTTTGCAGCTGTATTTAAGGGCTATTTAGTTTGCCAAATGAACAAAAGGCTTGAAACTGCTTGCTCCTTCGTGTAACAAACAGGCTTCCGACGTCGGGCTGTACAAATGCCACATCCTTGGCTGCCCTGCTGCCATTTTGCGCCTCACCTTCGTGAAGAAATAAATTGGGGAGTTGGCCCTGGATTAGGACGTGTAGTAAGCTAGGAGCAGAGTGGTTAGGCGGCACATTGAAGACGGCATTTTCTGAAAAGAACAAAGACTCAACCGAGATGAATTTAAAAGCTGTATAATTTCACCTAGGTGTTTCCTCACAAATTTTCCTCATCCATTTGCTAATCCAGATCAAACCCTATATCTAATCCAGCCGACTATCATGTTTTACTCATTGTGCAGTACGTAAGTGATTGTAAAACTGGAATTGAGCATAGAAAATTTTTGTATGCCAGCATTACAACATACAAAAGTGCTTTTGTGAGATTTTAACAATGGAATCTGTCAACTTCCGAGGAACATACATGAACTGTGGGTCTGGAAGTACCAGTTGCCAAAATGTGCCAGACATCTTATTTTTCAATTGTTGTCATCTGTGAAACCTCAAGGGCCAGTAATTTCCAAAACTGTGAAATCCCACAAGTTTCTGCATCGGATAGGCCTTCTCTTTAAGGCCAATATTTCCCAGACTGAAGTATGATTAAGGAATGTTGCTTCATAGGCGTCTGGACCTTATTCTAGCTATTTTGGGAACAGCCTTTGCACTTTGTTACTCAAGCTGGCTTTGCTGCCAAAACGGGTGGGCACAGTTACCGAGACCAGGGAAGACTGGCGACCAGGGCCTTAAGTGGAATGAAAAAACTGGGGGGGTCTCATAAAGGGGCGTGGACAATGTGATTAAGGGCGTGGCTTAAAACACGTAAGCTGAAAATCTGTGTTTAGCACAGTGTGTCGCCCGACTTGTATTTTGCTGTTTCTGTCACTTCATCCAGATATGATACGACAAGTAACATACATCATACCTACAATTAGTCAGGACTATTGCCTTTGTCAATAGTTGTTAGTTGCATAAGATAAATAAGCAGCAACTATGGCTTGTATATAATATTGAAAAAGCTTCCACTTACAGCCCTGGTGACACCACGACAATGTTGCTGTTTCTGAGTTTCAAAAAAGAGAAGGGAAATCCAGAGAGAAAATGACTCTCTTTAAAGGATTTCCCTTCCCTTAGAACGCTCACCTGGCATGACTTCCTGCCGTAACTTCTCCACTAGTGAGAAGTAAGCAGTGTGAGCACGCGCACATCGTTGTGCCTGCTGTCACTGCAGTCCGGAAAAAAACGGACCGCCTGTGCCAGGGCACAAAACGGAGCCCGATGGAGACCCGTTTCGAGGCCCCCTTTAAAAAACTGCCGGTGCTCAGCACCGGTGAAACCCGGCCCACTTAAAGCCCTGCTGGCGACCATAACCGGGTGGTTTGCCTGAACTTGAGAAGAGGAAAGCTCTGTGAATGGATGTGAAGTGGGGCAAGGGCATTTGCATGAAGCTGCGATGTGAGCCTGTTGTGCAGAAATTGTTTTTCTGCTTTCAATAGTTGTTTCTGTAATGTGTGGCTTTGTTTGTGTTCTGCATTAAAAGGCCCATTAGTGTTGTTAGTTTTGCCTCGGAGGTAGAACTGCCCCTACCAGTTCTTGTTGGACTAAGTGAGGCGCAACAACTGCATTTTTTTTTTTTTTTTTTTTAAAGAATGTGGGTTGCAGATCTTCTGCTTTCACGGCCAGAAGAAATAATAATTTTTCACTTTTCTGTTTCCATTGATGGGATGTGGATCCTTCTCTTTTTGGTTTGGGTTTTTTTCTTTTTAATATATTGATTTATTATTTTTTGCTTGCTTGCTTGCTTTTCTGTGTATTGATGTGTAATCCCTTTAACTTGTTTACTATTACATTTGTATTCAGATAGTTTTTTATGTCAAGTCACTCCTGTTTTGGATTTTAGGATTGTATCAATTTTTATTAGTTTTGAAAATACAACAGCCATCGCCTACATCCTGGTTTGGATTTTTGACTCTTTTGCAATATTTGGGTTTTCATTTCTATAACATCTTTTTTTGTTTCAATGGCTGTTTTTTTTCCTAGCTCCTGTTGTCTGTCTAAATTCCATACATACCAGTAGCTTCTTCCATTTGTTTTCTTCTAAAGTGGTAACTCTGACATACCTAAAGGTCTTTGGCTCCCCTTAAGCCACTTTTGATGAAAAAGATTCAGAACCCCGGTCCTTGATTTCCTTTTCTGTTTAAGGCCTTCAGGTTCACATAGCAATGAAGGGGACCGTGGTCCAGGGTGGAGATTGTTGTGACGCTTTCAGCATTAATATCTTAGAGAGAGAGGTTAATGTTTGGCATCATTGCCTTATCTTTTTTCGAACACAATGTACCTTCGTTGTTGTAGAAGATTTTGTGATTTGTTGCGATCAATACTTTCATGCCACACTGGGCCATGGCGGTATCGATACCTGTGAGAGGTCGTGGGCATGAAAGCAAGACAGGAGACGTCACCTAGAGAATAGAACAAGAATACTGGATGCTCAGATGGCCTCTGACTGCGTCCTGGCAAGCGAGTGACTGACTGACTGGTGGGACCGTTCATGTTTTCTGCAGGGGGTGTCAGAGATCAAGAAAAGTGATGGGCATTTCGAATGGCAGTAGCGCGTGCTAAAGCATTTTGTAACTTTCTGTGACCAATTCTAGTGTAAACCTATAAATTGAACCATTCGCAGGAATTTGCCTTCACTTTACTTGGATAGACAGGTGGTCAACAAAGAGAAAGCCCTTATGATTGAACACTTTTTCAGTTTCTGAGTCAAATTGACTCGAGGGCATATTTAATTATTGCATAGCAGAATGTTTTAATGTAGATTTGTATGAAAGGACATATGTTGGTTTAAATATTGTATTGTAATTGTATTTATATAGCGTTTACTACCCTTGACGAGACGTCGAAGCGTAAGAACTTTCCTTTATTGCCTTTGACAGTATAGCTGCATGCCTGGTAAAGTTGCTCATCTTATTGAGGGTGAGTGGTACTGATCTTTTTTTATTTTCTTTTTTACTTTATTCGAATTCAGCATAATTTATAAGATTCATCTTTATACACTATGGCTTTTATTCAGGATTTTCTTCTGTATGCTCATATTGGCTCTTTGTATCGTATTGTCGGCTGCTTCACCTGGCATTTGTATTATTGATGTTGATTATGGAGTAATCATCATCCAGTACAAACTTACAGCGGCAGACAAGCACAACCCTATCTGAGCGAAGGCTGAGAGGGATGACCAAATGGAACCTTGACAACTGCTACATCACTGGGGTCACCAACTATTCCCAATCCTGGAGCTCTTGGTAGAACATCAGCTAAGAATCACCCAACCCACCCTGCATTTTTGTGATCAAGGTATGATTGTTTGCAGTCAGCAAAGGTCAACGGCATGGCGGCCACAAGAGTTTCTGTGAACAGCACGGCGGGCTCAAGAAGATGCTATGATGGATGTGTATGTATTCAGGGTGTAGAGGAGACGGAGGCATTGAAGGGGAAGTGGCAGCCCAGGACTGGCCACGATCAGTTCCACAAATAGTGTTGTCACCTTGTTCTTTCCCGCCATGCATATTCAAACTTCTCTTACAGGAATGGAAAAAAGCACCAAACTAGACTATCTCAATACAGTAAATAAAGCCTCCAAAATAAAGTGCATAATATTCAAACTAAAGAGGCCCCAATACCTTGCCTGTCAGCTGAGAAGTTTCTCCGACTCCCTGTGCTGACTGGAGTGTCCTTCATGCTTCGCACACCAGAATCTGAAAGGATCTGCTCCACCATTCCTGCAGAGCTAGATCCACCATTATCAGCTCTAAAAATCTTCCTCCATCCGGCTAAAGCAAATCTGAAAAGCGATTTTCCCAAATCGGGAGCAAGAGCAGAGGAGCAGCCCTTTGGTGCCCCCGTGGATCTGAGTGTTGTGGATCACACGCGTCCTGGGAATGTAAATTTACTCTGCCCTACCTAGGAAATTCCTTACAGCAATACTTGAAGATGGAAACTGCAGGATCATACTCGCCTATTCCCATGTGTCCTTTCCTTTCTTTGTGTAAGCTGTAACTTGTAAACCTTCCTCGCCTAGAACACCAGAGGGTTTGACTTTTTTGTTCTGATGTTTACTGTTCTAATATGTGTAGGAGAGGAAAGGCAGTTCGTGTGTGGGTTTGGGTTAGACCAAGTGAAGAGAGGAACAAGAGCCAAGAGGCATGATCTTGTCAGCATTCGAGCTTGAGTAGCTGTACTTGCTGAGTGAGATCTTCCAATTCTTGGGAAGGCACTATATCTATTGAGCTCACTCTTTTGGCCATGCATTCTTGGGAGTGCAGTAAATGATGGGCTAAATCATGCCTAAGGGTGACTTTATCCCTTATTTAGCCTTTATAGAAATAGGAGCAAGTGAGCCTTAGTATCCGCTAACTGTGGCTAATGAGATGCTGACATTCTCTTGCAGATAAATCAGTAATGGTGGATTATTTCTTTTTATGTCTGGCGTTAGCCAAGACTTTTTGATTTCACTAGCAACATAGACATACACCACCTTTTTCTTCTTTTTCCTCTTTTTCTTTTCTTCTTTTTCCCACTACAGTAATACAGTGTGGGGCAATGTGTCATTCTACTTGTACCACTAGCTAGCTGCACAGTAAGCAACAGTATTAAGCTATTTCACAAAGAGCACACCCACACACAAATCAGTTCACTTTATTGCCAGGAACTACTATGGTAATGTGGGCGTTATGAAATAAAGAAAAATTGTGTGTGTTCTCCTAGTATGTGATGGGCCAGAGCTCCATTTACCAAAGTTTTTTTTTTAATTAACAAAACAAGCATTGACAAAACCAAAAGGGTGACAGTAAGCTAGTTCTATTGGCATTGTTTAAAAATGCTTTGTCACTTAGTGTGTTCAGTGTCTGTAGTCTTTAGGTGAGAAGGGCCACTATTACACCAGTCACGGTACTGAAATGGAGTAAATAATAACTTTGATTATATATGGTACGATAGATTGTGGAGTGGTTAATAGTTGGGGTAAAAATAAGGCTGAGTTTTCATAGACTGAGAGAAAACCTATCATTGAGAGAAAGTATGTGAGTTTTTACAAATATTTCCAGATGTTAATTCAAGTGTTGAATTTACATATTTTAGTATCTATTTGCCCACTGCCCTGGCTCGTTCCTTTTCATATTTTCTTTCCAGATTGTACATTTTACTGTTTAAATTCTCTTTAATTCAGCTTCCAAGCATTTAACATTTTGGAACCCTTGGAAAACTGTCTTTGGCACTAAATACAAACATGCTACGACTTTGCTCGGATTTTTGTTCTTTTTCCAATAGATGGTAACTTTTTTTTTTTTTTGCTTAGTTTTTTGTGTACAATGCCTGGAACTGGTAACGTTGTACTATAAAGTGGTGAAGCTTTGTGGATGATGACAAGCAGGATGTCTGTGCAGCCCCACGTGAAATGATTTGCCATATTCTGTTCTACGATAAAATCCCATTGTCGTGCAACGAATAACATTGTGGATTGGTTGTTGTTTGTGGTCGGGACAGCCCTATAGTGTGAGAGATGTGTGGGTGGGAATAAGTGGGACTGTGAATGGGTGTATCGTTTATGTATGTTTGCGTTGTTGTGCGTGGATGGTATGCGCCTGTCCGAGCACGTAGTTGCTCTCTGTGGCTAGTGGGCTGCAGTGTGAGTGAGACCATTTCCATATTTGGCGAGGCCGTTCATGCATCAGCTCCTTGCTAAGGGCTGGCATCGCCTGCCTTCGCTACCAGGTTTTGAATATGAGTTGAATTCAGAAATTACCTTGTAGGTTTACGTTATCAGCTAGGTGGGATCAGTGGAGTAGAGATTTCTTGTAATGGAAGTAAGTCCAGTGGCCGTAGTATTGGTTGTAAGAAGGTTTATTAGATCTTTGTTACAAGTAGGTAAGTAGATAGCTAAGCCCCACCAGGAGCAGCATCCTGCTGCTCAGCCCATATCTCCAACGGACACTCCCATCCCACAAACACTCTCTACATTCTAGATGAACTCACACACTGGCTGAGCAGCAAGGACTTGGAACGCTGAGGAGGATGCATTAAGATGCAACACAATTCCCTATTTTCCTTTGCCAAATAGCACGGAGGAAGGACTGACATTCGGGAAGACCTGAATTGGGCCTCCCGAAGATTAAAGGTGCATCCCAAAATAATTACTTTTGTCTAGCCATGTCCTAAGCAAAAACTAGGTGTGTGGTCTCTTGTACAGGTGCGCAAAACAAAGCGAGCTACAGCCTTCCCCAAACTATTCTTTCTTGTCTGAAGAAATCCCATAAAACGACTGCATTTTAAGTAAATCTGTCTCCCTCCAAGAGTTATAAATCCTGATGAGCCAGGAGGGTTATGTTCTGGATCTTTCTTGCTATGGATAACCCAGTTCCTTGCTTAGGTAAAAGACCTGTTTCTAATTGTGTTTCTTCAAAATTTCTAAACTTCCTTGCTTATAACTTTTAACCAAGGTGATAAAAGGACTACAAGCCAGGTTTTAAGAACTGAAAGTAGCTCATTAAATAACCTGCTCTTCGGTCAGCATACCACTGTTTTAAGAAGAGACTATGCAGATTTGTCACTCTTGTCAAATTGTGATTTGTGACGTACCCCTTAAATAAACCTGCTTTAAAGCAACTTTTGTGGCTAGGTAGGAAACAAGTTTGCAATTGCCTGGGACCAAGACTTGCAGAATCTCCTGATGGTTGTTATGGGTTTGGTCACAGTCTTGTTGTTCAAGATTCAACCACTAGCACGAGCTAGTGAAATTTTGTTGCGTTCCCCAATGCTCTCGAGCTCTGTGTATTCACTCTAGACACATGCAACCTTGGGGTCTCTGCTCCTTAATAAGCTCGCCCTAGTTCCATGCAGGCAACATTACATCAGCCATGAAAAGTGATTTATGGGCTGTCACTAAAGGATAAGAGCCTACCTCAAGGATCTCTGGTTCAGAAGTTGCTGTGGGGGAGATGCTCTCTTTGCTGGTCCAGGAAATGGAAACCGTATAACTTAATAATGGAGTTGATGTTAAACCTACAGTAGTGTTCTGTCCTCGGAAGCTGCACTTTCAAGTTTGGAGAAAGTACAAAGTTGGTAGGAGCGACAATTGTGGACCGAAAGAAAAGGAAAATGGCTTTTTTTTTTTTGTCCAGCATTCTCCAATATCTGAAGCAAGAGTCTGTTTAAATTCCCTGTTCCTTATTTCGTTCGAGTTAAGTCAACCTGCCTCGATTCGAACAATGTTCCCCAATTGCAGCAGGTATGTGCTGTCGTATTTGCTCTATATAATTACACCGTAGATCATTTGATTGGGCCCTCTTGTGCCCTGTGAGGACTACACATTTAGTGGAAGAAGGAATATATGGTGAAGCGAGAGCAGGTCCCTGCTTACTTCATAGCGTGAATGTTCAGCTTGTATTCATTCAGTCCGGATTCATGCCACATTTTCAAGACGACCACCGTCTGTAAATGAGGCTAAACTGAATGGATACTTTGTCTGTAAATGTGTTATGGGTGGATACCTTGAAAGTATGTCATGGATCCCACTCTCCTGCCCATACCTTGGAAACGAATTATCTCTGAAATACTTTGACACACCGACTACCTCGCTCGCTTTGGGTTGTCCTGCTTCAGCGAATGACTTGAGCAAGAAAAAGTAGTGCATGGCATGAACTATGGTAAAGCACGGTGTATGAATACATTTCCATCTGCTTGGCCAGATTACAGTTAAAACTTGTTAGGTATGTTTCCATAAAGGCTGATCTTACCACTTTGGCATTTTAATGGCCTTTGCGGCCATGGCGTCATTACTACATAGACCATATGTGTGTGGCGAGACGCACAGGCACTATTTAGAAATTTACCATAAACTAGCAGCTACTTTGGTAAGGAAACGAGTCTGCGGGATTTAAATTCTTGCTTTTTTTTTCTTCTGCCGCGCATGAATGATTTCTAGTCTTAAGTGGTAAGGCACTTGGCTGCTGTTTACAAAGCCACGCAGTCGTGCGTTTGCTGTGAGAACTTTTTACTACAGCTGCAGCCCCGACCCTTGGGAACGGCAGCCCTGTGGCTGTTTATTTACGGCTCCGCGGTGCATAACAAGGTGTTTCCCCGGGGAGGACGGTGTCTGTTCATGATCATGTTTTCGTGTCTCTATTCCCGTATATATATATGCGCACAAGGGGGGCTCTGAATACGCGGCTGCGTACCGAGGCAATACGCTGGACAGCTAGCTTGACCTGTGAGGAAGGAAGGGCGCGCAAGAGTCATCCATTTGCATCCTGTGCAGGCGGCATGTCAATCTCGCCCAAGATTTTACACCACGTGACGCGTGCCCTGATAACGCAGCTCAAATACTTACGGGAGCGGGGTTTGTGAGTAAATTAAATGTTTATTTAGAACATCTGCCTAAGTGAAGGAATTTTATAATACCCCAAGGGCACAGTTCATTAAATATGATTCACTGACTGAAATTAAAAAGGGATTCCGACTAACACTGTTAAACTCTCAGCACAGTTAACAACACAGGCGTATATATTTTGGCCTTGCTCATTTTTAAGCTTCGATAGTATTGTGTAATTTTAAAGGTGATACAAAAAAAAGTAATGTCGTTTTTCGCGTCTTTCATTTTAAAGGACGTTGATAACCGGCCTGCAGCCTATATTGGATACTTCCGCAGCCCCACACATTTGGTTTAAAGTTAATTTTCACTCCTTTATTTGTAAATGTCAACCCTCGCAGTGCACTGCTTTAAACTGTCATGTTTTATGTTCAAGTCTTTCAGAAGATAAAACAAAGTAAAAATCTATAGACCTACTTTGAAAAATGACCTTTCCCTACGCAATTAGCGGTAGGTAACTTGGAAGTCGCCGGAAGTAGAACTACGTGTTTCGTCACCGGTAGGCCATGGCTCCGGAAGAGATGTATTACTTATCTGTGTCCATCCGTCATTTATAGGAAATGTGAAGTCGGCCACTGTACTGAAAAGGAATAAATAATTCTATGTCGTGTAGTAGACCTTTGCCAGGAAGCAGGCCCGACCGTGGAGATGGGCGAACTGCAAAATGTACGTGGTGAGAGCGAGCATCCAGAGAGGAAGGCATCCGATGGATGGATCCGAAATGCATTTTTCTTTATCAAACTTGGCAAAAATCTCAGGAAGGGACTGGTGTTCATCCAATGCTCTGTAAATTAAAATGCATCGACGTTGTGCCCTTCATAACCAATTATTCTTTTTTTTTTTTTTTTTAAATGGGCTTCTAAGTCTTTGAGAACGGCCTATTATAGAACCCGACCAATGTCCAGCATCCTGGGTTAGTGCACACATCTCTTTTGTTAACACTAAAACGGCCTTGTCTTCTGAGGATCACTGATGTGTTCTCCTTATCCACTGAAAAGAAGTAGTGACGGGCTTCTGAGAAATTGGATCAACTGCAGAAGGCAAGGTCCTTGGTCGTTCTTCTCCTTTGGTGGTCCGCTGTAACCTCAGCACCTTCGGGGAGCTGACAAAGGCATCGCCAACCTTCTTCTGCACTTCAGATGCTCTTTTTTCCACCAGGCCGGAAGTAGCGCGTCATGCCTTTGGACAATATTGCGTCTTCATAGTTAAGACCCAATGGCAATCTAATATCTATAACTGCAGCAACAGAGTTTATGAATACTGTGGCAACTTCTATTAGGCAGTGTGGTGTATGTAGCCAGGCTCCTTCGTACCACCCATACCTGCCGTTTTCCCACTGGCGTTTTCCCCTGCAAGGTACACGGAGGGCCACCCTCCTGACTCAATCTGGAGCTCTACGGTCATAGTACTGTGCTGAGGGGGCCCCCTGGAGCTAGGGGGGGGGGCTTCACCCCAGGGGCTGCAGGGGCCTGTTACGTCACTGCATTTTCCTTCTGAGACCAAATGTGATTTGAATAATGGTGAGTGCCTTTGCCCAGATTTCCTCTTTTGTTCCCCCCGTTTACCTACAGCAGTGTTTCCCAAAAATGTGCGTCCCGACCCAGCAGAGTTTTGAGGGTCATTCCTTTAAATTCTGTATTTATCTTGCCACGTTTGCTGTGCTTCAGTGAACGAGGTCAATGTTAAACTATGTCTTCTGATAAATTGCTGCTTATGTGTTTTTTGACATGGGGATTGCTGTTTACAAACTTCTCTCACTTTACAGTCGGAGAAAGAAAAGTAAAGTGAATTATGCGACAGTCTTGCTGGGATACGGAGTGTAAAAGGAAAGGCTGTAGGATGTAATTTTTTTTAACACAACACAGTATAAATACCTGTAAATAGAATACACCTATGCATGCATCTTCTCCTGCCTAGGCTTTCTTTCACGTTTTCAGGGTAAAGCTGAAAAAACACGCTGTAAAAGATGTGGAATTGTTTTTATTAACCCATACCGCATAATTACATGCAAACGGAATTTATGAAATATCTTTAACTGTGCACAAGATGTCCATCTGCAAGGTCAAACGCCAAAGAGGTATGCTATTGAATCCCTACCAAATTTGCTGGAACCTCTGAAAGTAAGGATTTAAGCAAAGTGTGACTAGTGCAAGTTCTTCCTATTGAGGACATGGGTGCCACAGGTTCCTTGCCTCTCCCTGCAGCTGTTTTTCACACACATGGATCGGCTGGAAGAGTTGTTGAGAAGCTTCAACATTGCCATTGGCCAATATGCAGATTACACACAACTGTATCTAAAATGGACTATGGAAAAAGGAATCCATCTACATGACTACTTCATACATATTCATAACTGGACTAGCTGAGGCTCAACCGAATAAAAAACAATTTCCTACTCTCTTCTTATCCTCCTCTAGTTCTTACATCTAGACCTGGATAAATCCATTTTCGACCAAAGTACTTACTCCAGCATTTGCATCGAATGTTAAATCCCTTGCGTTAACTCTGCACAGCAGGTGTAACCTTAACAATCAAACGAAACCATATTGTGGTTTACTGTGCGCTACAAACTCTTGTCCTTAAAATGTGATTCCAGTGCGCATTGCCTGTGCCGAGAGGTTCAGGCTTTGGTTCTGTCAAGTTTGTCCAATGGCCCCACTCTGCTCACAGGCCCGCTAAAAGTAGTGCAAGATGCAGCTGCTGGACTAATTTTTACCACGTTCTGGTTGAGCATCATTTCCCCAGCCCCACCTGTGCTAGCTGCCAATTGAAGACAGTTTGTTTTAAAAATGTCCTGTCTGATCTATACAGCAATCCACCAAAGCACAGCCGGGCACCTTGTCAGCAAAAATAAAATATCCCTGTATGGAGCTTCCTCAAAACTTGCTAACCCAAAGGAAGCTATGTCTGGTAATCCCCGTGTAAAATAAAGTGGCAGTGCCTACATCAGTCCTTCTGACAACAGTACCACAAAAATCTGGATTTCCTCTTGCCAGAGCGACCTTCCATCCCTTCATTTATAGAATGTTTGTTGTACTTTTCTTGTTTCTTATTGTTCTGTTCTTGTATCTTATGCAATGCTCTGACGCACTTGGAGCCTGCTTCGTGTTGTATAAAAGTTCAAAAATGAAAGAATGACGGTGTATTAATATTTTCCTCTGAGGTAAGGGTCAGGTGATTTAGTGCTGAAAAGAGTAGATGGGTTTTATTTCCAATACACCAAGCTCTGAAAAGACCACCTCTGAACAGCTGGAAGAGGGGAAGGCCTCATCTGTGTGAAGGTGGCTGCTGACTAGGACCATGCCTGAAGATGGCAGGATCTGCCCCAGCTTCCGTCGTATGGAAAAGCAGGAAGCCCCTACCTGAACCTGTTTCTAAAGCCATAGCAGCCAAGTGCCTCCATGCCATGCTAGGGGTGACACCCTCACCATCTTGGCTTCTTAAATAGCAGCACTTTGAATGGTGGGGCTTCGAGCCCCGATCTGGCTAGGTGTTAACTGGGGACGCTGAGCCCCAACCCCTCCTCCTCCAAAGATGGAAAAGGGATAACATACTTTTCTATCCACAGACCAGGGGCGTAGCTTGGTCAGTAAGATTGCGGTGTGGAGTTTGAGCGAGCTTCAACAATCACGCTGGCATATACTGTTAAAATACATTATATGACAAGCAGGGCGCATGAGAGGGGCCAAAGGGGCAGTGGAACGGGAGACCAATGTGGATTGGTAGGAGTACTAAGTGAGAGAAAAGACAATATTTTGTAAAATAACCGAAATGTTTTAAGACTTTCAAAGCAAAGAGGGGGAGAGTGTGTGGGCGTTTTTGTCTGTTTTATGCATAAATTCCCCCCCCCCCCGCCCCCCCCTCCAACTACTCCTCTGCCCCAGACCTTTGACGACAATCCAGGCAGTTATGCTGCGAAAAGTAAAATTCATGTGTTGTAAAATTCCTCACGTTGCACGCTCTTTTCCGCTTTAAGAATCCCTTTAAATTAAGCATATACTAAATGTTTACAATGACCTGTATCTTTTGAACTTATTACCGTAACAGCATTCTTGAAGTTTAAAGTGTAAAGTGGAGGTGAAATGTGCTTCCTATGTACAGAATTTAGTGTTGGGTGTGTGGATGAAAATGGTGTAGCTGTGGCGGCAGAGAATAGTTATGAGCTAATTCACCACCAAATATTTCCTAGCGCATCATAACCTGTGGCTCCATGATGTAAAATGTCAGAGGTTTGTATCGCGCTATACTGTCATTTGTATGGCCTCGCAGCGCTTTCTGAGTTCGGGTACCTTACGCTCTGGTCCCTAGGATGCGTCACAGTCCGGATTATGGCCACAGGCCTCATTCTGGGGTTATAATTACATATTTAATGGCTTTTTCTCACATTTCTTCCAATTCTCAATGGAGATAAAGGCACGGACCTGTGTCTGGAATCTATATGACTCAACAGGCATTGAGATGTTGCCAAGCAGCGTCCCTGCGATGGAGGCACCGGGTTTTCAGGAGAACTATTTAAGGATTATATCGGACTTCGCAGCTGTTGTCTGAGTGCTTTGATTAAGCACTGTGAGCTCAGGCCTCCCCCCTCCCAGGCCGCACCAGGGATCCAGTGCTAGCTAGCCTCTTAAACATGCTGTTTGATTTCCGAATGACTAAATTGACACAGAATTCCAATAAAAAGTTTCAGTGGAACTCGCCGGCAGGAGGCCTGTAGGCGCGAACACGCACTGAGGAACCGGTCTGCGTTCTTTCTTCGCAGCACTCGCTGCAATGCTTTGCTGTTATATCTGGTGTGGTGTTTAAGAATTCCGGGCCTGGGTTTGTTCTCAGGTTTCAGTGAAGGCTGCCACGTACAGCTAAACGGCACTTGAGGGCAGGGTCGGACAGGGACAGAAAGCAGGCCAGGGCACCAAAATAAGAGGGCCCAATTGCCGAATCTGGTAGCTAAAAAAAACAACCATTGGCAAAACCATTAACTATTGCGTTGCTTTGCAAATGGTTATTACTCATGAATAGAAATAGTAGCTCCAAAGCAATTTGTGGTGTTTGGGGGGCAGAAAGTAGATTGGGGAGGAGGGAGCAACAGTGCCACGCATGAAAACAGTAAAAATACATTTATAAAAGGTACCTCAATCACACAGCGCAAGCAGTGGAGAGACGACGGACGGAGTGCAGCAACTCGGTGAAGTAGTGGGTGGGAGGGAAGAGAAGCAACACAGTAAAAAATAAAAAAAGAACCTGAATCACTGGACAAGCAACGGAGATGGTAATTAAGAAGAATCAATCTGTGCTTGGTTCACACGCCAGAAAAGAAATAGGAAGTGATGCCTGGCCTGCGCTGTCCAATTAAGAGGCAGCAACGAAGAAGTGACACTGAAGCCAATGAATGGTAAGTAATGAGTGGGCTCCTGCATCTTTGGCACCAGGGGTCGTTGGGACTACAGTCCCCAGTCTGCTTTGCGCCAGGAGGCGCTCTTGCTGATCTTCGCGCCCGGAGGCGCTACAAAACCACCTCGCGGCTCCCGCAGCGCGCAGCGCGCGGGCGAAGCCCGGGCCAAGGGCGAGCCCGTCTGCGCCCGTCCGCGGCCGGGAGAGGCTGGGCTGGGCCAGGGCTCTAATCCTCGTGGTGTGGTCTGTGTCCCACCAGGATATGGCATAGAGATTCGAAAACGACAAGGTACCTGTCCGTACTATTTTAATTTACTTTGCGTTTTTGTTGCCACTTTGCTGTTACCCAATTTGGAGCGAGGAGGGCTTGGTCTCTCACTGGTGCTGTGGCTTACATCAAGTTTTTTTTTTTTTTTTTCTTGCTGTTTTTGTCCTTTATTATTTTAAGTGCTTCCTGGCCAAGCGGAAATGGGCAAAAGGAAATTGATTGTGGGGGAGCTTCAGGGCCAATTGCTGCAGGCTCAGCTGGGACGATAGATGCCTTTTTAACCAGGGCAGCTGATGTCTTAACAAAGGAGATAGCCCTCACTGAGAAAAGACTTTCTCTGGAAACTGAGAAAATTGCACTGGGCAACGTTGGGTGCGGTTGGAATCAGGGGAAACAGGGTCCTATCGGAAGAAATAGGCTCCCCCGCACCATCAAGTACATTGTTGGAAGGCCAAATGGGTGGTCAGGACCCATTTATTGGCACTCCTGTGGCCACTGTAACTGTAGGTGATGATCTGGACAGCCCACCAACGAAGAGAAAACGAACTGCGGGAAGTAAAACCTTGAGAAAGCCCCCACGGACCAAATCAACATTACCACTGGCAGCGGTATTGGCTGAGCAAAATTCGGACCTGCTGCTGGATGGCCTTTTTTGAGACTGGAGTCTATGACTAAAGCCTTATTAGAACCTGTAATTGCCAAGATAGAGGGCATTAAGCTAAAACTTGACTCCTTTGTCTCTATGCATAAAAATTGCATAGTAGGGGGTGATATTGCAGCTGGTGGGAGAAGGGGTGTCATTGAAGTTGCTAATGGCCCAGAATGTAGACACCCGAACGGTAGCATACAAATAGATAGGGTGACTGGCACTCAATCCACCCTGGGTGTGTCTCATCTTAGCTCCCTAACTACTGATTGCGTGCCACTGGGGGTGGTATTGAACCGCGGGTAGCTTGTCAGGAAACCCGGGAAAGTGTGAGCGAGGATCTCCCATCTACACTCACGTTAGCCCATAATAAACGGGTAACATTGATAAACAAATGTATAATTGATCTCCCACCGCAATCAGCGCCTTTAGTAGCTGTACTTGTGGGGGTCCCTCCTCTTTCATCTGGTACAAAGGAAACCTCATTAGATCTGATACATAAGATCATCCACTGGTGTAAAAATAATGTGATAAATAGCTCAAATATCACTCCAGATATTATCATGGCAAGAAGGGTTGGTTGGATCGGCCATGGGACTAGGAAAAATAGGGAGGGGATTGTATAATTGTTAATTTTAAGCATCACCTGCAAGCTAAAGCACTATTAGACTGCCAACATAAATATGACGCTAAAACTACAATTAAAATAGTCCCACTACAAATTTTTATCCTCCCAAATACTTTCCGGCAAATAGCGATCGGCATATGCCTGGCTGGCAGAAGCCTTTTAAGCTACTCACATGCCCCCAAGAAAGCAATCTTAATACTACATTATCATTATCAAATCGGTTCTTACCATTAGCGAATCTGCAAGGACTTGATGAAAATGATTGACTGACAATGGCAGTGGGAATGCCACAGGTTAAGACCACACAGCCAGTGGCACATATAGAACCATTAATAGTTGCCCCCACTTCCCAATGTTTGTTGGATAATTCTATCAACTCTACTATTATTCCAGATAGCCCTAACAATGCCTCTATGAAGGTATTGTCATGGAATATAGCTGGGCTGAGATCAAAGAGGGGATACTTCGTGGGTATACTTCCTTGCTAAGCATCATATTATTGCCCTTCAAGAGACCTGGGAATCTAACGATTGCTTTTATCTTGATGGCTTTACCTCTTTTGCAAATATGCAATCCCGTCTAATATGGGTAGAGCCAAGGGAGGTCTCCTTTTGATGTTTAGTCTTAAACTCTGCTATAGGGCTAAACTGATTGATTCTTCATCACCCTATGTGCTAGCAGTGGAATTGTCAGGAAAGAATCTTACCACTATGCTAGTGGTAAATTTTTATAATTCTTTTCTAGGACCCATGAGACTGAGCATCTCCTGGCCCTGGAAGAATTATTAAAAAATTATGGAGAAGACAGCCAAGCGTATTATGACATGCTAATCATGGGGATTTTAATACACGGAAATGTTGCTTTAATTGTCCTTTGATATTGAAGGAGGTAGATGATTTACAAGGGTCAAACCACTTTGAGCATACATTGTCAGGAACGCTCATAGAAGGACTGCTCTCTGTGTTTAATCTGAACTGTTTACAACAATCTGACAAATCTGTCCTGGTTCCCACCTATGTAGGAAATGGTAGTGTTAGCACAATTGACCATATCTTTTTATCTGTTTTAATAACTTCAGGCTGTACAGACTTTTAATGTTATTTGTAATTGTTTTAGTGATCATAACCCTTTAATATTGGTTCTCCTCCTCTCATTTGGTATAACAGGGGGCTGCGAACCATATCACTAATGTAAACATTACTACTAAAGATCAAGCACGAAGGTTGAGGTGGGAAAAGATTACTCCAGATAGTTTTTGGAGAACTTGTATACTACTTGCGCCCCAGAGCTTAAAGTATGCATGGACCCTGCATTACAAGATATATCTACCTTAGATGCCTTTGATATTATTGTTAAAATGGCAGCCTCGAACTTAGTGACTAAAACCAAGGTGAAATCCTCAAAATTAAAAAGGTGGTTTGATGACACATGTTCAGCTGCCCATAAGGAGTTAATGAAGGCTGTAAAGCAAAAACCGAGGGACCTGATACTAACCAGGAGTTGCAGGAAGGCGTATAAACTGGCTGTGTGTGAGAGGAAAAAACAACTAAGAGAGCACGCCTGGGAGGAGCTTGGCCAAGCTAGTGTCCTGTCGGACAGCTCACGATTTTGGTCCATAGTTAACAGTCCTCTTTTCTCAGACATGCCAAATTTAAGTAAGGACTGTATAATACCGGCAGAGAAGTGGGTCCAGCATTTTGGTAATATCTATAGTGGCTCCAATTTAGCAGAAATAGTGGGATATGTAGCTCCCGGATTAAACAGTGCCCCCTTCATTTTAACATAGAAGAAGTCTACAAAGCTATTTTATCGACATCGGGGGAAAGGCTCCTGGCCCTGACGGGATACCGGCAGACCTTTACAAGGCAGACCCCAAAGTTTGGGCCAGGATCCTAACACATGTTTTTAATGCTGCCTGTGCTTATGGTTTCCCCCGTCATGGGCAAAGGCAGTAATTGTCCCCATTTTTAAAAAGGGCCTCCGTGACGATCCGGCTTGTTATAGGCCTATTTCGCTCTTAGATTCTGCGTCTAAAATTATGGGCAAGGTAGTCCTGGATCGTCTTACAGTCTGGCTTGATCATTTTAATGTTATTTCTGATCTCCAATATGGATTCAGACAGAGAAAGGGGACAATAGACCAATGCCTGAATCTCCATTTGGTGATCGGGAAGTATACCATCGCTAAGGGAGGTGTCTTGCATCTGGCCTTTATGGATCTAACCTCAGCTTTTGACCTTGTCAATAGGTCTAAGCTGTGGTTGGTCCTTCGTGATATAGGGCTAGAGGCTGAATTGATTTCCTTCCTGCATACTGCACATGTTAATACCACGGCTGCGGTACGGTTTAATGAAGATGGCAGTTTGACAGATTCTTGGCCAGTAGGAAGGGGGTCCGGCAGGGGTGCATTTTGGCCCCCTGCTATTTACCCTATACATCAACAAACTGGGGGATATTTTAACATCATGCTGTAAGGATACGCCAAGGGCCGGTGCCAAATTGATTCCCGCATTGTTGTATGCCGATGATGCGGTTTTATTGTCCAGAACTGCAAGGGGTCTGCAACAACTTTTAAATTGTTTTATAGATTTTATGAATTCACTAGATTTGATAACGAATTTTAAGAAATCTCATGCAATGACGATTGGTTCGCGTAAGGCTGCCAAGGCCAAATTTTATTGTAATGGTGATGAATTAACTAAAGTATCCACTTTTCCATATCTTGGGGTACTTTTTGATGATCAAGGTACATGGGGAGCACAACGAACACTTAAAAAGAATATTTTGGCAAGAGCAACGGGGGCCACTATGGATTTTGCAAAAGATTAGGGTCAAAACCCCTGCCCGCACTCTTGAAAGTTTATACTGCAAAATGCATTCCTATGGCCACGTATGGATGCGATATCTGGGGCTATAAAGATGTAAAGGAAATACAAGTGGCAGAGAATAACTTTATGCGCAAACTCCTTGGGGTCCCTGTAGCCACCCCTGTTTACTGCCTGCATGAAGAGCTGGGGATGGGATATATTGCAGACCAGATCGCAGTTTCCCCCTGCTACGATGGCTTAGAATCTGGACTCAACCCCTCCGAATTTAAATCAACTTATAATCTCGGACTGTATGGCGCTAGAGAGAGCCCAGCATATCCCTTGGCTTAAATATATAAAGGAAGAAACAAAATGTCTAGGGTGCCCAGATTTGTTTTTGACCCCAAAGCCTTTGGGCAAGACTGCGATTATAAATTTTAAACGGCAGTTTGTGGATAGGCGGAAATGCCTTAGGGAGGAGGCTGAGCTAGGCAAGCCTTCGGTGAGAAGGTATGTTACTCTGAGCCTAGGCCCGCAATTGCAACCATATTTATCTTATGTTAATAAACCATTCCATCGTTTTGTTTTAACAAGATTTCGTTTAAATATGGTTCCTTGGTTGCTGGCATTTCCGAGAGGATATTCAAAATCTGAATTGTTAAAACCCTGTCCCTGTGATAACTTCTCGGAACAGGATACCTTGCACCAAATGTTTTTTGTAGTTACTATGAGTCCCTGCGTAGGCAGCATATCCTCCCTTTACTTAGAGAATGCCAGTTTGTCCAAGTGAGGCCAGCCCTGCTTTATTTACAAATGCTGGCATCACCCATGGTTTGCCTCGGGGTCGCAAGTTTTTAACTGGGGCCATTAGACATAGGAACAGACTACTTCCGTAATTGAAATCTTGTGCTGTCTGTTGGTTCAATTGTGTTTTCTCCTTCCTGATTATTATTTTTAAACGTGATATTAAATAAGATTTTGGTCTATTGCTTAAGCACAGTGCACTTTATATGATATTGGCTCTTTTTATGAATGTTTTTAGATGTGAATATTGTGATTGATATGTGGGATTATTTTATTGCTATGTATTTGGCTGGAATGTGTATCTTCTTTTAATAATATTGTAAGCTTTTATGACTCTTGGCTGTCGAATAAAGTATTTCTGACTGACTGAGTGGGCTCCAAGCCTTTTTTATGTAAACAATAGTCTCGCAAACTCATGGCTCTTGCAGGCTCGACCCTATAAAGTGTCCCACGTTTGGAAATCAGAGCAGTTTGAACATAAAAAGACATACTGTGAGGGTAATGGAGACTGCATGCATTTGTGCTTGTTGAAGGCTGTATGTAAATCGTATTTATATAGCACTTTTTACCCCTGACGAGGCGTTGAAGCGCTTTGTGGTGAGTAGCATGTGTCTCTGGAACCAAAGATTAGAGCTTAATTGTTATTAGATTACGAATACGATTTTTTCCTTGTGCATTAGTTCTGTTAGGTTTGTGTTCTTCATTTCTTGTGTCTTTAGTAGAGGTTAGAGTAGTGATAGAATGATGGGAATGGATTTGAAAGGGGACGTAGTAAGTTGTTTTTGTAGGTAGTGGTTTTGTGCTCCTGTTAGTTGGGTGAAATGTCTAAAAAGCAGGGCACAAGTCCTAAAAAAAGAAGTGGGGGGACGCTCCAAGTTAGGTGGTGTCCCCGGAAGTGACGTCACAACAGGAAGTGACGTCACGAAATTTGCCGGTCTCCGTCTGAAATTCGTGAATACATACAAGATACAAGTAGAGGTATAATACTGCAATAAGTGGCAGTCACACAAAACACAAGAACACACTATACACAGGACCCATTCCTCGGATTACACGGTTATTAGACTCGGGCCGTAGGCACTACGGGCATCTGTCCGGGTCCCTGGAAGTGACATGCTCGGCGTGTTGACAGCGCAGCTCCTTGAAGCCTTGGCGCCTCGGCTGTGCTCTGAGAAAGGCTGGCAAGGGGAGGGCGCGAGGTGGAAGGGGAGATTAGTCTGAGCCTCGGGTGCATTTGAAAGGCTATCAACGCACGCAGGTGCAGACTCGGGTACCGGCTCCATCTTTTGGGCAGGGGGGACGGCGTCCACCCGGTAAAATAAGTGGGGGGACGCCGTCCACCCGCGTGGTACCCCGACTCGAGCCCTGCTAAAAAGTAGAGGGAAGTTTGAGAAGGATGTTTGGTAATATCAAGGAAATTATTAGTAAAACCCAACCCATCAGTCTATGAAACAGCCCCAAAAACAAAAAAAAACCATCGGCCCACACACTGACCTGCCGTTGTGTGTCTGCCAGATTGCCCTATAGGCCAGTCCCATCCTGGGTGAGGCTAATAAGTATTTACTCGTAGAAACGTTTGCTTTTTAGATCAACAGTTTTGTTGAACTTAAATTTTTTGTGCTTTTCTTTTCTTTATTTTTTAAAAAACCTCCTCTTTATTTAAACTTTGCTCATCGTACAGCTTATGCAGGAGGTAAAGACAGGTTGATACATGTCATACATCATATTAAAATTCGTACATCATCAAGGCATTGATAGGCTGCATATCCAGGTGGGCGCTTTTACAACCATTCCACATTCATATACATTTCTCTACCTCAGCACACCAAGAGTGTCCTACTCATATTTTTCCTTTCAGAAGGACAGTCCCTCATCGAAGACCCCTGTATACACGCCAGGCCTCCCACTCCTTCTCCTATTTCTTGGGTCACCCCCCTGCTCTGATGGACTACCTTTTCCGCCCTTTGGCACCAGTTAAGGTCAGATTCCCAATTATTGATGCACGGGGGAGTGTCTGTGCCCGACGCCCGCTCAATATGCTGCTTGGCCCCTCCGGCCGCCATCGCCAACCAATTTATACTTCTCTTAATGCTTGAAGCATGTTTTAAATTTTTAAAGCACCAACACTGCACTAGTTGGTTCCTGGAGAGAGTTTGGTGTCCCCCATTATTCCTGTTGTCACCACCCACTCTGTCATTAGGTCACATCCTAAGTGTGCTTCTATTGCTGCCAGTGGTTCCTATCTGCAACAGCGGGTGCATGCATAGTGATCCCAACCCATTTCAATGCCCATTTACCGCCCATCGAATTTAGCTCATGTTCTCCCGACCACTTCCCACAGCCACCATTTTCCTTTTGTTTTCCTGTGTGGTTACATTGAATCCAAAGCCTCATAATATAACACAGTCGCAGTTTCTTGGCTATTCGCTGTTTGTCACAAAGGGCAGGAGGATAGCCGGCTGATGGACAGCGAGCACTGTGGCCACAACAGTCTTGGAAAACCCAGGTGAAAATTGCCAAAAGTAGGGTTTTGTTTTTAACCCCTGTCAAAGTCTGTAGAAAGTCATGCAAGGCGAATTAAATGAATGGCTACAGTAATATATTTTGTCGCCTATAAGGAAATAAATATATGAAAATAACTAGAACTATTTGGCCGGTCATGTGCACCTTACATGAAATGGGTGAAACTCTCGTCCATATTGTGCAATATCAAAATAACGATTCCTCGTGTGCAGCTGCACAGGCCATTGGCCCTTAATCCTTTGTGTTTACTCCTGAATTGAGATGTATGCAGACGTGTGCTACTACACATTTTTCTTTAGTCTGTTCACCATATTAGCCAATGTTATACTTTTGTGAAGTGGTTCAAAAATAAAGCCATACGGAATCGTAGACTGTGGCCTGTTTATGAGGGTGTGATTCCAGGGTTCTGAGGACAGGTTCTGCCAGCACTGCCTGTTTCAAGAATTCCTTTAATTGTGTATAATTGTGTTTGTTACCGGTTTTGTTATTGAAACTGATTGGTGCCAGTGCCATCATTTAACAACTAGTTTCCTAGATCACCAGTGTCTTGCACAGAGACCTTCAGATCTCAGTCTGGTTCACACGAACACTGCTCATCTAGCATATGACCATTTTACGACCGTATTCTGAAGGTAGCTAGAACCATTTAAGTATTGGCACTCTGATTGGTCGAGGAAAAATATCTCAGTATTCCAATCAGAGTACTTGGTATGGTGGCACAAAGCATGTTTGCCAATTGCAGAGGTCTAGAGGCTGCCGCCGTCATTTCTTCTGATTGTTCCTGATTGGGAGAGAATGGTTGCTTTTTGTTTTTCCTGTATCGTGACCAGCGTTGACCAAATTATTTACCACTACTGAAACATAAGCACACAATACTGTCTTAGTGCACAGTCGAATTTAAGTAGAGCTGTTTTAAACAGCTTGTAGCCCAGACACACACAGAAAGTGATGACGTTGGGCTGCTCTGCTTGGGATTGTGGACATAAGCCTGTTAGTTGAGCATACCAGATTTCTGAAAATCACCAGAAGAGAGATGTCCCTCTGGAAAAATGCTAAATTTTGCTCAAAAAGCAGATGTTAGTTTGTGACTTGGGGTGCCCAATGTACGTTGGGTTATGTTGCAAAGTTAAGCTCTCCCACTGTTGTGCTTCTAGACCAACCGCTAGTCATAAGGCCAAGCTTCAGCAAATTTATCCATCCTGCTGGTTGCCCAGAAGACCTGAAGCAAAAGAAGCATAGTGTTACACTATGCATTAAGATTGTGAGTTCCAGTCCTCTTGGTGGAGAGTGGGAGTAGAATGGATAGTGTTTCGCCTTTTAGTGTCACGAGCTAAGCATGCCCATATACTTCTTTAAGTGTACCATGATTTATAACTTTGTTCTTTCAATTCCACCACTTGTCATCGCCCCATTTTTCTCCCTTCTCCTTTTTCCAGTTTTGTCTTTCCCTGATCTGCTCTCCCTAACTGTTGACAGATGTGGGAGGCTGGCGACCGACAACAGACACTCTGCCCCCTCCAGTGAGGTACTACCACTTCGGGCAATCTTCAAGACTCCTCCCTAGTTTCTTACATGGGCAGCTACCATTGAATAGTTCTGCTTGGTGTGAATGCTTGCTATAATTGGCCAATCCCATATGCTCAGATATTTTGCTGTGGATACAGTAAGTGACAGCAAAGTAACACAATGGTCCTATTTCTTGACACACAGGTTTGGGTAAGGAGGTAGTGGTTAAAAGGCAAATACTGTCACTTATCATACCACCTTACCATAAGAAATCCGCAGGGGGCACTGCTTTCCCAGTACAAATGATTAAGATCTGCCAAGCTCTGGAACACACTACCATCCAGCATTAGAAGCATCCAGGAGCATATAAACTTCCAAAGACAATTGAAACTGGCTATATCCTAGCTACCTCTACCACCCGCATTCTGGCAACAGAGCCCAGAAAACAGTCACAACATCAGGTGACAACCTGCCTACAACCCATGAACTGAAAACAACTCCATTAGCTAACTGCTTTCGATATGCAGGTACACTTAAAAGGGATGACCTATGGTTCGCCGTGGCACTATATAGTTATGTGCTTGTATATAGAACAGTTATGTTCCACAATAATACTGAGACCATAATACACTGTGGTCAGCAGCACATTGTAACTTATACCTCTTAAATTCACGTGAGATATATCTGCTATGAGGTTGTTCATCAGCAGCACTGTACAGCCAAAACCCCAAACATCATCAAATGAACAGACGTGGAATAACTAGAGAGATTTGTCACACATTGCTGGCTAATTCGGAGGACTTTATTATAGTCCACCACTGCAGGTCCCAAAAGCTTCTTTACATCTCACAAAGACACTCAGCTAGTGGATGATGATAAAAATGAAAAATGTCTATCCTAGCAGATCTCTCCACTTCTCACTTCTTCCAGCCACTTCAGCTCAGGATGCAACTATACACAAACTCTCAGATTGGACACCCCAGTGCAGTAACCAACTAAGCAGACTATATCATAAGAAATATCATAAAGAGACCTGCAGAGATAACCGCAAACTGAAAAACATAAAACTGTGTGTCTGTCTCTCACACTTCATCATCCAACAGACTGCTATGCACTGCATCCCTTAACACGATATCTGCACCTCCGTGGTCATCACGCAACACATGGAAACTTCCCACATAGGATCAAAACAAAAACGGCATCCTTTCTACCACAAACCCTACGCGGTGTAACATGCTACCCATGTAGGTTAGTGCTTCAGTGCCCCACATAGGAGTAGTAAGCTCTGTATAAATTCTGCAATACAATAGTTGAGACGGGGGCAACCGGGGAATGCTGATTCGAACAGAGCTACATAAAAAGAGAAAAATGCATCTCTGTGCTGGGAGCCTGCTCTTCACTGTGTGTGCGCCTCACTGTGGTACTCTGGGATTCCATGAATGAGAGATTATCCACTTAACTTTGATTCATCTCCTTGATGCTTGATTTATTAAAAACTAAATAGACCTGTTCTGAAATGTATATTGTCTGTGCACCAAAAGGTAATTAAAAAGGCCATAGTCTATATAATGCTCCTTGCTTGACACTAGTGTTCCTGGTGCTTTGGCGCAGAAGTCGTAGATAATAGGGACAGTGACAGCTGAATTGGCATCTGACTTGTACATAAAATACATACTCTGAGTATTAATTATATTTAAATTGTACATCTCTGGACCCTATGCAGTAACATGTGAGTGGTGCTTTTCTACCCACATCAGATCTGTAACATGTGTTCTGGCTTTTTCAGTAGTTCTTAATGTTGTACATAATTGATGCCTTGCACACACCATAGCTGGAAGAGTCTGAAATTAGGATTTCTTATAAGAATATTTATTTTCCTTCAATCTTCTGGGACAGAAATAACATGATTATCTGCTCTTTAATAAGTGGTTTGGTGCATGGATTATCCTGGTCAATAACGTAATGAATGCCCGCGAGACAGCAGTTAAACCAGAGCTTCGACTGTAGAGCTCTTTGTGTATACTGAAGGTATCCGGTTGAGCTTCCAGTGGGGGCCATGCAGCCTTTCATCCTGCCAAGCTTGGTAAAGAATAGTGTGCCTTTGAGTTTAACCCCTTATTAGCAATAATCTTCATGAAGTGTGGTGCTTTGTGCTGTTATTAGCCCATACAAAGGAATGTTCAGGCTGTTCTCTACCAGTGGGCATGCACAACTGTACGAATCTCCTCGCCGCTCATCAGGAAGGTTTACTATCCTTTCTTTCCAAGGGCTTAGCTCTTTTCCCCTTTAGCCATTCATTCCTGTGTGCCTGCAGGTTTTGTGAAACGTTGATGATACCTTGTGCAAGAATACATAAACTTGCAATAAAGGCCTGCTAGTCACAACCCTAGTAATGTGATTTGTTATTGCGCCACTAGCCAATAAGATGGCGTCTCCCACAGATTTTGCTGTTGCTTAGTCCATCTCAAAGTGCTCCTAATATTATGACAGCGCATTGCTTAGGTAGTAAATCAAGCAAGAGCACACAGAAAGCATGTTCCAAAGCTTGATGATTGCCCTTTACCCCTCCCCCCCCCACCACCATCATTTTTGGATCTGAACTTATAATTGGCGTTTTATCCCTTTTAAACTCCATTGATACTTAACCTGTGGTTAGGGTACCCCTGGGGGGTCCTCTGCTCTTTCTCGGTGGTCCAAGCAGTAGTGTATCAATAGCCCCCGCTGTGCGGGTGGCCCCCAGCTCCAGGGGGCCCCCTCTGGTACTGTGCACAGGTGGTGGGACTCTGGTTTGAGAGCTCCTGGCTGGGTCTGAAGCGCGTGGGGCTCCCTCCATGTACATTGAAGGGGGGGGCTCAAATTTCGTTACAACACTGGGCCCAAGACTGCTTTGAAGATTAAATAATAACAGATTAATAAAGTGTATAGAAATAAAGAAGCAAAATGTAACACAATAAATGTAGTGTCCTCAGATTGATTCGTTGGGCAGTGCAGCTCCATCAAACAGAATATAGTATGTGCGGTGGGTGGCCTCAATTGAATTTATAAAAGCCCCAACCTTCCCTCTAAAATGAAAATTTAGATTGTTTTTTGTTTGTGAATTAAATGAAATATTTCATCAAGTGTGTATTTGTTTTATGAATGAGTGTTTATATATCTTTGTGGATTTTTTTGAGATTCAAAACATCGAAATTGCTTAAGCTGCGGTCCCCAGCTTCCATTTGTGACTGAGCGGGGATCCCGGACTCCAATAATGATTAAGTGGAGGTCCACAGAAGTCAAAATGTTAAGGGCCATAGTATATCAATAATAAAATGTTAGTCCAGTGAAAACTTTCATTCTTTTTGCTTTGCTTATGTTTCTTTTTTGGACCCCTAAGTCCAAATGCTGGACTTGAGTAGGCTGATCCCATAGATGCACAATTAACCAGAAGTGGCTTAGATTCAGTGCCAGGGTGTCTGGTAGCGTTACTGCATAGTTACTGGAACGAGGACGTAGAACTTGCTTTTGGTCCTACCTCCGGTGCTCTGTCAACAGAACATCTGACGGATGGATTTGGTAAAAAGAGGGCTGGAATAACGTCTAGCCTACGCTTTGAGTAGCATCGATGTCTGGACATAAATTCACAGTTACGAAGAGGGATCTTCTTGGCAGTGAATCCCAAGTGATCGGCCCCTGCTTCCCACCCACCCAGGCACCCTCATGAACTCTGCCATTGGTCACATCTGAATACGAAACCGTTGCTGGAGAACTTGCATCAATGTATTCCGAGGTGCGACCTGAAAGGAGCTGCACAACAAAGTCTGATTTATTTAGTTGACCATAGCAAATACACAGTCGACTTTTCTGTGAACCTTTTCTTTGCATCATGGGCGTAACACCTCTGCCTTTGGTGCTCCAGTGCAAGGGAGTCCCACCCTAATGGGACTCCTGCTCGGCCAAGGCTTTGTATATTATTGCAGGGGGGTGCCTCGCTTTATTCTTATGGGCCCCACATAATATTTTGTACTCGGGCCTTGTTTTCTTTACTGCATATCAAACCGATCAAGGAGGCATTCTGCTATACCCTGATCTCGGTGAATTTTGCAAGATAACAAACCTCCTTTTAGCTTATTTCATTGAAAAACCTTATAATTTGTGTGAAACAGCAAGTGAAGTAGATCTACATTCTAAGTGACCAGCAGGACATGGGTGTGGAATTTCGCGTGGTGTGCAGGGTCATTTTTCAGCCTTTCTGATCAGCTTAAGTAGCTTCCAAACATTAGCATTTGATAAATTCGCCCTGGAATGCCTTGGCCAGTAGCTGTGGTGATGAGTCTCTGAGCGGGGATTAGCTTTTCCTTGAATGAGAGGCGGTCCCCACCTGCTGCTTGGGTCTGGGTTTGGAATGGTGCCCTTTCTTCGGTCGCCTCTTTGAGCTAGGATGGAGACATGGGGGATGCCTGGCAGTCTGTCTGTTGATTGCAGTGTTGGAGCGCCTTCATTGACCAATCCGCTTAAGGGATGCGATTTCAAGGAGAACTGAAATTGATCAATCACTGCAAAAATTGAAATTTGTAAAGAGAGCAATAGGTTCCTTCGACAAGCATTGGATAGTGTCATATTTTTCCACCTAATATACTCATTTTTGTCTTTTTCATGGGCTGGGTGATTGACTTTCTCTTCTTTTGGAGGGGCGCTTGAATTGTGCAGCCTCTTACTTAAGTCATAGCTCCTTGTATTGGAAAGTCAGAGAAGGGCCAGTATTGGCAAGGCTGGGCGGCGTGCAAAGAGCAGGGTGGATTATTTAGAGGAAGAAAGAAGAAACTTGTAGCAAAAACACCCAATTCGAGCTCTTTGAGTCCGAGTAGTTCCTCGTGAATTGGACCAGTTTGAGTGTCTTTGAGTGGAACGGTGTGTGATGGCTCCTCTGATCATAAAAGGAATGCCCTTACGAAATCTGTGATGTGTCCTGTTCTTTCAGCTCTCATGAGCGCCAAGGCTGACGTGTTGTCCTTGTTTATAGAGCCTAAACTGTAGACCATGTGTAACTAGCCCTGTACCCCGCCCGAACCCCTCCGTCTCCTAAACGCCCGAATCCCCTAAAACGCTCGAAAACCCTCTTCGGGCACCCCAGAGCTCTATTTTAAAACAAATAACAATGTTCCGTTTGCTCCTTCTTCTCTTGCCATCAGTGTAGTAATTTCTTAATTACAGCACTGTATGACTGCAAAAAATGCAGAATTCTCGGCTGTTCTTCCCACAAGGCTGTCTTTTTTGCAGGCTTGTTGAAAGATGACATGGATGTCTTATGTGCCAAGCTGTCACGGCAGCGTATGCAAATTCTTCTACTATTTATGTGAGCGTGGACCCGTTTTCTGTACTCGGTGAAGAGTGCTCGTAATCAAAGTGATTTTAATTGCATCCACGATATACATTCTAAAAAACAAAACAAACAAAAAACAAGCTTTGACTCGGTACTACCAGCTAACAATCACCAGGGTCACTGGAATTATGTGGCAGGGTAGACTAAATTATGTGGCAAGAAATGCAAATTATGCAGCGTAATGTGGCACATTTTGCGGCAGCATTACTTCACTTTTTGCCATTTTTACCCGTTAACAACTGTATGGGCAAAGGTTGCACTTAATATCAGTTTTACACCGAAATACAGCAATCCGCAACTGTCAAGTGACCTGCCTCTGTGCACCAAAAGGTCTGCCGTTGCGTTGCAACAAGTATGGTAGCTTTTTTTGCAGCTTTTGATACTTTGGGCTAAAACATTTTATTAAAATCTGCATATTGATAGATTTTTTTGTGGCAAGTGGATCAAATCCAAAATTATGCAGAAAACTCTGCGACCACCAAATCGAATAAGACTAGTAGTCCTATCCAGGCGCGGTGCGTCCATTGGAGCGCTTGGGCGTTGCCCCACCGAGCGTTGCCGTCACTAACTCTCACACAATACAATCCTGGCGGCTGGCCTGTATCCGGACCGATTCCCAGGCCGCCAGAGGCAGTCGGCTTAGAAGGGGGCGGGGCAGCACTAGAGTTCAGCTGCAAGTCACAGAGTGTCTGATTGACATCCACAGATTCCACACTGTCACAGGTGGTCGGCGGAGCGCACAGCAAGAGTGCGCATGTTCTGTTTTGGGCTTAAACATTTTGCGACCAGCCCTGAACATGCGCACACTAGGCTGCTCATTAGAAGAGCGAGGGTTGTTCCATGCCGCTCTTCTAATGAGCAGCCTAGTGTGCATGTTCGGGCTGGTCGCAAACATTTTTAAGCCCTAAACAGAACATGCGCACTACTGCTCAAGCCAATGCTGGCGCTGCTGCTGGAGCAGCGTCTGGATTGGCTGAGAGCAGGCAGTACTTGCCAAGGCGCCAACCGGACCCCGGCCCAGGAGGACTTGCAGCAGAGGCGGCGCGGATCCGGTAAGTTTAGTATTCTTAATAATGGTGCTTTATTTTAATCTCCCCCGCCGCGCGCGACCCCTAACACCCCCCTCGCGAGTATTGGAGCACGAGCCGCGACTGCAAACTAACATCCACTGGCTGAAAATACCACGTCACAGCCAGTAAGTGCTTAAGGTACAATTCACAAAGACATTGTTATATAGCTACGAATCTGAGAATGAAACTCTACATTTAAAAAACAAACAGTATAAGCACTTGGCAAAGACTTCGGCGAAGCGTCCACGGCAGAAATACAGAGATATCTACCCTGCATAAACCCTAGTAGAGAGAAGTGCATTAGGGTGATACATGGCATACCATCATGCAAAGGTGCGCACATGACACTGTCTGTTACCAATACTGAGGGGGCAGTCACACGACCCAGAATGTGCACCCACAAGAACACGGGAAACTACATATCACACGTGCGGAAGTGCAGACGTACTACAGCTGGCACAAGGGAAATACGCATGAAAAACCAACAGGACAAAATCATTAAGGGGTGCACGGAACCTAGGTAGACTGCAAAATTCATAATGTACATTTATTTTCAGAGGCGTTGAAATTAACACGCACACAACTCAGCGGATGGTTGTGCCGAGGGTAAAGACCCTCTATCGTTCCCTGCCAGTTGAGCCTACGCTGCCCCGGCCCTTTCGAGGGCATCCTGTCCACTTACCCACTGTGAGTACAGGGCCGAGGCTTGAAGGGTAGACACAGGAACACATTAGAGAAGAGTACGACACTACAGCCCACACTCACAGACAAGCTGCTTTAACTCACCCAACAAGACCAACCTGCAAACCAATCAACTTTGGACAAATAGATAAGGAAAGAGCAGAGTTTGCTCATCCTGACGGCCAAATCGCAAAACTAACTCTTGGGTTGAAGTTGGGCTGTAAACGGTGTTGCTGAGGGGTAGGCTGGTCTCTTGGGAGGGAGAGTTTAAGCTCTCTCGAAGCTGAGCTCTGTTTTCAGGAGCTCTAAGGACCTATCTTGGGTAAATGTCTAGGGAGGATAGGATCCTTTTGTGTTTTGGATGCTGGAAGATGTAGAAGCAGCCCACGGTAAAAAGTGGACATATGAAATTGGGTTGAAATGTGCAAAAAAGTATATTTTGAGCAAAATGTCACCTGCTTGATAATATTGTGAAAAGCGCGCCATCGCTACATCCCAACATTTTGACAAACATGGTGATGGTTTAACATGTCAGAGGCAGTTGGTCTCCATTATTGCTTACATTTCGATCTGTCAAACCCTGTAGGCTTTACTTTTCATTGGTTATCTAGAAAGTTCTCATAAGGATGGATCTTAAAATGCTGCTTTTGATTACTATTTGATGACGTGCTATTTTGCCAACTGTATTTTCTGTATATATTTGTGATTTTATGAATATCTTTAGCTTGTGTGCATTAATGAACATTTTTCTTATTCAAAGTAAAAGCGCTAACTGTACAATGATTTATTGAGTGCTATTTTGTGAGACACAGCCTAAAAGCAAATAAGTGACCTGGGTGTGCTCTGAAACCAGGATGTGCATTGAGGCCAGGGATGCACACTGTAGAGCACTGAAACCATTAGTATGCACTGAGCCTAGAGGTATACAGTAGTGTGCATTGAGACCAGTGGGTAAACATTGAGGCCAGGGGTGTGCACTGCAACCTGAGGTGAACATAAGTGTGCGCTGAGACTTGAGGGAGTTCACTTGGAGCAAGTGTGTGCCTTGAGTCCAGGGGTATGCACTATCACTAGGAGGTATGGTTGAAACCAGGGGGATCCACCACAGAGACTCGAGGTATCCACTGATATGCACTGGTGTGGATTGAGGCCCTGATGTACGCGCTGGATCCTGGCAGTGCACACAAAGACCAGGCGTGCACACTGAGGACAAGGGTGTGACTGAGACAAGGGGGTGTGCACTGGTGTTCACCGAGAGAAGGAAGCAGCACGGAGCCCCTTGTATGTGGATGTGCAGTGAGACTAGCTGTGTGCACTGCAGCCTGGGGTGTGCATGAGATGTGCACTGAGACTTGAGGGAGTTCTCTTACCTCAAATATGTGCCCTGAATCTAGGGATGTGCACTGTCACAAGGAGGTACAGCTTGGAAGACTCACTATGTATGTAATTAGGTCTTCAAGCGCTTGCGACCGGAAGCACTTTTGGTCATCAGCGCCGAGAGGCCCAAGTGGACATTAGTGCACTATATACGTGTTCTTGGTCAGTTGTGATTCCCAGAGCATTCTCATTATGTGTCAAACTTCTATAAGGTTTCTTAACTCCCACAACTCTAAACAGTAGTATTGACTGAGCTGTTCTTCACACCTTCTGGTTTGCTTGAAAATGCACCATTTGCCCACTCTTTTTCAAAATTTTCTCGGGAAGAACCCCCCCGAACCCCTGTAGGTGGTTCACGCTCGCTTGCTCGGCGCAGTGAAGTACGACAATTGTTTTCCGCCTCACCACTTTCAAATGTCACCAGCCGCCACTGGTCCTATCACCCACCCTGCAATGGCCCTCTAGCGTTTGCTAGATGTATCTATCACCTTTAAAGTTAGCGCATAGTGCGTCATGCTCTCCACAGCTCATGGCCTCGTTCCCTCCAGCAAAAAAGTGAGTACCGACTGTCAAGTCAACCACTGTGTCATGAGTGGCCCCTCTCCTATCTGTTCCTTCCTTCAACAAATCTCGCACCGGGTACATTCAAACCATGTAAGAGGGCATGTCTGCGCCAGCCGCTTGCGTAGAGCGTATTTTCCCCTCACTATTCCTCAAGGCTTCCTGCTTAAGTGCACTGCTACCGCTCACTTTTTTTTTTGGGCAGATTTATATAGCGCAAACTCGACCCGGAGGTATTGGAGCGCCTTACATGAGCACCGATTACGTTACACAAGGACACATTCAGGCACGGGGACATTAAGTGATTTGCCCAGAATCACAGGATGTGGACGCGACCCCGAGGCTCGAACCTTGGTTTCCAGCACCAAAGTCGGCAGTCTAGCTGACGGACCACATCCTCTCCCCTAACTGCTTAGAGCACATCTCCAGACCTCACACGCGTCACCCAGCATCCCAGGCACTGGTCACGCTGGAACCCACGCCATCCTAAACATTTGCACCTAGGGTCTCAGTACAAACCAGAGCGCTCCACAGCCCGGGGGTGAAGTGCTATGTAAAGGCCACAGTGCAGTACATGGTATTGGCAAATTCGACAGCGGTACCTACCTCAGTGCACACTTGCACTCAGAGCACCTGCTGCCCCCTCTTGTTATGTTCTTCTGATTTTGAAAAGCTGTGGAGGCTGTGATGAGGGGTGGGGCTCTGTTGAGGGGTGAGTCGAAAGGATGCAGGGCGTGCCTTCCAGACCTTTGCACAATCAGTGTGATGCATTCACGCCACCCCGTATTCTGCCTCTATTTTGATCTGTTCACTCTCATCTATGCAGGACATTCACTCTGAAGTTTTTAGGCCTTAAGTGGAAGGCTGGTCACCCTGAGTTTAACCCTCTCCGGATCAGCTGTAGAGATCCTGGGTCTTGGAATGTGGCTTGCTTGGCAGTGTGTACTCCCAGTGTACTCTTCAATAAGCAGTGTCTTGTGGGGGTGGAGTAGCGGCTGAGTAGCTGCTCTGCGGTCCTATCTCTAGAGCTCTGAGGGTGCATTTCTGAACATCCCGTCCGGCCTTGCACGAGTGGCCTTCGGGAGCTGCAGTCCCTGTATTTGTGTGTTTTGATTGGACAGCTATGTGTGGAATGACCTCGTTTGTGGATTAGTGAGCTTGAAGTCCGACCTGCCCAGGTGCATGCCTACTCCGACCCGCCCCCTCCCCCCACACCCCCCCCCGGTCTGCCTGGAACAAAATCACAGACGCATGAAAGAACTCTCAAGAAAAGAACTGGTCTGATGGCTTCTTAGTGAGTGAAAGTTAAGGTTTTTACATTCCCATAGATCATTGTCGAAGCATGCGCTCGGTTGTGAGTGTCTACGAAGCGCCGCGGCCCGCGGGTCCATTCACAGAGTAGCGCGCATTGGCTGACTCTAGATGTCTTGTTGCAGATCTGCGTCCACGTAGATCCGGACGAAGATGGCCCATTCACAAAGGAAGGACAGCTGCCCATCCCTGCTCGTGCGCTTTAGTATTCTCTGGTTGCCATGGTACACGGAGAGGGTGGAGGGGGTGAGTTGGCAGGCCGACGACTACAGGCCAAAGCAAGACCCGTGCACGTATCCCATTTAGTTCATTGTCTTATGCAAAGTGAACTCGAAACCGATATTAAGAAACCTGTTACACTTGAGCTACGGGCTACCATGCCTTACTGATAATGTTTACTACATAAGAAGTCTTCCGGTTGAATTGTACAAATGTCAGAGTGAACATCCACTTTTTGCTACTTTGTGAAGCCCTGAAGAAGTCTCTTTTAGAGACGAAACGCGTCGGCTATGGCTATGATCTTCTGTTTTTAAGAAATTATGAAATAAAGAGAAAATCCTATTAAGATATGCACATCGGTGATCTGGACATCTTTCTGTGTGCTCATTGCTTTTTTAAATCATCGATACTGAACTGTTATAAATTTGTTGAATAGTGCTGAACCTTTTTGTGTTTAAAGTTGTTATAGGATTCTTTCCTAGTTAAGGAGTACAGAGGGGAGTACTCTTTGGTTCTTTGCACTATAAGAAACTTTAAGACACTTTTTCATTTGTTAGGTGCGGTCTCGAACAGCCTCTACCCTCTTTCCTTGTTGTATTTGAACTCGAAACCGGGTTTCAGGGCTTGGCACAATGCATATTTAACAAAAGAAAATCAACCATACATTGACTGGTAGCATATGAAGGAACATCTGTTGCGTATATGCCAGCATTGTTACGATGTTTACAGAGTTGCTGATTTGCAACAGAACTGGTATTTATGAAAGTGTGACGCATATCCCTGAAGACCCACAAAAGGCACGACCTCCTCGCTGACTTCAACCCCAGCACATTTGTCCTGTACATACCAGCAATGAGTGCACCATGTCCCAGGTGAGGGAGAAAGACGGCAGACAGAGGGGAGATAGGAGAGAGAGAAGTGAAGGTACCACAGGTATCCAGGAATTGTACAGTACTATGAGGTACTTCTACAGTAAGAGGTCAGGTAATTATATAGATTCAGTTGGAAAGCAGCAAGAAAGTCACTTAGGTGGTTGCTTGTGGAAGAATGTAATAAAGTACAAGGGCATTAAATAGAGCGGGTAAGGAGAGCTTGATTGACCATGCAGGTGATCGACAGCGAAGACAAAGCTCACGTAGGCAGCAGCACCATTGAGTTTGGTGGATGTGCTTGGCTTTGCTCTGGACTCCAGACAAAAACAAAGGATTAAGCTGTCTCCTTATCCATAGTTTATTTTTTGCACATGCAGAATTTTTTTTGAACAAGACTGTTAAAAAAAAAAAAAATAATAATACATTTGCAATTTTCATTAATTTGCACACGTCGATTAGGAAAAAATATTTTGTGAATTGGGTTCTTAAACCGTATACCCTGATTTAGAATTGTGTGGTGACAGAAAATCCTACGATAGTTGGAGAAAATGCAGTATCCAGAGGATCCACCGTTGGATTCTTCTGCGGCATCAAAGTATTATGGTGAATGAAGTTCCGCTGGTGGATACTGCTCCAGACATAGCACTAATCCAACAAGCCTAGGGATTTTGGCGAGGGTTATGAAGGATGATGGAGTGAGACCTAAAGTCATGGAGGAAGTCGTGCCCTGTTACAGATGCAGCAGATGCTGCAGCAGTTGCGCTTAGCTTGGGCGTTGATTCGACATACCACAGCTGCATCTTACTGCAGCATGTTTCTGCAACGGAACTGATGCTGTTGCAGGAGCCCTTTATCTGAGCTAGAGGAGAGTGCCATGGTGGAGCAAGCCTAAATGAGATTTAGTCTTCATCCCCCTAGCTTCAGTGAAACAGAGGATTCCATAGTTTGGCGACATGTGTGCCAATGGAATCCCTCTCGAGGCCAGGTGAGTTGGCCTGCTGCAGTGGAGGAAAGACGTTAAGAGGCACTGACGGAGGTGGTTCCTTAGGTCTTTGGTCTGACAGGGAAAAGGTTGTGGCTAGAAGAGCAGCTCAGGCGAGCTAAGGTTGCAGAAAATTGAACAAGGTTGCCAGTGGCAGACTTTTAAAACTCCCAGGGATCCTGCAGTTAAAACTTGGACAACGCTGGGGCACCTGTTGCGGTCCTTATCAGAGCTGCTTATCGTTGGAACACGAGAGGTATGAATATATGGAGAAACATAGCGATGAGGCATACAAAAGCAACCTAGAAAATGCAGATATATATATTTTTTAACACTTTTCCCTGATGTCCAGAAGCAACATTTTCTCCTAGCCGTTTTTCTCCCCCCTTTCCCCAGTCTTCTATCCTGCGTGCAAAAGTAGCCAAGTGTGGCAAAAGCAGCATGAGCAGTATCGCAGGCAGCCTTTTAAGTGGCCTGGGTCGGCCCAGAGTCCGATCTGACAAAAGTAAGACTCTTCTCTCAAGGCTAGTCTGATCATGGCCAATTGTTCATCTCTAGGAGATGCAGGAAGTTTCTGGAGGTGGTCATCCCCTCCCACTCTCCCAGCAACATTTTGTTGGTGTTCTGTACTGCTCTCAACTGGCAATGTATCTACTGTGAAATGGCTATTATGTAGAGTCGCACAATGAGTACATGAGACAGGAAAATATTGAACGTTGGCCAAATCCGCACCTTTGGCCAAATCTAGGCTTACTGTTTGGGACATGTGACCTCTCTCAACTCGTCAATGTACATAAACTGGGCGTTATCCAGGCATTCCAGAATCGAGGAAAAAAGTTTATGAAAAAAAGCAACAAAACAATGGTGGGGATGAAGATTGCATGGCTTGCCTTGGGTGTCACTTGCTGGCATCTAGTCTAGCGCCACCCCTTTCTACAATGCCATCATGTGTCTGAAAATGCATGTTTGATCAGTGATTTAACTTCGTTATATGTAACGGCAGAAGCTAACAAAATACGTGAGTACCGGCCTGAAATTTCAACAAAATGTAGCTCTGGTCTTGCTGCTTTTCCAGCGGCTTCTGGTTCTGTCCGCTGCACATTCAGTTCCTCCTCTTCAAGGGCGTCTCATGCTCAGTAGCCTTGCCAGTCAGAGGCCGGAACAGCATGAAGGATAGAAATTCACTGAAATATGGATTTAAGAGGTTCTTCGCCACTGTACTGTATTAGCAAATCCCCAATCGACCCCTCTAAGCATTTCCTTCAAGGTATTTCAACGCTGCCTACATTCATCCATTGGAGACCAATTTTTTGCTTATGTAAAAGAGTCCAATTTTGCGAAGTTAACATTGCTCATGACCGATAATTTTAATGGCTACATATATAGTATGCACCACAAACTGACTGATCTCCAAGTGGCTAAACTGAAGTGTTGTTATTTAATTGTACTTCTCAAGCCCCAAAGGATGAAAGGTTGATTTGGACTTTCCAGTATTTAAACATGATCTGCAAGTTTGAGTGTGCGCCCAGCCAGTTGAGCCATCCGTGGGATATATATGCTTTATTGGTTTAGTGTGTAATACGACACTGCGAGTTGTGGTTTCCTGAGTTATCATTGAAGACGTATTTGCCATGCTAAGGCAATGTGGAACCTGGTGTGGCAGTCTCTGGTTGAGTAGTACACAGCTATGCTTTCTTTATAGGTGCTATGTGGAGAACCCACTGACTGGGTCGGATTGGTAACGCGGGCACTCGGGCAATGCCGGTGGTGTCTAGTTCCAGCTGTGGGCTGCTTTTTTGAGCAGTCTGGATGGCCAATTTGGGTGGTTTCTGCATTGTTCGGATACCGCCAGCAGCCCAGTGGGTGCCCGAGTGGCCTTTCTGGAGGCAGATGGGCGTCCATTACCTCCCTTATATCAACGGGCAGAGGTGTCGCTCCCTTTATCTCGCTGGGCTGGCCCATTAATATAGGCATATTGTGCGGGGGCAGGGGGCCTGAGCAGACGTGGCCTCACTTGTTTTCAGGTGTGTTTCACCAGTGTAAACTAATCCGTGCATTTTTTTTTTTTTTTTACCCCCCTCACATTTTTTAATACAATTTCGCCGAAGCAGTGTTTTGCGGAAAGACAATATGCAAGTGTGGTCCACGTTTTCTTAGCGTGCCCGGGCCGATTTTTAATCCCAATCCAACCCTGCCCACTGATATCTTCGATACAAAGGTCTATCTGTGTTATGGAATGTTCACTGTCAATTTTCAAGTGTGTTTTAAAATGCACAATTTGCAACACATTTTCCTAATAGATATGAAACCAAAACCTCTAAGTAAAGTTATCTTTAAATCCTATCCAGGTTTGAGCCAGGTTATTTCGCCATTATTCGTTAAATAACTGTTTTGCCGGCCTTTAATAAATGTTTCTTTTTTGGGGATTTGTGAGCTGCAAATCTTATCAATTTTTGGAATGTTCTTTTAAACACTATTCTGCCTTTTTTTCTAAAAATAAAAGGTTCTAGAGAGCCACTGTGAAAACTTGGAAAGTGGTCTTTCAAACCTTTAAAACAACATACTTGGCCGTACGCTCTTGGATCGTATTTATATGTCCTCAGCTAATACTTGAACGTTTCTCCTTCGTGGCTCTTGGGGAGGTCGGGGGTGGATGGGGGCAGCTCCCCCTCCAATCCCCCCTTGAAAGTTATGTCTCACTGACCCTCTCTCTTCATACACAGCAAAGCCTCTTGCACCATTTTTTGGCGCACACCTAAAACAATGGCCCCAGGTAATAGTGGCTCCCGGCTGCAGGTGTACTTGGTCATCTAAATATATAATATATATGATTATTTTCTCTTATTTTTTTGTTCCGTTGTTTATGATCCCTATCTTGGGACGGGTATGTGTAGGCAGAGCATGGACCGGAGTACAAATACATGGGCAGACTTCAGTTTGTTCTCCCAGTCGTCAAATTGTTAGACCATGAGGGAAAATATGAGGACTGATCAGGATTGATTAAAGGGGCAACCCGATGTATACTGGGCATACTTAGAAGTTGAAAGCGCCCATTTTGTATTTAGAGAGTAGCATGGAGATTGGGCCTGTGTTGTGAGCTTAATGAAAGATTCATTCAAACCTTGTTGTGTAGTAACAATCAATGTCGGCTCTGCTTCTCTTCCATGCGGTAAGGAGCACCAGGTGCAGTAAAAACACTAACACGTTTGATTGTATATACAGATTTATTGGTTACAATTACTTCTGTAGTGAAGCTGTACGTGACCCGTCTGTAGGAGGCCTTGTAAGGAGATGCTGCATCCTAAGCCAGTGAAGATCTCTCTGACCACCAGAGACGTGCGTTTTCCATCTCAATACACCCACCAGTGTAACTGTGGCTGCTTGAAGGTTTTCGGGTCAGTTTTGTTTTGCCCATACCTGTGTACAGACTGTTTGCATAGCTGAACCAAGAACTGATCGGAGAATCCACCCTGATGTGTCTGAAGTAAGTGGAAATTACATGAATGATATTAATGGCTGACAGATAATAATGACGGCTGGTGACTTTTGTAGCCTTCTCTGCCATAGTAGGTTTGTGAATTTACCAGCAAGGATGATGGACGTGATGGGGGAAGGCAGAGAGCAGCCTGCCTTCTTCAAAGAGAAATTAGGAATATTGTTTTGGTTTGATTACTCATTTGCCCATACAACGATCTGAGCAATATACATAAGATTGTATGTCCAGTCCTGGTTCTTACTGGATGAAATGTATTTTTTAACCTTTCATGCTTGCCTAGTAAATAAAAAAATGATGGTTGAAGTATTAAATACATGCTGACCATTCTGGCTGCATTCCAGTTCATCTTTTTAAAATAAAAAATAACTTAAGAAACCACCCATATACAAGTCGGGTGTTTTCCTGCTCCCATAGGAACAGCTACCATCATGTTTCCTCATATCTTCACTCCCCCATCTCCCTTTATCCACCCATTATCCTCCAGCCCCAACCCTAAAATTAGAGCCACCCATTTAGCAATTTGG
Source organism: Calotriton arnoldi (assembly GCA_963921515.1). Lineage (NCBI taxonomy): Eukaryota > Metazoa > Chordata > Amphibia > Caudata > Salamandridae > Calotriton > Calotriton arnoldi. The sequence continues at coordinate 750,513 of CAWUFW010006926.1, read as the reverse complement.
TGCACTGTACATAGTTAAATGACCCTCCCTTATTATTACGGCTCCTGAAAAGATCATCTCTCTGTCCTCAGAGTTGGGATATTCCTGTGAGCGGCATGCCTGCCCAATCAAAATTGAAAGGAGGCTGTACCAATTCTGTTGATTGGACTCGGAGCACACCTAAGAAGACACAATCAACAATTTGTGATTGCCTGTTACCTGCTGCTCAAGGAGCACCTCTGACCTACTGAGCCACACTTGTAGTTAAACACTGGTTTAATATCTGCAGCAATCCTATTCCTTTCGAAAACTTGGTGTCTTTGGGTGTTGATACATGGGAGCAGATGATTATGCTTCTTGTGTAAAATTGCACAGTCTCCGTAAGAAAACAAAGAAAAAGTAATATTTTTGTACATTTGAAGTGCAAACGCATTGCAACAGTTTTGAGGGTATGAAAATGTGCTAGTTGAAGTTCAATCCACTGACCTTTACAAATGCGCCTTGCTTGCCGGTGGGCGAGTGAGGAATGCTCTCAGTTCAGCACATTCTGTACAGGTGAGTGATCACAAATTATAGGTGGCAAAACCATAGCATACGGTTACTTACATTTAGAAATACACTTCAGCTTTGTTTTCATTAGATGTACTGTAATTTGGGGTTGCTTTTGCAGTTGTGGTTCAGTGACTCTGTGAATGTTTGCCAGCACAAATACGCCTTAGCCGGGTAGCGATGACTTTGATCCCGATCTTCCCCTTGGTCTCCCTGTTTTTCTCAGAATGTAACTTCATCCATTGTTTGCTGTTGTGGTTAATTAAGGAGGATAGGCTGTTGGGTCTTTTCTCTGGTATATGTTGCCAGAGCTTAGTGTTCACTGCTGTGACTCATTGTCTCCAGATCCTGGGATTAAGTAATTTCCTCCAAGTATTCCATACATATGAAATAGTTTAGTTGAGCTCATTTTTCTATAATTGAAATGTGGCATTTTTATTAGGGTTCGCCTCTCGCAATCTTTGTTTTTCAGTGATGCTCCTTGTTCATATTTGTGGTTTGTGGTGTTCTTTGACATTAAAAAAACGGCGAAAGGCTTGAAGCCGAGTTGAGTGGATTTATTTCAACACGATCATTTCTCTAAGGGATTTGCTTACTAGGGGTGTAAATGTGCAGATGTGGCTATCCCAGAGACAACAATCCTTGGTCCTTCCTTCCCTCACAGGTGGTATTAATTCAGCCTTCCACTAGTTAAAACTTTGATTTCTCTGCCTTTTAGTTTAGCTTTGAAAACTGTGTCCCAAGTACAATCATTTTTTTGTATTTTCTGCCTCAAAACGCATTATTCATTATTTATTTTTGAGTTTTTATATATATAGCGCTTGCTAGACAAGAAGGTATCAGAGCGCTTTGCATATTATGTGAGTAATTTCACTTGAAGTTCATGTGGGGATTCATATGGGACAGAACAGTCTTCATACAATGAAGTAAAAAAAGCATATAAAATACAGAATTGAGGTAGTGTTAAATAGTCACAAAACTATATAACAATACAGCATTAAGGTAATGACGTTGGAGACAGAATATAGACTGAGCGAGTCGGGCGACTGCCTCTGCGGGTCCAGTCGATGAGGGTAGGGTCTTTGGGAACGTTGATCAGCTTGTGTTCGTGTTGAGGTAGTTGTTGAGCAGTAGAGCTGCGGTTTTAGATACACAATATAGAAAATATTTCACAAAGGGAAGAAAAGTTACTTTTGCATCTAATAGTAACAGAAAATTGGATGATATGAAGGAAGAGGCAGTCCGGGCATTGAATGTAACCCTTTAATGTACCATCTGATCGACTTCTTTAAGCACTCTTTCAGCACTGAAGGAGGGTAGAAACTTTCCCTTTTGGGAGTGTGGGTGACTCGCTAAGCCGAGTTCAGACGACCTATCATAAACTCCTATAAAGTGTGTTATGATGGAACGTTGGAAGATATAAGCACCATGTTTTTGATGGGCAATTTTTATTGTTTTTATAGTTGTCACTAGATGCACAGCTGTTTAGAAGCACCATGTTTAATGTGCATTGCATTGGGGATGCTTTACAGCAGAGGTAGCTCTGCCGCTCCGATGACTTGACACCGTCCACCGTCCTTCTAGAATATCCTCATCTTCAGCATGGAGGCCGCAAGTATTACTTGTATAAACACAATACATGTTCCTTATTTATAATGATAAAAGAGCCACCTAACCAGGTTTCATAATATGTACATTGCCCCAAAACGTATCCTAGTCCTCTTGCTGCTTAAATGCAGTTCTCACACAAGCAGGACTTCTTAAACCTTGTTCTCATTATGCAGTTTCTGCTCTCTCTCTCTCATCCACAGCCTCCGCATCATTCCATTTGATTAGTTGTCTCTCGTCCTGTCTTGCCCTATCCTCTCAGTTGACTTGCCTTCTTCTCACCTTCCCTTTGATACTTTGTGTCAAAATACCCAGTCTTTCTGTAATCACCATATTGGAGCCATGCACCCTTCCTTCATTTCCTACCTTGTACTCTCTTTCACCTCGCTCATCGTAGTATATCATATGCGTTAGCAGCTCATTCTTCACCAGTACAATAACAAGCTTCTCACCCACCTTGATCTCGGTGCCTCATCCTGTCCAGTTTAGCTGATACCACCAGCATGCATTTTCCGACATAGTAAGCCCACAACACATGTTTTACATCTTTCCTCCATGGTAACCATCTCATTATGGTCAGTTGAATACTCCCCTTGAAGTTTATGCTGTTCCTCTTCATTGACCCATTCACCTGCGGATCTTACAGTGCTGGACACCTAATATCCTTTGTTTAAATAGCTCTGTTATCCCTTGTAATCCATTACCACTTCTGAGAGACCACCCTGTCATCTAAACCAACAATTCAGAAAATGTATCTCTTTCCGAGTAGGCCCCTCACTAGCAAACTCTGTCACTAGCCACCTGGAATTATCAATGAGTACAAACACCTACCTTCACTTAATGATCTTCTCCTCTGTAAATAACATTCATGGGCCAGCTGTATTACCTACACGCTCCGAACCATTTGCACCAATATTTGTCAATGACACCACCCAAGATACTGCTCAACTCCTCCTTGACCACATGATAATCACTGCTTTTCCTGATATTGAGTGGCCATTGGAAAATCTTGCTTCTATGTTGACCCATATATCAATGTATATTCATTGAAACGACTTGCACTTTGCATCCTATCCAACATTGTTCACACTTCTAACGCAGGTGCAAGCCCAAATGACAAGCAATTGAACTGGAATACTTCAAGTAGATTGACAAAACTGTCAGGTGATCGGGCTCTTGATTGAATTAGGTCTGATGATGCACTGACGAGAAGTCTGAAGTTGGAATCACTCAATTTTTCCCAGTGAAGCCAACAACTGATTAATATTTGGTAGTGGTTGCAAAAATGTCTGCCATGAATTATTCGGCTTGCATGTGACAAATTAGGTCAGCCATTTTTATGCCTCTGTATGTTCATTGGCGTCCAGATCGCATGACCTATTCAGCTTCTCTCTCCACTGTTCCTTCATATTCACGATAGAATCCTCACTTTGTTTAACAGCTGTTCAGTTTCATCTCTGATGGAAGCACTTTAATTTCTCTAAGAACTCTATGGGGTGCAACTCGCTACTATCAAGTTAAGTAAGATTGTTCTCTGCTAATAAAATTCATTCACTGCACAACTCTGTATTGTCCGTATGAGCCTGCCTTGCTGTTTTCCACCTGAAAGGGGGTGTCTCCGCTATTGCTTTAGATGGCTTCATCTTAAACCCACTCTTAAAATAGCCTAGAATCTCTTGTTGGTAAGCCTACCTAAAAAAATGGCTAAATAATATCCGGTGATGTTTTAGCCCTAGAGCCTTTCCCCAGCACTGGTGTAATCCATTAATAGTATACCTCGAACATGAGTTCCAAAGCACTCCTTCCTAAACCTTAATACAGGGTAATTGGGACTTTAAGCAGGATACAATTTTTACTAACATATAATACCACACTCCTTGCCCCCGTCATTCCAGGGCCACATTGGTCCTGATTTACACTATGCACCCCTCCATCACATGCATGGATAGTGCATCTTTTTTCCCCTCACATTTGAAAATGCTTTTCAAATATATGGATACCTCTTAGCATTTTCCATAGAATTTAAATGACTACACTGATGACATGGTGCACCAACTTTTCCTCCTGCATTTGCCTACTTAAGCATGTTGGTCCCATCACTCATCCTGTAAGCAGCTTTATCTCGGCCTCCCATCATCTTATCTTCATACTCTCGCAGGGCATCCCCCATGATCTGTTCTCCTTTCATTGACAAGTTTCTAGCGTTTGATGGACATTTTCCCTGGGCTGTGTCTGTATTTTCTGCCATGTTTCTTCTGTATCTCTCAATTAGATATGTGTCCTATCAACTGATCCATTATGACTTCTCTACGTACATCCATAAGTTGCCAAATGGACAATTTTGCGCTCTGTAGTTACCAAGTGATTTATTGCATTGCTGAGCAGTATTGCACTTGACATCTGACTAAAATATTAACTTTTGTACTGTAAGGTTTCTCGAGTGGCTGCATGTCATTATTCTATAAGCATTATCTTCTCACACTGCTGTCTCTCCTTCCTCCCCTCCCCCACCAAACCTCATCTCCAGGTGTAGCAGATGCCAGAAAAGCCTTAAGCTCTTCGTAATTAGTCAGAGGTGCCATGTTTTGAGTATTGTGGACAAAGAGTTATTTCCATAGTTCTACATATGTCAAAAATACAAATTTTATCCTCTGTTGCAGGTCCTGCTAAGCCATAATACAATACATTTAAAAAAGAGAAAGAAAAAGCCTTCATTAGTTGTAAGCTGCAGTAGTCTATTTCAATTTTACAGGGCTGGGCAGAGTGTATGTGTGCTGGGTCCAGTACTAGTCCTTGCTTTCTGAGGTAAATATCCTTCCCAACAAATTTTTGACCCCGCATACCATTACTCCGCATTCAAGTACTACGCAAGGTGCACCTACCCCGCATACCATTACTCCGCATTTTTTTACAACGCATGTGCATTTACCACTCATGCCTTTACAACGAATTTCGTTGTAAAGGTATGTATGGTAAATGCACATGCGTTGTCAAAAAAAGGCGATCCACGTCGTTGTGAGGAAACAGAGGCTCTTCCGTTTCCTCACAACGACGTGCACCGCCCCTCAGAGACAGACGACGTGAAGCAGGAACCAGGAGAAGAGCGGAACCACGAGGAGAGGGGGTAAGGGGGATATTGGGCCTGGGGTGGGGGTTAATTTTTTTGGGTTTAGGGTAGTCTCGGGGGGGGGGCGTCGTGCTAGGGGTAGAGTTTTAGGGTTTAGGGTAGTGTTGTGGTGTTTGTGTAGGGTAGTGTTTTAGGGTTTAGGGTAGTGTCGGGGGGGTCGTGTAGGTTGGTGTTTGAGTGTAGGGACCGGACTGGGGGTCGGGGGGGCGTGCTGGGGGTAGTGTTTTAGGGTAGTGTTGTGGTGTTTGTGTAGTATAGGGTAGTGACTGGGGGTCGGCGGGGGTCGTGCTGGGGGTAGTGTTTTAGGGTTTAAGGTAGTGTTGTGTTTGTGTAGGGTAGTGATTTAGGGTTTAGGGGAGTGTTGGTGGGTCGTGCAGGGTAGTGTTTCAGTGTAGGGACTGGACTGGGGGTCGGGGAGGGTCGTGCTGGGGGTAGTGTTTTAGGGTTTAGGGTAGTGTTGTGGTGTGTGTGTAGTGCAGAGTAGTGGTTTAGGGCAGTGTCGGGGGGGGGGGTCGTGCTGGGTAGTGTAAATGTAGGGAGAGGACTGGGTGTCGGGGGAGGGTCGTGCAGGGGTACTACATTAGGGTGTAAGGTAGGGCAGGGTACTCTCACTTACCTTTCAAACTTTTACCATGAGTATACCTTTACCACGCATGCCTTTGCGTTGTAATGGCATACGTGGTAAAGGCATAGTCGTTGTAAAAGTTTGCGTTGTCAAAACTTGCGGGGTCATTGAATTTGCGTTGTCAAACATTCGTGTTAATGGTATGCGGAGTGTTTGTTAGCGGGGTAACATCATATATTCGCTTTCTGACTGTATCCTGACCAGTGTTGAGCCGTCACAGATTGTCCCTTTGACCTGCTCCCGTTTTGGGTATGTACTGGTGACTTGAGGTTCTAGTTATCCTTGGCCAGAGCGTACAGCGTCTGAAACAAATAACGTACCGGATTGTTGCATTGCAGCACCACTTCTGTTCCTTCTGGTATCATTGATTCCCTAGCTAACATTGTGGGCAGTCGCTGATCTCTGACTAAAATAGAAACTTGTACCTTCAATCTCTTGTGACTTCGTTCAAGTGTTCTTAGCCCAGTGTAAATAGAACCGTCCTAAGTATTGGCAGAGAAGGGCACAGAGATGCATGTAGCGCCCTGCCCGAATTAACAATATGTTGAAGCGTGTAAACCGAGACTAGAAATCTGGTCTTTGAGTTTCACAGCCATCCTCCTAGCCTCCAGAATAACTCTGTTCCACGTTTGACAGTTTAACAAATTTCCAGATCCATGGAAAATCCAGGACTTCTGCTATGGTTAGAATAATTTTCAACATAACGTCCTCTTAGCTGCAGATCTAGTGCACTTCTAATGTCAAGTCGCAGGTTTTCTCACACTGCCCTTTCTGGTCCTGGTCGTTTTTAGACCTCTGGGCGCATGCAACACTAAACCAGCATTCTGAGGTTCTGCATTGGGACTTTAGTTTAACTTTTTAGAAACCTACAATCCTCTAATTCGTCTTGCCTTCTTGTTCGCCGATAGTTTTCGTCTTTGACTGATTGTTGCATGTCCACTGGTAAAGACCGTGAGCTCACGTTGGATCATCTCATAAATTCAGATTTCATAATGACGTGGCCTTTCGCGGCTCCCCTTCGTTGGAGCCTCCAGTGAACGTTTAATATATAACTGGTCCTTATCTTTAAAAAGCTGTGGAGGCATCCAGAGGGACGTGTGGTGCCTCGTCTTTGCCTTGGTGTTGAGATGTTGTTTTCTCTTTTCAGTCCAGTGCAACGAAACGCATTTCTGCTTATCGTATTTGCGCATAAACCTTAATATTTTAGTTGTATTCATTTCAGCGTGATCGTTTCTGAATATTTACCTGTACGGATGTATATATTAATGTATATGCATATAGTTTGAAAGCGAGAACCTATAGAAGAGATGACCCTTTCTGAAGCTGTTTTAGGGATTTTTGCGATACTAAGGCACACCTATGTGACCGGTTTCAAATGCGATTGAACAGTCTAGGATGTCATGCAAGCAATTTTGGGAAAGGGCAGGAGGCAATTGTATTTGTGTTGTTCATTTCTGTTACTGTAGCGCCTCCTACACCTGACAAGGCGCTGAAACGCAATGGTGGTGGGTAGCGCACCACTACCTGGGGCTGCTGCGGTTGGAAAAGTTTTCAGCTTTATATGGTGTCAACTTTAGCCTAGAGGCCCAGTTTCCTCACACGTGGTGTACATCGCCATTTTCGAATGCACGTGGGGCGGCCACGCTGCACGCCTGCAGGGTGGTGCTTTTTGCAGACTCGCGTCCTTCAAGGACTGCTGATGGAAATGAAAGCGTCTTCGCACGAGTCGACTGTGAGAGCTTTCCCCCCCTGGAAAATTATGGGGAAAAACTGGTTACGCCACAGATGGTGGCGTATTTCGTCCTATTTCAAAACACAGCAGCGTTGGACAGCTATTGCTTCGGGGCGAGGCAGTATACGTTTAAAACTAAACAAAACAAAGTTATGCAGACCTGTAGAGCTTTGTTCCTGCTGCAAGAGGAAATGAGCTTCGAGGACGAATTCAATAATATACACGAGGCACGCGTAATGACTTTTTGATTTGAAAATCATTTCGGCTGTTAACATGAAGGAGGCCGCACTGACAAAGTTGTTTCATTGCCCTTTGGCGCCAACAGTATTTATAGTGCGGTATTTGAACTATGTGTGTTCCGGATGTCGGTAATGAGGAATCGCTGGGCAGAAAATCGTTCTCCGAGAGCATGTTTGGACTGTGATGCCGGAAAGGGTTTGACGTGTGTCACGAACCTGCTGCGTTGGATGCAGGGGTGAGTCATTTGCATTTCCACTGACACATTGATAACTTCCAGGTCTGCCTCAGACAGTTCTTGTATATAACATTTTTTTTAAACTCAGTCACTTAAAATTGACCACACAGATGTATTTAGCAGGTCCGCCCTAATAATTCCTGCATTTATTTTGAATGTTTATAAAACACTACTTGACTGGAAAGTTTGCACTCTATGCAGAAAAGCAGAAACGGTGTAAAGATGCAAGTAGCCTCTATGTAGCAATATCATGTAAACAACGTTCGAGGAAAACAAGATCTTCAAACCAGTGAGGATTGGTGCTTGAGTTAGAATAGGGGGGGTGGGATTGACTACAGTAGCGGTCAAGTCCTACGGTGAGACGAGAGGTGAAGAGCCAAGATTAGAACACCTGAGAGGGTATGGAAATACTGAGGGCCCATCCTAAGAGGGGAGGTAGAGAGGTACGAGTGAGAGGGGAGAACTGAGAGAGGTGAAAGACGTTACATTGGCAGGCGAAGAAGGCATAGAAAGATGTACTCACAGTGAGGAGAGTGGTAAGGAATAAGGAAAGGGAGGGTGACCTGTACGGGGTAGGGAGAGAGAAGCCATGAAGTTAGCAAAGTGAAGGCCATTTAGTTGGGAGGCTGAAGATAGTCCAGGTGGACGCTTTCCCATGTCTTCTTGGCACATTCATTGAGTGTCTTCAGCAGATGCTATCAGCATTCATGAAACCACTTTAAGCATGTTATTTGGACGTGTGTAAGAGTGACCTCACTTATGAAATTCTGGTGCAGATGGTGCGTAGTGTTTGTAAGGGCTGGCCTAGTAATAGAAAAGTAAGCCTGGCGCAGGTAAATGAAAAAAACCAGATGCAGCTTAGATGGATGAAATGTAATTACTTACAAGATGACCATGATGATCTAGGCAGCAATGTTTAGGCACCAGCATGAGATATCACAGATGTGGGATGAAATCTAGCTAGAGTTTGTAGATTTAAAGCCGTAGTATGTCATGAATGTGAAAAAAATAGGCACTTGTTTCTACAGAATGGCTTAAGGGTGGTGCATCATGAGAAAGGACAGAGAGATGATCACTTTTTAATCTGTTTGAAAATAAGTATCTTTCGATCAATTGTACAGTTACTTGGGCAATAAAGCTGATATCAAACTATGACAAAAACCTGGTTGTGGGAATCCTGCTGAGGCTAAACAGAGATTTCTTAAAGGTGTTCAGACCTCACCCTTCGGTAGTTAACTAACAGCCTCAATGAATTTGAGGAAAACTAGATGAAGTGATCATGTTAAAGCCAGAGGAAGGTTCTGCGAGACATCAGATGGAAAAACATGCCAAGTGTCCTTACAGATGCTGTTGGCAGGGCCTTGGTTGCAATAAAACAATCCTGACGTGAAAGTGTACACTGTTGGGAAAGAAGATTGGTTAGCTCCAGTAGTGACAGTTGTCTTTGGACCAAATAATTTGTTCTGCATTAAAATCACTACCAATGGGATATATCAAAAGGTTTAATTATGAAGGGCCCGATGAGGAGGTCCGGTACTCTGTTTCGGCTATCCTAGTGAAGAGAAAAAACACAAAGTTGAAGGAGTCAAATTGATGATGCTAGATGCGCTTGACGGCTTCACTTGGTTTTCATCTTATTTATTTTTTTTGTAACAAAAATGTGCTCTTCCTGCCAGGATGGATAAGACCAAGTAGGGCTTCATGACTTTATATTCAGTTTGCAGCCATGCATGCTGGAGATTTTGTAAAAGATGGAAAAGTGCTGTCTGCTTGATGCAAGTCCTGAAACTTTGTCTTCCAAAGGGAGCCCAAACTTTGTAAGTTCTTAAGCAGTTGACTTTGGCAGTATTTGAGTCCTGCACGCCAAAGCCTTTTGGCGGCCGTTTTCTTTTTTTTTTTTACATAACTCCCTGAAATAATTAAGGAAAAAGCTCCATTCCTGCCACAACCAGGGCACAGAAGGGAAGGGACAGCTAAGCCTTTATCTCTCAGGGGTGTCCAACTACAGCCTGTAACTCTACTTCACTTTTTTATTTTCTATTTCATTAAATCATAAACAGTGTGAACTCAAACAAGTTTTGGCGCGATCATAAAGTGGTGTCGTAGCACAAAAGGAATCCTTTTTAATATCCGGTCCTTGACAATCTTCCTTAAGGCAGTCCAGAAAGTCATCTAGTGAATGTTTGGTGGGCAGTTATTTCCGGGAGCCTGGGTGGCATTGCAGGCTTGCGGTCATCTAGTCATACATCGAATGACTGAACTGGGCTTTAGTGATGGGTACAGATACCAGTGTGTTTGAATCTTTTATTAGAAGTATCGAGGAGCAAAATTATAAAGGCATTAGAAGATAAGATGCTCTTGGTCTCGCCGATACCAATTCACCTCTGGTCTCCAAGCAGTTGAGTTCCTGACCACACGCAAGCAGGGCAAAACATGCATCCCTCAATTGTAACAGGGCTCAATTGATCACTGAACCAACTCTGATGGTCCGGGTTAAGTTCAGCTGGACATTAGATATGTGCTGCTTCCAGTCTTCCAGAGTGGACGGTGTTTTGGTTCACAGGTACAATGCTTGGGGGTCCCTGGCAAGCCACTATACGTAATTAATGGATTCCTGTTGGTGATTTGTGTTAACATAAATATGAGTGATCACATGTTAATAAATAAACGTAGAGCTACTTTAATATGACCTCTGAATAAATCTAGTGAAAGTTGTTTTCAGGCCAATCAAAGTTCACCTGCGATTTCTTGTACATCCCATGAGGAAAGCAACTCTGATTTTGATAATAGCTCCATCACTCTTTGTTTACTGTGTCCACTCCATTAAAGGAATTTCCTGTGGTGAAACGGAGCAGAAAGAGTTGCCCCCTACTGGATTTAGTTAGGCAGCTAGGCCTGCTCCCTGCAACCACAGAAGTGTCCTCACCTATTTAATGTGTTTGAGATGATTTTCCAGGTCATACTCCCAAGGACTGTGCTGCACATCGGCACAGAAGGATTCATCCGCATATGCCCGCTTCTGTTCAGCTCATCGGGGAATTGCTCGGACAGCCCAGATGGATGCCTCTATTCATCGAAGGCTGGTTTAACTTCTAGATACTATTTTATATAGCCATAGAAAATTAAAAAAATGGAATCCTAGCTCTACAAACTTATTTTTACAAGTTGCAATTCAAATGACCTTGCAGTTTGTATTGGAATATCTTCCATTCAGGCATACAGCCAACACAACTGCCGAAACACTGTAGCCGGGGAAGAATTTTTTTTGTCTCCCCTGTGCATTTTTTAAAATGGCTTGCTGTTGTACAAAATAGGTGGCTCTCGTACCACACGTGGCGTCAGAGCTGGCCTTTGCTCAGAGAGCGCACAGGGGTGAATACAATTTGGCCCCTCTTCCTAGCCCGCATTTCGTCCTAGCTGTAGCCACAACTTGCTATGAAAGATACACAATGTGCAAACCATTCACTGCATTGACTTTTTAAATGCATGCTTTCTTTGAATTCTGGTACTTGTAGTCCTGCATTTATATAGAAGGCAAGCAAAACTGCAATTACTAGAATTCAAAGAGAAACTGTAGAAATTCATAAACACTAATTTTGTACTTGCAAACAGTTGACTAGAAAGAAAGATGTTCAGGTTTAGAAAGCAATAATTAGCATTTAGGGTTTAGCTGCTCCAGACTGAGACCTTCACTGCGTGGCACGCGCCTGTCTTGTCTGAACTCATCTTCCTTACTGCTACTAAGTAACGAGCATTGGCATAGCCAACAGGTCTCGCCTTTGGGACCTTATAAGTATTTAGCCATGTAGCACATACATACATGGCATGGCCAATCGCAGAGTGACACACACTGCCGTAGGCCAACACGGGGCAGTGTAGAATTGGGAGCCAAGAGTGACTGGTACCCCGTGTATTACGAGAGAATTTGCTGCAAGATAATGAAGATGCAGGAGGAAATGTGCTGGGCAGTAGAAGGACCCTATAAAAATAAGTCCCCATTAATATCTATGGCTTGTTTAAATTCAAAACAACTTCACGTACCTTGCCTTCCCGTAGGATCATCATAGCATCAGGCAGATGTTGCTAGGTATCCTCAATTATTAAAAAAACAAGAGCTTAATTGTAGTTGTGTTTATATAGCGCTTACTACTCCTGACGAGGCGTCAAAGCGCTTTTCGACGAGTAGCATGCTACTGCAGAACCCAAAATGGATTAGTGGTGAATTAGTATAGGGAAGTATGAGTTAATTTGAGCAGTGGACATGTGAGTCTGTTGGTTGGATTGAAAAAGATAATGGAGGGATAGAAGAGGGAAGAGTCTAGAAAGTGTAGATAAGCTGAAACAGAATAGTACTGGTAGAACCCAACGTGCCAGAGGGAAGATGGGAGACCAGATGTCACACACATAGATAATCACCCACAGTGATTTAGCTTAGTTCTTTTAACAGATAAAACATTGAAATTGAATCCACTAATTTTCCCAAACCCTAATCTTCACATCTGATAAAGAAATAGCCACAACGAGTACTTTCCCTGATCAGCTCACATCTAGCCATTCCCATAAAGTACTAAACCAAACTCCGGTTTACTGTCAATAGCAGAAGCAGAATGAACTTTGTAAAATATGTCCAGAATAGCACCCCAATTTTAAGCAAAACCCAAGTCCTAATCCTCTTTGGTTTTATAAGAGCTTTTCTTCAAGCCAAGTAGACCATTCTGTGTTACCACACTCTTTGACAAACCAAACAAAATGATCTCTGTAGGATTCGCTGAAATCTTTCACTAGTCTTATATTTTTGGATTCATCAAGCACCATATCAGGACCAGAGTGAAGTCAAAGTGCTAAAAATCTATTTTAAAAAACTGATGAAGACTGGGCAGTCAACAGTGAAATCACCACGTTTTAATTCCTCCACCCATATCGAGATGCACGTGGAGTTCTGTCACGTGCTGGAAATGTGGATTCTATAAGAGAGCTGTCCCAGTAGAGATGGCTAAGCCTCCGTTGTAAGATCTGTGGAACAAAGGTAGTGCCAGCCATGTATGAACACAGAGCATCTTGATTTATAAGAAAATGGAGCAACTCAGTGTGTTATGTTAGTAAAAAAATAATCTTCCGAGTTCTGTGCGTAAGTTTAAACCGTAAAACAGTACCTGTGAATAGTCTGAATCTCGTGCAGTTGCCTACTTTGACACACAGTGACATTGAGCCTCTACCTGGAAGTTCTCAATGCAGCGTTGTACGAAAACACTGAAGCTCGGGCACTGCACAGCTGATTTCCCAGGAAGCGTCAGCAATGAGTTAGGTCCTAGGCGCAATTTCAACAAAAGACGGACATTGGCGGAACTCATAATCATAGGAAGTTCAAGGAAAAAAACAAGATAAGTAAGATTTATGGTGCACAGAATAAACACAATATACACCGTAAACAGTCCTGCTATATGAGTTATGTTATGTTACCGAGATCTGTGTCGCACGCTGATGAAATCCAGTCTCCCAGTGACCGTAACATTGAGGAGATGCTTCTGGCTGTTTAAATCCTCCGCCTAACTGGAATTATGAACGTCTTGTGAGGGTCGCGCATGCTAAATGTGAGGCTGTTATTGTATTTGTCCTGGGAGAAACGACATGCATGTATGCAGGGACGATGTGCATTAAAATAAAAGATGTATTTATGCAAAGGAACGCAAAATCATCTGTTGGAAACCAGTTTGAAGACAAAGCTGCATTTCCGCATTCCCACAACAAAGTTTGCACAGTCTCTTGGTAGTAATAGGCACTCCAGAGATTACAGCAAGCCGACGCGGACTATGTACACTAAGCTCTGGGAGGATAAGGCAGAATTGGAACTGGTGCTTGCCCAGGCCTGCTCCCGAGCTCCCTTTCCGACGTAAATCTAAAACAAGCATGGATGGTGGGGAGGGGTGTGGGGCGGGGCAGCAAGACCGAGAAGAGCTGGGTGGGAGCAGAAAGGAAGCGTCACAAGCAAAACATTTAAAATCAATTAAAACCATCCTAAATCACAGCGCGAGCAGCAGGAAAGTGACGGCGGCCAGCAACATGGAGAAGTGGTAGCGTACGCTGACATGAGCAGGAACAATGCAGCGACAGGTGGGAGGTAGTGGGGGGACAGCACCGCAAGCTGATTCAAAAGAAAAAGTAGTGCCCCGAAATGGCCAGAAGTGAACTGATCCATGTAACAGGGTAAGTCTCCAAGGCGGGAACAAAACAGCCAAAATGCTGGACAAATGTAAAGCATTTACCAAAGAAACCAAAAGAATTTTGAAAGACAGGCCAAGGAATGTTTGAAAGTGATGGGTGTGGTAAAAGCCCACAGAAGTAGATACAGCATGTCAAGAGACAGCGCATGCGTGCTGCCTAGGCTCGACCTAAAAAGTGACAACCGTTAGATCATGGGGGTGCACCCACAGCTAGTCTCATTCATTCCTGCAGGCGCTAAATTGTAGGTGAGCGGCCAAGAGGGAGGAGGTGTGAAAGAAATGGGAGAGGGAAACCATGCTAAACAGGGTGCCTGCAGCCTCTATAAGAGCAAATACCAGAATGATTAATTGCTGTGCTGGCTGAAGCGCTGGAGTCGGGTCCGATGGAGACTGCTGCTTAATCTGTATGCAGCCAAATCCCTTCGTCCAGCTCAAGTTTGGCGCCCTGAGCGTGGGCCCAGCTCGCCCAGGTTAAAAGCCAGCCATGTGTAGTGTAATTACAGTCTATAGAAAGATGAAGTCCTTTTTACTCGGCTATAAGCCTGTCTACCAGTGTGTTGCACACATTAGACGAGGAGTTATTATTTAAACACAAGCACAGGAGGGCTGAGACGGGTATGACTCAAGACCGGAAGTGAAAAAAATCAGGATAAACAAAAATGTTTACGGATTTCACCAGGGCATGCAGCTTCCTTAAATTGATGATGCATCAGCCAACACTGGTTTGGCAGAGAACAATTGGTTTGTTTGGATTATTTCCCATTGGTAACAATTATGCGGTATGTGAGTTTTTTCAGAGCATATTTGTCTTCAGACAGCATAGTTCAAAGATAGTGTGCACCTATAAACTCCCTACAATCCTGCTCACTGCACACACTGTCTGTACTTCAGAATGATTCCCAGGGTTTGGTTCGCAGAGGTTGTACGCTCATTCACACACAGCATCCTTTGGTAGCCTACAGTAATTAATGGAACCAAGTTCAATTTTAGAGGGTTTTGCAGAGACCGAGTTCATTTTAAAATTAATCCGTCCATTGCGATGGACCTAATTCCCGGAACTTGTAATGTGATGCTTCAGTCTGAGGCATGGGTACAGAAATCCCTCATGTGGTGCCAGATGGAATCAAGTGTTGCATAAAATCTCCAATTCCTTACCAACAGTGAATCTAAGTGCGTGTGTAGATTGACAGGAAGCATTGATTAACAGCAATATATTTCTAGGCAAGGGCCATAAATTAAATGATAAGCTTTGCTTTGGTCATATTTCACACCCTCCAGTATGTTCTCCAAATCCTAAGTAATCGTTTTGTGTTCCCACTATGATGAACTCCAATTTAGGACCGCATTCTGTGCAAGCAGATCCATTTCAAGAAAGAAAGACAACGAGCAGGGCAGATAAACGCACATTGATGCAAGAAACAGCCATAGGTGAGGAGCCATCAACGTCCTTGTAAACGCCAGCAAAAAATGAACTTACAAATGTGGAGGAGGTTGTTGACTACTGGAGGAAGGAAAAATTGACGCTGCAGCACGGATTTCTACTGTAGTGGCAGCACATAGTGTCCTGCTGGAATACTCATCCCAACAGTTGTTTCATGAGGGGCCTATTTTCAACCTGCCTCTATATATTCTACTTCAGGAACCTCAGCAAACCACATTCAACAATTGTGTCCAGCAAGGATCGCTCTATATGTTCACTTGCAGGAACCTGGACAAAACCACGATCAACAATCTGTTCTAGTAAGGACTGCATCTTGGTTCATTGATTTAAAAAAAAAAAAAAAATCTGTTTTATTGACTTTTGTTTTAGAAAGATTATGCATATTACAAGCTTACATGGTACTTACAGGAGCAAGAGTTGCATTCAAAAACATATTATGCAAGACAGTGCAATTGCATGTTAGCAAATAGCATATGAGCAAATTTATGTCCGTACAGCTTTAAGTCTTGCAACAAATAGAACTCGCACAGAAATTATAGCATGTAACGGTAACAGGTAATTTTGTATGCATACAAAAGGTGCCCGCCTGTATGTGCGCATATTTGATGTGGGCACTGCTATTCATTCCTTGTAACTGTGCTGTATCGCCAAAGGTTATTGATCAAACAGCTATATATATATAATCCCAAAACTCGTAACATCAAATAATGGGGAGAAGAACGGGGGTGGGCCTAGGTGGTGGAGGGGGGCGTGCAGCGTAACCACTGTGTCATATCTGCAATTGAAATTGATTAGGCCGGTTGACTTGGTCCTGCACTCGATTATCTTGTTTCATTGATGGAGGACTACATTTGGTTCTTTCTCATTGGAAATGACACCCTAATAAAATGAAACCTTTCCATTCCACCCATAAGTGGAACAAACCTCAGATTCAGAAAAGCAGATAACGTGCAGTAACCAAAAATAATAAACTGGTAAAATGCCAGTGCATATTGATTCCAGAGGGTGAATCTCTGCGCAAATAAAATAGAAATAAACACGTAAAGTGTATAATAATGGATTATTTAATATATATGATTGTAGTTTTACTTTCCTTTTCATCCTGAATTTGAGAAAAATGATCCTTGATTTGATTATTCAGTAATTAGAAAATCGTCCCTTTCAGTTGGAAATTGTAAATATGAGTCTGGTCTGTTGCCCCTCGAAAGAGACCTTACTAATTGGGTGCCTTTTTAAAATGATTTAAGGACTATTGCTGTGACAAACGTTTATAAAATGAGAAGCCTCAATAGCATCTGTACTGAAATTATATTTAAAGCAAAATAGTGCCGTGGCGAAAGTATAATTGACGAGTGTTGGCAGGCCTGTTTTTCTACCGCATGAGTCTTGCAAGAAAGTTGGGCAGATTGTTTTTCAGGTTAGGTACAGTGCCTTGAAACTTTGCATTGTCAGGCCCGAGTTGTTAGCTGTACCTGCTAGTTCTGTTACAGTTCTGTTTAGGTTGGCGTTTATGTAGCCAATGTTTGTAAACGGTTAAGACTGTAAGTTTTCTTATATCAAAAAATCGCCATTCTGGTTAAAACCCATGTATTATTGAAAGTTTACATAATCATATTTTCATAATCTCAACCCGCGTGGCACTTATGGTTTTGTCAGCACTGTTTGTAAAGCATAATTCCTCCGACCATTGCAGAGGAAAACTTTTATTGGCATGTAAATCTTTATAGCATTAATTTTATTCTGGAAAAGACCGTCCTGGTGCTCTACAGATTTGATTAATAGAAGAGAACCTGCAAGTTGGTTGTAACAGTCTAAAAACACAGCGGAGGCTGTTACTTGCTGTGCTCCAAGCGTGTCTTGTGTCTTGGAAGCTTTCTTGGACAGAAGCCTTTTACTAAAGTTTTAAAATGCCCACTGTTCTGTTTATAGACCGAATCCATCACACCAGAGGAAAACCACTTTTCCTTGGAGTCCAAAGCCAGTGTTGGAGGAGACTCTGTAGGCCATAAACATGTGTGGTGGGGAGATTCATTTTGGGGCATTTTCCAGATCAGTCCTGACAGGAACGTTTTGCAGTTAAACAAAATATCCTAGCATGATACCACTTGCAAAAAAATGGAAGAATATTCTAATTGTGCTGCGTGTCACCCCGTCACGTACCTCAAAAACTGTGTGTATTGGATCAGCTGTATAGCCCTTTCCTTGACAGTCCAAATGAAAGTAAATTTCTGTGTTTCCAATTTCATATGTAACGCTTAGCAGCTGTAGTGTGTTGAATGTGTCTAAATATTATGCATCTCTGTCCCCTGGGGGCAGTTATCTTGCCCGTCATACCATCAGAATACCCGGCACTCTTAAGTTCTGTATAACAAATGTATCTCTACGAGAACGCCATGAAAACGGTAGATGGACTTGCATGTCAAGTAGACCGCAGATAAAGTGATACCTAGTATCCTTGTGCAGATGAGTTAGTAATAGTGAGAACCGTCCCGCTAACTCAAGATTGCGTGCCACTAAACGGGAACAGCCTGACATTAAACATTATGCGTGGCTAAATCACTAACACTTGGCTTCTGTCTGTCCACAGAGCACTTCAGCACGTAGTCAGGGGGTAGGAATGGCTTCATAATACATATACCATATCACAGTATGGCCTCCACTGAGGAGAACTTATGTTCGTAGGTTTTGGACACCTCCAAGTCTCTGTGTGACCTTAACACTAGCAACGGGTGAACGCTGGGCCCTCACCGCCACACAGTTCCCTTCAATTTCAAAATATGGTGCACTACAACCAAAGTGTCAGCCGTTGCTTCACATTTCTATTAAACAGAAATATTTAAGAATGAACCACTAGAAGGTGCACCCAAAGAAAAGTCCACAGTCCTTTCTTATAGATGAGTTTTCTCCTTTATTCCCAATTTCTTTGCCGGAGAAAATTCATCTAGAACAAAGGACTGGACTTTTGTTTGGGTGCACCTTCTAGTGGTTAATTCTCCGTGTGACCTCAGCTGCTATCCTGTTCATGTGTCGCTCCTTCACAAGAGGCAAGTGGCCATGACATCCGCCGTGATAATCCAAGAGAAATGTATGCACTCTGCTGCTCTATCCAGCCAAACCGGTTGCTAAATGAGATCTTCTGGTGCTATATTTACTGGAGTAAATGCATTAGTAGAACATGTGAAACCAAAAATAGTCATGTGTGCTGCTGTTAAAGAGTTAATCTTGAGTACCATAGCCTAGAAAAGTTCCTACCCACCCAGACAATGTGCAAGGCCTATGTATAGTTTCTATTGCTTTCAAAATATTTAGCGGGACTGCAAAAACATAACATTTTCACTCCTTTTTGTAGGGGAAAGCAAGTGGCTGGATCGTGGCTGTTAAGGGGCCAAGATTATTTGCTAGTTTCTCAGTTTAAGGCTTCTACTAGCTCTATGGAAAAATACAAGAGTATCAAAAAGCAAAAGAATGAAAACTTTAGATGAGGAATTGATATAAAACCAGGTTTAGAACAATGTGCTCCCTGCAGTATCTGGAAAAAGTACACCTACTTGCTTTACAATGAGCTATTCTTGAAATGGAGTAAATGACAAAATGAAACTAAAATGTAGGAGCCGGCAAGACTGAAAATATGTAAAAATGTTTAAGGTACAATTTTGAACGGCTGAGTAGGTCATGCCCAACCCTGGTAAATATGTGGCACAGGTCTCTTTATCTCAAAGCACTTGGAACATGAATGCCTAAGGTGCCAATTGAGTCCTGTACTAGATGCGCGTTAGCTGGGTGCACAGTGAACACAGTGAAGGATTTCCCTCACTGAGCAGGATATGTTGATGTTTAGTCTCTAAAAGCAAGTCAGAACAGAACAAACAGTCAGGAGGGGCTCACGCTGGAAGTGCCCAGAGCAGTCGGAAGGGAGCCTTGCTGGCAGTGCCCAGAAGCTATGTAGGAACGTTCTGAACCTCTTAACAAATCTGAAGAGAGGCTAAGGAGCACATTGGTGCTAAGTAGACTAGGGAGAGTATTCATTAAGATGCTGTTGTGTTGCAGCGAAGTCTCAGGTACTAGCTGTCTGTTCCTACTGGGTCTCGCTGCAAAGACAATTGAATGTCTTAGGCTACTCCACTTTTAGTGGTTGAAGGATGCAAATTGAGAAATCCGTTTGTCCCTTCAAACTGCTTAAAATCCCCTCCCAAAGCTCAATATTGCTTTCTTAACATACACGCACTCCTGCAATCCCTTTCTCTTTCACATGCTCACTTTCTCACTGAGATGCACTTTCTCGCACTTGGTGTCTCTCTCTCTCTCTCTCTCTCTCTCTCTCTCTCTCTCTCTCTCTCTCTCTCTCTCTCTCTCTCTCTCCCTCGCCCTTCCTCCCCCTCTCCCGCCCCTCTCTCTGTGTCTCTTTCATATCTCCCATAACTTTCCTAGGGCAGTGGTTCTTAACCTTTTGGCTTCTGTGGACGCATTATTGGAGTCCGGGGACACCCACTGAGGCATTATTGGAAGCTGGGGACCCCCAGTCTAAGCAATTTCTATGATTTGAACTTCAGAACAATGCACAAAAAAAAAAAAAAAAAACAAGTATACACCAAACAAATGTTCACATGTTGAAATATTTTATTTAATTCACAATCAAATATAAAAATGTTTTCACATATTCAATTTTGCTTTTTTATTTGTATATAGTTTATTCATTTTAATATGTAAATATTTGTATTAATTAATTTTGTAACAGTCGCGGCCCCTCTAATTAGGCCTTGCAGACCCCCAGAGGTCCTCGGACCACACGTTAAGAACCACTGCCCTAGGGAATACATCATATCCCAAAGAAGTCTGCATGTCATGGCACACAGGATCATGCAGACTCTGGCAATAGACCTCAGATTGCTGCTAGGCAAACTGGGAGTTTACATGTACCACATGATTGCCAAAGACAGAAAGAAACTAGTCTTAGAGTTCAATCATCTGTGAATTGTGTGCAAGAAGGGAATTGGCACTGGTACAGATCTAATGAAATCCATCCTGCATTGGAAAAACTCGACAACTGAGGACACAAACAGCAGACACAGCCGATTGTTACGTGATGTAGCAGACGTGAGATGTTATAAGTAGGGCTTGCAGTTTTATGGTATTTTTTTTCACATTTCCATCTGTATTTATCTAAATTTGTTTTGTTTTGAGAATTAATGAATTTGTAAAAAGGTATAATTCCACATGTATTTCACTGATAAACATGCAGTCATCCTTTGATTCATGTCACATTTTAGCTAATTAAGCAGCTAAATATGACAAAACACTACACCCATAGGTAAATATATGCATAATATACAAATATATCTTAACATATGCCTGTATTTAAGGAAATCTCTGTCTGCTTTTTAACTGCTCATGATGTCTATCTGCTCATCTGCTTGCCTGGAATTCATGAAGAACAGCTGGGAGAGTCACTTGCGTGAAGCACAATTATCTGTATTTGTCCGCCTTTTTAAATAAGTACAGACAGGAAACACATTGTTTTCGGTCTTTATTGGTCAGTAAAAATCATCAGTAAAAACAGAACACTGGGAGCCTTCGTTTTAAGTAAGACCAAACCTTCAAAATGTGGTGCTGTGGGTGCAGAAGATTATTCAACATTCAAGTCTAGTAGACATTGAATGGGACCATCTTAAATAGAATCGTGAATATTAGTAGCTGACCCATTTTATGGAGAGCCTCAACATAACGTGGTGGACATCCGTAAAAGGCCAGAGACACAATTTAAGAAGTGTTAGATTTGGGGGTCTCTAGTTGGCATAGGTAGGTACCTGTGACAAATAGGGACCCTTGCGTCTAGTCAGGGTGAGGGGCTACACTCCTAAAATAACCCCTGCTCACCCCCTTGGTAGCTTGGCACGAGCAGGCAGGCTTATCTCAGAGGCAGTGTGTAAAGCAGTTGTGAACACATACAGTGACAACACTACAGATGGACACCACACAGGTTGTATTATAAAAATAGTATTTTTATATAGACTTAACACAAGACCAAACGACAAAAATCCACAATACTGTACTCAAAAATAGACTTGAAAAGGTTATAAAATAGTTCAGTTCTCTCAAGTTGTAGATGCGACACTCTACTCTCAATGTACCTTGAATGCGTAACGCAAAGAAAACAAAAGGGTCGCAGGGAAGGTGATGCGTCGGTTCCGTACACTCAGGGGAGTGGATGCGTTGGTTCCTTACTGCTGCGCAGGGGAGATGATGCTCGCTTCCTTACTATGTGGGGAGTTGATGCGTCGGTTTCTTACTGCTCTCCGATGCGACAGATGGCACCTCGATGCGATACTCTTCTCCGGTGCGATGCGATAAAAATGGCGTCTTGGCTGCGATGCGACAACGTTGGTGCGATGCGTGCACGCCCGACGGCCGTGCAGCGACTCGATGATCTTTGGAGCCGAGACAGGCCCTGCGACGCGCTTCTCCGGTGATGCGACGATGTCCTCTGTGGCAGCGTCCCGCTTCTCCGGCGATGCGCCGCGCTTCGGCGATGCGATGATGGCAGCGGCGTCTCGCTTCCTCGGCGATGCGATGACAGCGGCTGCAGCGGCGACACGCTTCTCGTTGTTGCGTCGCGCTTCCAGCTCCCAGCGACACGCAGTCTCTCAGAAGGCCCAGCACAGCAGCAGGCACTTCAATTCCCAGCAAGGGAATTCAGGGGGGAGCTGGTTCTTGAAGTCTTGTATCCCTGAGACTTCAGGCAGGAGGCAAGCTCTAGTTCGAGCCCTTGGAGATTCTTCTTCAAGTTGATAGAAAGCACACTCAGTCCTTTTCTCCTTTCTTTGGCAATGAAGCAACCACTGCAGGCCAACCCCCAAACACACAGCACAGGGGTAGTCTCCTCCTTCAGCTTCCTGGTTCTTCTCCTCAGCAAAGGTTCGTCTTGATTCCCAGAAGTGATCTAAAGTTCTTGGGTCTGGGTCCCAATATTTATACTACTTTTCTCTTTGTTCTCTGAAGGCAGAGAGGCCTTTGCCTAGTCCAAAACCAGTTCTGGTCAGTCCTGGAGCACTTTGTTGACAAGACTCCTTCTTTCCTTTCACAGTGTAGGCCAGGGACATCAGACACACCACAGGAGGTGGAGCCAGCATTGTGGAGGAAAGGCACAGCCCTATTCAGGTCCCAGGTGCAACTCCTCCCTCCTATCTGCATGCAGATCTCTCTATTCAGCCCTGTGCTGACTCACCCTGTCTCCTGGAAGCCCCCAGCCCCTGTCACTCAAACTCCAGACAAGGAATACACAACCTAGCAGAGGCAGGCTTGGATAGTTAGGCAAGAAAATACCTACTTTCTAAAAGTGGTATTTTCAAACACAGAATGTTAAAACCAACTTCACTAAAAGATGTATTTTATCATTCTGAGTTCAGGCGTACTAAACTCGAATTTCTACCTGGTTCCCTGAGTCAGTTAGGATTATAAGATGTAATAATCTAACTGCCCATTCTGGCCTATGGGGAACAGGTAGCCTTGCAATAGTGACATGCCACACACACCAGGGCATGTCCTACCTTTTACCTACAAAGCACCCTGCCCTTGGGCCTACCTTAGGGGTGACTAATATGTATAAAAGGGAAGGTTTAGGGACTGGCAAGTGGGTAAACTTGCCCAGTCAACATGGCAGTACCAGACTGCCCACAGGCTCTGCAATGGCAGGCCTGAGACACCCTTTACAAGCTGCTCCGGTGGGTGGCACAACCAGTGCTGCAAGCCCACCAGCAGCATTTGATTTACAAGCCCTGGGCACACGCAATGCACTGTACTAGGGTCTGACAGTAAGCCAAACAAGCCAATCATGGAGTCACTAATCCATACATCAATTTACCATAGGGAGCACTTGCACTGTGGCACTGAACAGCAGTGGCACAGTGCCCAAAAGCATCTAAAACCAGCAAAAACATAAGAGGCAACAGCAAAAAATGGAAGGGAGACCCACGCCAATGGTGCCAGGTCTAACAAGAAGGATATGGCCCTTCTAGCTAGACACATGATGAGGAACCCTTGTGAACGAAAGTGCTGAACTAGCACGCACACCCTTTAACGTCTGCCCCCAAAGAAGCTGGTCGAGAAAATAACAAACTCTGCGCACCAGATCGTCCTAGGAAGCTTTCGAGGCAAAAATATACTGTTTGTACTGATATTGGCCGAGAAATCGCAGATTAAAATATAACTTATGAAACTGGTTTGGAGTGATTTGATGTCTAGAATTCACATATGTAGATTAAAGGGAAGACCTGTTGTGAATGTTGGCATGTATATACATTTTTTGCACATTGTTATGCTGCACTTCCATTTTGGTTTGCATCTTAATGCATTTCTCTCTTCAGGAGTTGCTCTCAGCAGTTTTTGTTTCTCCATCTGAATGATTTGTATTTTACTGCATTCTCATTCTGCATAGTCTTGTAGGAGAGTTGCTAGGTAATCCAGTATCGCAAATGTGTGGTTTCGCCCGGTTTGTGGGTCGTCTTGCTAAACAGACAAACATTTTTGATATTTGAACCTTTTTGAGAGACATCCGTTGTGTTGGAAAGTCACTCAGGAGGTTGCACTGCCTTTACACTGATGCTGCGTGCTTTACTTACAAAAATAGGTGCTGTAACATGGGTGCTGGGTAGCAAAATATTCTAGATCCTCACATTCAAGTTGTACTTGGATTCTGGGTTGCATTTGCTTAAGACTTACAAGGGAGGTTGTCAAAATTAATTTGGGATTGTGAATTTTATTCATATAATATTTGACTTGCTATAGAATTGAAATTGTTTGATGATCACTCCTAGAAAGGACAATAAGGAATAAAAGTGTTGAGAGTTTTGGCGGATGGTAATTGTGCCAGGCCTCCAGAGACCTGAGGGGGCGGTGGGATGGCAGACGATAGTGCACTGCTGTCACCCAACTCCCCTGCATTTCTGGGGTCTCTGTAACACCGAGAGAGGTGGGGAGTGTCGGCGATGCCCCTAAGCAGCCCACTGCCTGATCTTGGGTGACCTGCCGCAAGGGCGAGATGTCTCTGTGTTATTAGCAGCTGTCACAGAGTCGCTTTAGCACAACACCTGCTCTCTCCTCTGTTGGGCAGAGTGTAGAGTCTGGCATTCGGCTTGGAAGAAAGAGGGAAGTCCCACAAGGAGACTGAGAGGGTGGAAAGACAAACTTTTTTTTTTAGGTGGGGGCACCAGACTCCAGGTATTTATTTAAAATATCTGGGTTTGAGACTGGGAGGGTTTACAAGAAAGGTGGGGGAGGGTGGCAAAGCAACAAGTGTTTATTTATTATTTTTTTTGGGACCCGAGGGCATAGAAGGGCATTTGTTAGTCACTCCCCGTAGTATTTCAGCTTCTGCATAGCTTATCCATGGGATCAGCTGAAATAGAGGGCATGCATAGCATAATTTGTAGATGGACAACGACGGCTGACAGTTTGCACCTCGTGGTTCCAAGGAAATACAGATAACTCGAGCTTCACTCTCGTGTGGGACATAATTTAAACCTCTGGCTGGACACCCACCACAATACTGACCACTGTCAATCTATAGTTTAATGCATTGCAGTTATTTTAAGTCTTGGCATAAAGCATGCTTTCCATTGCACGAGCCCCGTTTCCCTCCACCACCTCAGAATGTACTCCTAATGTTTCTCCACCCATGTGTTTCTTGAGCGATGGGACCACTCCCTAAACTATCATCTTGGATAGTGTGCCTGCAGAGATGAATGATCAGTATTTTCCACGAATTTTCTACCAGAGACTATTTAATGCAGCTTGGCTGCCTGCCAGGAATGTCGAAGTGTGTGTGACAGACACTTGTGTACCATATATAGGAATCGCTAGACAATGCTGTTCAAAGCCATTTTTTAAAGGGACAACCATTGATTACCCAAGACTCCCTGGGAATGTTGCCAAGTTTGGCTGTAGCTGTATTTGACCTTTGATCACTGGCTTGAATTACTCTTCAGTGAAAAAAGCGTGCCTTGGTCTTCTCTTTAAATCGATTTCCAAAATCCACCTAGATCCTCCTACGAGACGTGGAAAGAGCCGTCGCTGCTTTGCGATCTTAAACAACACATCATTGTGTGTCTTGAAGCATCTTGTCTTTGGTGGCGTATAGAGTTTCCTCAATTCATTAAATCTTATGAGAGTTCCTGGATGCTGAATGAAAAGAATCGCAGGTATGTCAGGAATCTATGAATAGCCATTTGAGACTAAAGGGCCAATAAAGGGAGAGAGCATTTTCTCAGTAATCCGAGTTCTAAAAGGCGGGAGTAAATAGACCCTTTTTTGAGTTTGCCTAATTCCCAAATACTTTCTTTCTGAGCTCTGAGCCGTGAGCATCATCCAGCCCGCCTTGTTGTAGGAGCTTTCTGATTTCTCTTGCTGAAGCTAAGCTGTGGGTAAATCTTGAAGGGTTGATGCATTCTTAGGTAGGGATTTCTGTTTAATAAATGTCTATTGCGGCATTATAGCTAGATTGAGTGTAGACTTGGCGGGATTTTAAATTTATTGCAGTATGTTTTTTAAAGGATCAAGGTGTTCAAAGAAGTAACACCGATTTAGCCACATTTATCCATGTCACTGTCCAAATGTAAATATGCGATAATCCTTGCAACGGCGTGCCCTAGAGGATTTTGGTGTGGCGCAAAGCCGGAGTTGGAGGGCCGTCATGCGTAGAAGGTTTTTGACAGGGATGAGGGAATCATGGTGGTGAAGAGTGAAGAAGCCGAGGAGGGGTGAGACAGACAGAGAAGGATCTAGACCCTGGAGGGAAAGAGCAGACAGACTGAGATTGGATAGCAAGGCACCAGCATGGAGCAGGGGACCAGGAGCAGTGACTGGTGAACACGATAGGCCGTCAATGGCCAGTCCAAGTTGTACAGAATGAGGGAAGCTAGAAAGTATCACTTTCTTTTGGGAGTTTGGGTTGGGTTCTTCCTGCAAAGAGCGTCTTGAAAAATGGGGTCAGAATGTCAAAATGTTCATTATGATGTACATACAGTATGACTTTCAAATAAATTGGCAAGAAAGAAGGAAATGGTTTAATAGGTTATCACAAAGTACATTGTATCTTTCTTCTCTTCTACAATCCACCTTCCTTCGTGGTTCCATCCTGCCCTTCCAAGTCGATTTTCACTCCTGTATCACGACTGAAATTCTTTGAAGCATACAAAGTTGTAAAAAGAAGTTAAATAACTTCCAAAGTCTCAGCCTGAGAGCTGAGTTAGACATGTTGCACAGGCCCAGACAGTAAAGCTGCCATTTAGAGTGGGCACCATTCCTGTCCCTACAGCAGCCATAGCTGTCAAGTTACACCAATCACACGGGGTCTGCACTGAAAATGCCATGAAAGAGCTGCCACTATGTAGGGTGAATTGCCTGGGTTGTGAGTCATGACATATCTGCTACAGCAGCAGGTGCTCGCTGGCACCAAGAAAATAAAGGTAACAATATGTGTTCAAACTCGGCTTTAAATACTACACGTTTATAATCTTTGCATATATTATGATAGTGTCATAATTTGGCTTCATGTTTTCTGAAAATATGCACTATTTGTTCAAAAATGTCACCCCAGTTCATATGTCAAGAGTAGCCACTAGTATGCACAGAATGGCAGAAATAATGGAAATGGTCCCAGAGTGCCAAAGGAGGTTGACACTATTGCGGCGACACCTTAAAGGACAGAATGCCCACAGTAGGCCTTCTCATGACTGGGCCACCATAATAGCAGACAGTGGGTGGCCCTGTGAGCAGAGGCCATCAGAGGTCTGGGGTATGGTGGCCACCCAATGTTAGATGACTCTGAGCATGTGGCCTGTGAACTCGGCGCTCTTCTCACCTAATTTACATTCATCTTTCTGGGCCACTGGTTATAGTGAAGGAATGGCATAGCACCATTCCATTAGATAACAATGTGTCCCATTACAGTAATGCAATTTGTAACCTGAAACGCTATCAGGCACATTTAACAGCAGTCACTTTTTTTTTTTTTTAGCTTACGCTGACCTTTTGATCTACATCACACGAGTACTAGAAGAGGGAACAAAAGTTTAAATGGCAAAGCGTGAGCTACTCAAACTGAAGTCTGATATGATAAATATGTTAGAGCTGCAAGAAGCAGGATGTTCTCAGTGTAGGTTATGTACTTGTGTGTATGTATGTATGTACATTATATATATATATATATATATATATATATATATTAAGAAAACAACAAAGTACACGCGTCTCAGGAACCAAACCACAGGAGATTCAATGCAAAGGGATTTATTCCGTCATAAATCCAATTGTGACGCGTTTCAACCGTCAAGCGGTCTTGCTCACACAAGCAAGACCGCTTGACGGTTGAAACGCATCACGATTGGATTTATGACGGAATAAATCCCTTTGCATTGAATATCCTGTGGTTTGGTTCCTGAGAGCGCGTGTACTTTGTTGTTTTCTTAATTCGGAACTACCGGTGGCTCCGCTGGTTTCTGCGCCACCTCCCACGGGTCTCCCGGTTCCCGGAAGGAGCGCCTGCTTACTCGGGGATGTATATATATCCCCGAGCTTCCTCCACCCATCCCAGTAATAAAAAAAATTAAAAAATATATATATCTATATCTATATACATCTCTGTTTAAGTCCTCCACATGACTCTGGTCATTGGGAGTAACCAGGACCGATCAGCTCCTAGTTTCTTCTCTACGGGGAAAATGCATTCACCTGGTCTACATTGCAGCAGGCAGTTGTTCCATGTTTCCAGGGTGCTTTGAAGTACCAGTTATAAAAAAATTCACAACTTGATGCAAACGTAAGAAACAGGCAATTACCAGGTTCACCATCCGAATACCCTCCTCATTATCATTTGGCAGATGTAGGGGCATTGGGTGAATTCCCTCTGGGTATTCTGAAGCCTGACAATGGGCTTGGAGTAGATTATGTGATCCCTCTGGCAGTGATGAGCTTCCGCAGAGGGAATCTGCATGTGCTGTGGTCAGCAGAGTCTCGCAGGAAGCCACACTGCCCGCATCCTAGCCACCGGCAGCTCAGTCTTCTGAAGGTGCACAGGGAGCCGGCCCTGGACCAGAGGAACCACCTGCTACCACCTCGTCCCTAACCTGGCGGCGTGCAGGATGGAGCAAAGGGAGCTCAATAAAAGCAGCATGATTGGCTGTTTTGGAGGGGTGTGGTGAGGGTACGCACTGTTTGAAACCTGAGGACCATGTGTTGCCACCCTCGGCCCTTCAAGAGTACTGCCCGCTTCTGCCTCCTGTGTCAATCAGATGAACTCTGTCCATGCACTGGGGCCTGCTGGTGCATACAGAAGGCTGCACCACACATTTGCAGTTCCCATAAGGAGCACAGTTTCTGCTACGGCTATGCTCCTTACAGTGGACTGCCTCAAGTGGAGGCCATGTTAGAGGCACGCCAACCTCTCCTACCCTCTATGATCTACCTCTGACCTGCAGTAGACACATGGTCCCAAATAATCTTTGACTGGAGTTCAACTTCTTGAGAGAAGCTGTACTTGTGCAAAAGTGCATCAATTATTACAGCGTGTTATCCTCCTCCTCCTCATCGCTAAAGCCCTGTTGGCCACAAAAAAGCGAACAGTTAACACAGACCCTGCCTAGGCCGCACTGGCAGCGTTTGGCTAACGTTGGCTTCGAAGCCATTGCGTAGCGCCTCGTGGACGTCTACGATGATTGAACACACTGCCACATCACATAAGTCAGCCATGTTGCCCACAGCAGTGCACGCCACTTCAGGAAAATACCCAGTTCTGTGCCAGTGATCATTACTGTGGCTGTGTTAATGGCTTGATTCTGGCAGAAAGTAGAGTTGGCAGTTACTAGGGCAAGCAGAGTCCAATTACCCTCAACTTCTTTCACAGATGTTCACTTCAGGCTGCAGGAAGCTGTGTATCTGGTTTCAGGACAGAAGCACTTTCTCTCCAGTTTCCAGCAGGGTTTCTGCGCGAGGCAGGAAGGTCCCATAATAAAGATCCCGCCTTAGAAAAGGTTTTTGTGTTTTCTTACAGGATGGCTGTGTTTTTATGTGGCCTCTGCTTGACACCACATGGCGACTTCAGTGTGTTTGTAAAGTAGTCCAAATAGTAATCAAACAGTGGTGGTGAAATCAGAGTAGCTTTTGCAGTGTGACGTGAAGGCCAGCGGCTGGCTAGCGGTCATGCTTTTAGATTGGGTCTTAAAGCAGAAGTGAGGAGCTGGCCCTCAGACCTAGGGGCCAAACCTCGGGGGGCCACCTGAAATCCATGCAATCATGCACACTCTATTTCCAGTCCTCTATGCTCGTGTGACAGCCTGATGCACTCTGGGAGTTGTAGTCTGGTTTTGAAACAGACTGAAGTATCGGAATAATTTAAAATTAAAATGGTCGAGATTCTTACCACTTTTTCAGTTGCCATTGAGCGAGGTGACCACCCTGGGCAAAGCGATGCTCCGACGCGCCTCTCCTTGCACTGTCCATTGCCTTGTCTTGAACCGGGGGTGCGCGCTATTGGTGTAGAGGCAGTTTAAACTTGCAGAAATGCAGTGCTGTAGATTATTTGAAGAAGGGCTGTTTCTGTTCAGCTGCTTGGGTAGAGGGAAGCCCCAAAGCACTGTGGACAGCACGTGCTACTGTGAAAACAGTCTTCAAGTCAGATTTGATGTGGTGTTGCCTGGCATGAAGTGTGTTCCAGGGTTTTGCATTGACCTCTGGGGTTGTCCCACTCCTTGTTCATAGACCTTTAGCCAAATTGAGCCCAAACCCATACCCACAGGCTGTAGGGCGACCAGGCCGGCTTCCAGCCCTGGCGGTATCTGCGTAGGCATGTCTTTGAATAACTCTGCTACCGCGACGCCATTTTTGATGGTGAATCCTGACCACAGTCGCATCTGAGCTTTGATACAGGGTGACCCAGTCAGACAGCCTAGCCACCAGACGGGGGGATAGGTGGAAGATTTAGAACCTGGATTGTGTTGTGTAGGTTACATGAATCGAGTTTTTCCTAGAGCCTCCGTTCGAGGCAAAAACTTGCAGATTACATTAAGTTAAACTTCTTTCAATAGAACTTTTTTTTAGGACCGCCTTGGAAGAAAGACATCCATTTTGTTGGTTTGATGAAAATCCTACTTTGCTTTGGACACAAACCTTGTGTATGTGGGCATAAAGCAGTGTGTGCAGTGTTTTATTTTTATGGACTCCAGCCTGTAACCTCCTTGTGTTTCTAACAGAGGTTGTTCGAGGGAGGAATCATTCCATTTCAGTAGAGTAGTCTTTAAATTAAGAAAACTACCAGGAAGGCTTGCAAATCCCTACAAATGAATGATGTAGTGGCCGCTTACTATGTTCTCACTAATTATCATTTGCACCTCCTCTGGCAACACCCATGCCCACAACAAGCATTGTCAATGCCAGCAGGTCTCACCTGTAAGAACTATGGATTTTAGCAATGTTTTGTAGCTATGCTGTGCAGCATGGCCAAAACTAATGATAACAAGCATTGGCATAGCCAATAGGTCTCGCTTTTGGGACCTTATAAGTATTTAGTTATGCAGCACAATATCCTTGGTGCAACAACATCAACCGTTGCATGGCTAAACACTTATAAGGTCCCAAATGCGAGACATATTGGCTATGCCAATGCTTGTTAGACATTGTCAGGCTCTTGAACAACTCTGGAGGCATGATTATCAAGCTACAAGTAAAAACTTTCATACAAAACTTACAAAATATTTATAAAACTATCAGAACTTCCAGATACTTATAATATACCTCCCACAGCTCGGCCAAAGCGATCTTTAAAACTGCCAATTCCTTCCTCCCGCCCATTTGCTATTCCAATTTGATTGTACCATTCAAGACCTACGTAATTACCTTTTATATTTTTCCATGATAAAATCTGTGCTATTTGCGGTTTCATTTTAACTGATGCCTCTGTTGATTGCTTCCACTATTAAATCTGGTTCTCCTCGTGACCCATGTCCAGCAAACATTCTGCATCTTATTTTTTGATCCAAAGCGCCAACTCTCACTGATCTGGGTAATACCCCTTTTCTAGTCAATTTTTTACTTCATGCAGATGATTTGCTAATTTTAGACAGTACTATTACTGCCCTTCAGAGGCACTGATCTCTTGAAACTTATTTAATACAAACATAACATTCTCATAATCAGTACAACAAAAACACAAATCTTACAGATTGGGGGCAAAAGAATTTCATTTAATTGGGCCCTAATTAAAGTATGGCTTGAGCCTGTAGACACCTATAATATCTGGTAGTGATATTTAATAAAGAAAATTACATTATAGACAGCCTGTAGAGTACACCTTGGCTCATAGCAGATTATGTTCTAAAGCCTTATATGTACTAAGGCAGACAGGTGGTTGAACCATTTTCAAAAGCTCACTCTGCGACTGAGTCAATTGTAAATTATGGCATGGCCGGGTGACTAATATGAGATTTTTTTCATTTTAGAAAAACTGAAGAAAATGTGCTTCATAAAACTATAATCTTACCATCATGGGTCAGGCTTGAAGGCAGTATTATTTCACTGTGTTGCATTTTTTTAGATGTTAATAATGTCTAGGCAATGGTTGACCTCAAGTTAACACTTAAATGCAGCAATCTGTAACTGAAAGGTGACCTACCGCTGTGAAGCTAAGGGCCAGCCACCGCAGGGCAACAGAAGTTGCTACGTTTTCAGTAACTTTCGATACGTTTGAGCTAGAGATTCTTTTTGTGTTAAAATATGCAAACTCTGCAGAAGCTAGAATATGTGGCAAATGTGGTAAATACATAATTGTGTGGTAAATGCTGTGACATCACAATCGTAAAAATCAGCAAAGAAATTATTTTCAGGTGTAGCACCTACACTCTGGAGCAGGCGGCCTCCCAGTTGATGAGAGGCCTTCAGAACACTAACTCAATTTTGGTTTAAAAAAACTGAAAAAAAGTTCTTGTTCAAACTATATCCGGAGTAGTGGTTGTTCTCTCTAGCAATAGGTATTCTCTTTTTTGCTCTCCTCTTCACTAT
Organism: Calotriton arnoldi; assembly: GCA_963921515.1. Taxonomy (NCBI): domain Eukaryota; kingdom Metazoa; phylum Chordata; class Amphibia; order Caudata; family Salamandridae; genus Calotriton; species Calotriton arnoldi. The sequence continues at coordinate 717,713 of CAWUFW010006926.1, read as the reverse complement.
CGTTAGGCTAATCATACTCTCGTGTGTAATTTTTTACTGCCTAATACAGTTTATTTCCCACCTCCTGATTTCTTGTGTCTTGTATCCCCCTCCCTCCTCGTGTGTCGAGCTGTGGTTTTAATGCTTAGTCTTAGATGCACATAATCGATTCCAGTTACATTGCTCCTTACGTTGATGATGTATAACAACGCTATGCTTTGTGTTGTCTATTGCACAGCACGCTGATGCCTTTTGAGTTGAGTGTACTCTGTAGGAATGCGTAAATAAATGTACGATCACATCATTTCAGCGGCCCTGCTTGTTTGGGGTGTAAATGCTGATTTCTTAGAGTTCTCAAACACGACAGACATGCAAATACAGCGTGATGCAGTCGTGTGACCAGGATCACACAATTTAGTTGACGGGGAAAGCCGGGATCAGTGCTCAGATTAAGACTCTGGTTTAATAGCAATTTGCCATGAGACTACAACTTCATGTTCTCCCTCCTTCACCCGGTGACGTTATCTCCGACAACCCTCTTAAATTAATCACCCAACACAAAAGTGTTAATCTCGATAATTGATATTAAAGGGTTCACCCTTTAAAAAGAAAAAACCGGTATTTCACCCGATTTGGTGACTTTAAATGCTTAAGATTATGCAGTTTCTCGAATATGTATTCACCAGTAACAGGCCATTTGTTCATGCACAGAGCCCAACAAACAAGACAGAATGCAACACTCCGGGTTTAGGTGTCGGTGGGGTGAAGCAGAGGGCAGTGCTTTGGGGTATCCTTCACCACCACCACATCAGGCCTCCACCGTTTACCTGCCGGCTCGTGCCTCCATGTGTACTAGGCGCGTGCCCCTGTTCCCCACACAAGCAGAGGAGAGACTGTGACATGCATGTCTTACCTGTTGAATCAATGGTGGCTCCGCACAACTGCCCTGCCACCAGGCGCGCGCTCTCGCCCGCTGGGGGGCTCAGGTCCAGAGCAGGGGCGCCATCTCAAGTGCACCTTCCTACTGCACTTCTGTGTGTGCATGTTGCACACTGATGAGTGCGTGCCCTAATGCACAACACAGTGTGCAATTTGATATGGTGCACCTTCCTATTGCACTTCGGTATGTGCGTGTTGCACATTGGTGCGTCCGTGTTCTGATGCACAACAAAGTGTGCACTCTTGACATTGGTGACTGTGTGTCCTAATGCACAGCACAGTGCACACTTTGACACAGTGCACCTTCCTGTTGCACTTCGGTGTGCGTGTATTGCACATTGGTGTGTCCGTGTTATGGTGCACAACAGGGTGTGCACTCTCGACACAGTGCACCTTACTACTGCACATTAGATATGGTTGTGCACTACAGATCACCACACATGCTTTTCTACCGCACAACATATGTGCGCCTCAGGATTGGAGTGGTGACGTTGAACTGTGAGTGTGGGTGTGAGTTAAAGATGGGAGAGACAACTTCTTCTTTTAGGGGGGGGCGGCTGGGGCGGGGTCGTTCCAGCCAGTCACGGGCTATCCAACTATCGAGTGCCGTCAACTTCACCATCTACACCAGCGGAAAGGGTGATGGGGAGATATAGAGGTCAAAGGGCAAACACCAGGACTGTTGCAGATGAAAGAATGTCAGAACAGCGAACTCAAAACAGCCTCACCCCAAAGCAGATCTCGCGCCCCACAATAACCCAGAATGAAAGCCCCGGCATGGCTATGAGTGTTCAGTGACTGCTAAGAAGGGGGGGCTGTAACCAACAACACCCCCACTCCTCCACTACCCCAACCAGACTGTTTGGTGCATTTCATTTACCGGAACTGTAGCTGGTTAGTGCACACATAAATCAGAGAGAGACAGAAAGAGAAAGATCGAAAGAGAGCGAGAGAAATAGGGAATGCAAGAAAGAGAGAGAGGTATTAAGGGAGAAAGAGAGTGAGTAAGAAAGAGAGAGGGTGAAAGAGAGCGCTGCACTGTTTGCAGCTGTTTTTTTTACCCCTTCTCTCGCTAGTTCGTTACAACTTTCATTCACGCCTTCAATCAGATTAAAGATACCTATTGTTTTTATTAACTTGGCTCCTCTGCCGAAGTTATTGATTGGTACCTCTCGGATCATACATTTAAAAATAATCCTTGCATTCTGGTGTTTGACAGGTTGTTCTGCTCTCGCTTCTTTCTAAAAGACTTCACATCCGAGCGAACTATGTCGGCGCGAGAGGCAGTGTACAGAAAGAGGGGAGGCGGGGGGGCAGAGTAAGAGACAGTGAAAGGCGGAAGAAGCACCACCCCCTCACCCGAAAATACTGTTCCTCTTTTTTTAACAGAAACAGCCAGGTAGTCACTTCAAGATCAGAAATGACAAAACACAGTGATTAAATACTTCAATGAGGACTGCTTTCACAACCACTAGCAATAACAAGTGAAGCGCTGGACAGCAGAGACGTCGGCAGCGGGGGCGAGCGGCGCGGCAGCCTGGGCTTTGAAAGCTGACCAGACGCTCGTGCGTCATGGCCTTTTCCCGCACGGCCAGCATGTGTTTCCAATTATCGCGCCCGCGTCTGGGCACGATAATTGGAAACAGATGTCTGCCGCGTGCGTAACCGCAGGGAAAAGGCCATGACGCACGAGCGTCTGGTCAGCTTTCAAAAGCCCTAACTAAAGTCTCGCAGAGCAGCGCTTGCGCGCTACTCGAGGCTCGACCTAAAAAGTGGTATGACTTGGCAAGTGCTATTGGACTGGGGGAGGAGCACAGAAGAGGGAGAGGTATATGAGAGAGACAGCTGAAAACCATCTGTATTCTTCCCTAGAGTGCAGTAGCCCTGAAAAGGCGAGCAGTGGGAGGAGAATGTAATGCATCCATCATCGAGGAGAGGGACAAACTCCTTAAGAGGAAGGAGACCTCTAGTAGTTGATGAATAAGAAGCATGCAAATGAGTGACATTGAAGCCAACCAATCATAATTAATGGGTGGCCTCTAGGACCTCTGTAAGGCAACAAAAGGTCTTGCAAGAGGCAGCATGAAGTCTAAATAAGAGTAAATTGTAGATTCTGTTGTAATGACACATTTTCTTAGGTAGTCCATTCCATCTGCTGAAGTTAATCTCTTCATATCCCGTATGTCAGTGAATGGCACTTTAGCTGCACCTAATTTGAACTTAGTCTAGACTAGACTCGGCTCAAGAAGCATTGTGTGTGTCTAACTGGTGAGCCACAATAAGTGTGATGTGTGTTGCTTTATGAAAAGAGAAACTGCATTTTCTTTTACCCTGCACATACTGTGGAAGCAGGGACGGAGTGCTTTACTGAAGGGAGAAAGAATGGTAGTGTGTTGTGGGTTAATCTCGGAGTATAAGGTTGTAAAATAGAGACTGGACTTGTTGTGCTCCGCGAATGCCAGGGCATTCCAGAGAGGACAGAGAAGGGTACCTGATAATAAAATGGCAGCATCCGACTTTGAGTTTCTGGGGGACGGAAGCAGCTCGTCCATTAGTTTGAAGAAAAGAATGTGTTGCAGATACCCTAAAATGCAATGTCTAGTAGAGATATTTGGATTGGCAGTTTGCGGGTCGGTGCTCACAGACATTGTGGGCTCCTTGAAGGTCCGCTTGCAATGATCCGGCCGGTGGTTGTCTTTTTCTGTATGGAATCCTCAAGTTAATCACTTACCAATGCTCCTTCCCTAAACTCTTGAACAAAATCCCATGTTGGAGATGCCTTTGCACACACCTGATATAAAGTTATTGCAGAGAAAAGCCCCCTGTACAGGCACTGCGGAAGGGTCTGTATGTAATGTGAGCGCCCGGCTAACAGGAAGGACACTGTAGGTTGAAATTGGTAAGCAAGTTCCAAATACAAGTGTTTAATTGGGCCAAGAGTTACCAGGGTGAGCTGCCAAGGTCTTTTTATGCAGAGTCAAAAGACAGTCCAGCAGAGGCGGACTCCAAACAATCTAGGCTGTCGGTTAATAGATAGGAGTTGGATTCAACACTGTATCCCGGTAGTTATGTAATTATCTAAGTTCATGGCTTTGTAAAGTGCGAACAAGGATGTAACGTGCGTCGGTGTACTATGCGTAAGCAGCTACACAAAGGAGGTGTACTAGTAAAGAGCTCAATATCACAGTGAATAGAAAACACCTCAATTACACAGCCATGAATATATAGTTGGTATAGAGCAAAATCAGTTGTACAGGTCCACAAAGGGTGGTTGAGTTTACACCACCCAGAGGTTTAACAGTGTCTTGATTGCGACAGCGCACACGTGTTGGATGAGATAAAGAGTGATACGGAAGCATCCGTATGGCAACTAATCTAGGTAAGGCGACCTAATGCTGAGCTCTAGTACAAGGTAGGCAAGCTATCCATGGTGGTACCCTGAGCAGGCTGCATCTCACTTAGATTTGTACAGTTGTTACCTTCGTAGAGTAACAGTGCACGGGTTAACAAATCTTTATTTTGAAGATCAGTGTGATACAGTATGTTTCGCTGAAGCCTCAGAGATGCGCATTGTGTGGGCTAAGGCAGGTAAACTCATGAAGAACATCACTCCATGCTGGTTGAAGCATCCTCCAGTGCGCTCTAGTGGACATTAACTGGCCTCTTGGTTCAGAAAATGGCGTGCCCTTTGCTTGCACGCGAGGAATGTCTTAAATAGGAAGGTTTTAAATTCTTATTAGTGTAGGGACAGTTGATGTTTCGTTGGAGAGAGTTTGTGAGTTTCTCTTGTAACGCTGTGAGTTTCCAGACATAGCACTTCAAAGCAGAGATGGAAGCCATGTTGGCATGGTTATGTGGAGTCTTCAGCTGGACCTCTTTGGATGTCCAGCAACCGCCTTGAAGAGACAGGACTTCTGTGGGGAATCAAAGTAGAGAGATGGGAAACCAGTTGATCAAGTCACTTTCATATGCAACTGTACAAATTCAATTTTTTCGGTCCTGCATTAGGTGGCAAGATTGGATACCTAAACAGGCTTATTTGTTAGTAAAAGAACAAGAATGAGAGCACTGTGGGAATATATTTTTCTTAACTGTCCACAAAAATATCTAATTGCATCAACCTTTGATGCAAAACTCAGAACAAGTAGTATATTAACTTGGACCCTTATGTTCAACAATGAGTAGCTGTATATTCAGGCGTACTGAAAACATCATGTTTTTTAAAACGTAACCTCATTCAACATTTATTAAAATTTTCCATATATTTTTTACAGTCCTTTCTAAACAATAAGATATCTGTGCTGTGAGCTACAGTACCTTTGTATTTCCAGTATGTGAGGATTTCACTGAGCCTGTGAACCTGAAATGCTTTGCTGTGGCATCAAGAGTTTCCTAATTGAAAGCCTACCAGCATTAATATTTAAGTTTTCCAAGAGATGCCATGGACCTCCGGAGGAGGATGTTGTTATGAAAGTCCAGTGGCTCAGTTTGAGGAGAGATGCAGAGACACGGAGCGGGTTGGTAGACGCATGCGTCAAAGCTTCATACCTTGGAGGCGTTTCTCTCCAGGATTAGTGGTGGTTATCAGAAGAATCCACAGCAGCACCTACGTTTTTAGGTCGAGCCTCGAGTAGCGCGCAGGCGCTGCTAGGCGAAGACTTTAAGTAAGGGGGTTTCAGAAGCAGTCCAAACGCTCGTGCGTCGTGGCTGGCCTTTTTCGGATGGTTACGCGCGGCACGCGCGGCACTAGCATCTGTTAGTAATTATTTTGCTCGCTTTTCGTGCGGTTATGCGCGGTACTAGCATCTGTTAGTAATTATCTCGCTCGTTCTCGTAATGTCAATAGTCTACAGCGCGTGAATACCCTCCCCCCTCCTCCCACTCCCTCCTCGTCAGCTTCATTTTCCTTTCACTTTCGCGCCGCGCAGCTGTGTCACTTTCACGGCCGCGCGGCTATCAGCTTCCTTTTTTTTTTTTTATTTAACTTTCAGCGCGAGGCGCGCGCACCACGCGCGTCGCCCCCCCCTCCTCCCCGCGCGTGCCTTCAAATGCTTGTTGTCCTTCTGGTCACGCCGTCTGGAAGTGTCCATCATGTCGGGTCTGGAGCGGCTTCCAACGAGTTGGCGGTAAGTTTGGCACCATGCCTCGTTGTCCCCGTGTGGGACACCCGGAGCCCCTAACGACCACATCTCGGTCAAATGCACCGTCCGGGCACAGGAGTTGGTCACAATACCTGGCTGGCATCCCATTGGGAGGAGAGGGCGGCCTTCTCCGGCCCAGCGTTGGGCCTGCCTTTGCCCCAGCTGCATGGTGCACACCGGGCTGCCGCATAGAGTGTCGCAGTAAGGTGGGGGCCTGCCCAATGGCCGAGGGGGCCTTGGGCTTACCTCGGCCTGGCACGACAGGGTGGTTACGGCTGCTCAGGTCCTGGGCCCCCGGAAGGTGCCACGAGGGGGCTGCGTGCCCGCCGCAGCTCCCTGAACGCGTCGCCCAGCAGTGTTTTGGGCGTACCGGGCGGCCGTTTGTCCTGTGACCGCCGGTATGTCTTGAAGAGGCTTGGCTTTGGCAGCGCACCAAACGCAACGCTGGGGTGGCACACAAGGTTGTGGGTCGATCGGGTGCGCGGCAACCCGACCGTACGGCTGATGCGGCGGGGCAGCAAGATTGCCCGGGCCCTCCCGTTTGGCCACAGAGTGTGGCAGCGCACAGTCCCAGCAAATCGGCAATGCTGGTTGGCATACTAGGTCGACTGGGTGCTCGGAAGGCACCCGACCGCATGGCCGACGCGAGGGGGCCGCAAGATGGATCGCGCCCTCCCGTCTGGCACCAGGTTTTTGGCCGTCCGATCCAGCAACTCGGCAATGCTGGGGGTGGCATACTAAGGCGACCGGGTGCTCGGCAAGGCAGCCGACCGCACGGCCGACAAAGGGGCCGTAAGAAGGATCGGGCCCTCCTGTCTGGCACCAGTTGTTGTTGGCGCACCTCCCCAGCAACACAGCAATGCTGGGGGCGGCATACAGGCCCCTAAGTGCATATGTTTCCCCACTCCCAAGTGGGAGCTGAATGAAGCACGCGTGCCACTGAGGGGTGGAGGCGCGTTGGGCACAGCATGTGTGATGAGTCTGGCAGGAGAAACATTTTATGTTAATTGAATTTAAAGGCAACTGTAGCCGAGTGAATTTGATTGTCAGCTGTGGTTACCGTCACGGGGTGCTGGGCACATCTCGAGCAGGAAACTAAGGCAATGAAGTTCTGCTTGTGTGGGGGGTGGGGGGAGATGTGGATTAATTTTCCTGTTATGTCTGCAGCTGAGTCGTCACCGTCCGCAGGAAGAACAAGCATTGGCATAGCCAATAGGTCTCGCCTTTGGGACCTTATAAGTGTTTAGCCATGCAACAGTTGCATAACTAAATACTTATAAGGTCCCAAAAGCGAGACCTATTGGCTATGCCAATGCTTGTTGCAGAGGTTCTCTGGTGACTTAGAAGATTCATCCCACTAGAGAGGAGGACTATGTGACAATAGACAAAGAGGCGCCGTTGGCAGTGCCGACGCGCCTCTCTGCTGCAACCACCTACACATCCATGTATGGAGAGAAGGCATGGCACAGGCAGGTCTTATTATGTAGACCAGGAGAGTCCACTGCATTCGTTTCCCAATGCATTAGTGTGAAGCTAGCTGTATGTTTTATGCATAGATAGTTCTCTTTAAAAGCTTTACTGTGGAAAGGCATCGCTCAGGCATCAACAACACAATGATTGCTTTATGCTATGAAGTGCTTTAGTTGGAACTTCTTAACTAAGAACACCTTTATACTTTAAGCGTATAAGAGACCCATTCCAGTGACATCATCTGGTGAGTAGCACTAAAGGTTTTATTATGTGACCCTCTTGCGTGTCATGTTGATGCAGAAAATCAAAAGCAAGAGTTGTTTGTGTAACAGAATTTGAGACTTGATGTTTTAATCCATTTTAAATTACCAGATTAGACGGACTGTTTATTTATCAGTTTACATGTTCATTGTAGGAAGTCTTCTGAGATCATATTTTGAAACCGTGAATGTTAAATTTATGTTAATAGGTGAGCTAGGTAATAAAGTACCTAAGTACCTAATTAAATGTTTTAATTTTAAATGGGTGCCTGAGATGAATACGTCACTTAGCGATTAGATATATTATCCATTGTATTTATTTTCCCTCAGAAGTAGGATATTATCGGAGATATGGGAAGATCTCTGCCTGTCTGACGCAATGCCTAAAGATATTTAGGTGGAGTGGAGGCTCACAAGAATTTAGGTCACCTTCGCAAGAGTAAGACCCACTACCACCCGTGCACCTTCTCTCCCCCCCCCCCCGCACCCCACCCGCCCCCCACCACCCCCACTGTGTGATCCTAGTTATGTTGTTTTTTAGGTCTCGGCCTGCACCAGCGCTTGCGCTGGTCTGGCCGAGAGTTTTAGTAAGCGGGTTTTGGAAGTGCAAACCCACTGGCTTTCGGCTGGCGACCAGCTTGCGTTCACGATGGCGTGCACGCGCGCAGCTGCCATCTGGGTTTCCTATCTCTTCCTCATTTCCTCGTCATGGCTCATTAACTCTCTGGACTCTGATGTTTCAATCGCAGCAGCAGCTCACATTACCAACTGACAGCCCTGGACTACAGTCACATGAAAAACAACAGCGATTAGCATTGAAATGCAAGCTTTTTTTGTCTAGTTAGAAATATTGCTTCGGTGGGTTGATTTCACCTTATATCGCTATTTGTTTTATATTGGGAGTCACAGCCTAATTACCAGTATTTTTGTCTCACTCTGTTTTTTTTTAAAAAATATTTATTCGCGCAAAGCACAAAGCAATATTTAAGGTTACTTTTTCCGCGTCACTTCTTCACTCTATTTAAACTCCACACCCCCACTCTTATTGTCTCTCTCCTTCTCTCTCTCTCCCCTCTCTAATTCTCTCTCTACTTAATTAACTCTCCCCTCTCTATCTTTTTTAGCCTTTCATTCTCTCACCCCTTTATCTGTTTCTCTTTCAAACTCCTTCATTCACTCTCTCTCCCCTTCTTTCTCTCTCTCTATCCCGCTCCCTCTTTATTCTATGTACACCCTTTCTCTCTCTTTCTCTCTCACCACCCTCTCTAATTGGGCATTATATCTTCACTCTATCTCTCACTCTGCAACACCACAGCATCACTCTGCAACACCACAGCATCACTCTGCAACACCACAGCATCACTCTGCAACACCACAGCATCACTCTGCAACACCACAGCATCACTCTGCAACACCACAGCATCACTCTGCAACACCACAGCATTACCACAGCATCAATCAGAGCCAGCACAGCATCACTCAGCACCAACACAACATCACTCAGTGCAACTACAGCATTACTCAGCACAACCACAGCATCACTTGGCGCCACACAGCATCACTCAGCGCCACCACAGCATCACTCGGTGCCGCAACAGCATCACTCAGCGCCGCCACAGCATCACTCAGCGCCGCCACAGCATCACTCAGCGCCGCCACAGCATCGCTCAGCGCCGCCACAGCATCGCTCAGCGCCGCCACAGCATCGCTCAGCGCCGCCACAGCATCGCTCAGCGCCGCCACAGCATCGCTCAGCGCCGCCACAGCATCGCTCAGCGCCGCCACAGCATCGCTCAGCGCCGCCACAGCATCGCTCAGCGCCGCCACAGCATCGCTCAGCGCCGCCACAGCATCGCTCAGCGCCGCCACAGCATCGCTCAGCGCCGCCACAGCATCGTTCAGGGCCGCCACAGCATCGTTCAGGGCCGCCACAGCATCGTTCAGGGCCGCCACAGCATCGTTCAGGGCCGCCACAGCATCGTTCAGGGCCGCCACAGCATCGTTCAGGGCCGCCACAGCATCGTTCAGGGTCGCCACAGCATCGTTCAGGGCCGCCACAGCATCGTTCAGGGCCGCCACAGCATCGTTCAGGGCCGCCACAGCATCGTTCAGGGCCGCCACAGCATCGCTCAGGGCCGCCACAGCATCGCTCATGGCCACCACAGCATCGCTCATGGCCTCCACAGCATCGCTCATGGCCTCCACAGCATCGCTCATGGCCTCCACAGCATCGCTCATGGCCACCACAGCATCACTCGGGGCCACCACAGCATCACTCGGGGCCACCACAGCATCACTCGGGGCCACCACAGCATCACTCGGGGCCACCACAGCATCACTCGGGGCCACCACAGCATCACTCGGGGCCACCACAGCATCACTCGGGGCCACCACAGCATCACTCGGGGCCACCACAGCATCACTCGGCGCCACCACAGCATCACTCGGGGCCACCACAGCATCACTCGGGGCCACCACAGCATCACTGGGGCCACCACAGCATCACTCGGGGCCACCACAGCATCATTCGGGGCCACCACAGCATCACTCGGGGCCACCACAGCATCACTCGGGGCCACCACAGCATCACTCGGGGCCACCACAGCATCACTCGGGGCCACCACAGCATCACTCGGGGCCACCACAGCATCACTCGGGGCCACCACAGCATCACTCGGGGCCACCACAGCATCACTCGGGGCCACCACAGCATCACTCGGGGCCACCACAGCATCACTCGGGGCCACCACAGCATCACTCGGGGCCACCACAGCATCACTCGGGGCCACCACAGCATCACTCGGGGCCACCACAGCATCACTCGGGGCCACCACAGCATCACTCGGGGCCACCACAGCATCACTCGGGGCCACCACAGCATCACTCGGGGCCACCACAGCATCACTCGGGGCCACCACAGCATCACTCGGGGCCACCACAGCATCACTCGGGGCCACCACAGCATCACTCGGGGCCACCACAGCATCACTCGGGGCCACCACAGCATCACTCGGGGCCACCACAGCATCACTCGGGGCCACCACAGCATCACTCGGGGCCACCACAGCATCACTCAGCGCCAAGACAATATCACTCAGCACCACCACAGCACCACAGCAGTATCACTCAGCACCACAGCAGTATCACTCAGCAAGACCTGAGTATCATTCAGCATCACCTCAGCATCGTCTCCGCAACAGTCACCACCACAACCACCACTACCACCTCTACCACCTCTACCACCTCAGCATCACTCAGCACCACCTCAGCCTGCTCTCGGAATCTGGCATCTGTTGATTCTCCCCTAGCGTCTGGCCGCTGCTAGTGTTATAATACAGGTACTAGTTCCCAATCTTCACCCTCCGATTGTTTATGCCCCCTCAAAAAAAAAGCTTTAACAAACAACCATTGCAATAGGCAGAAACAAGTTGCCAGCATTGCAAGAACAAAAGAAAACTGAGAATTTTTATTGTAAATACTTTTTTTAATATGGTCGTTCAGTTTTACATAATGCCTTCTTGGTCATATATAAAGTAACAAAAATGCTTCTGACACTTTTTTATTATAACTTTTCAGCATGCTGCACAGCAGCCACACTTCTCTACAGCACAGCTTGAAGACATTGGCAAAGTCAATAGCTCTGGCTAAACACTTATAAGGCCCCAAAGGCGAGACCTATTGGCTATGCCAATGCTTGTTTCATTTTCAGGCTGGACTCTAGACCATGGCCCACACCATGGATCCGTTTTCAGTAATTTTACAGTAGTAGGCCAGTGTAACACAAAGTGTATTTAAAGGTCGTTGTAGTTTGAGGATACTGGTCCGATCGATTCAGGTGTTTATTCATCATTGGGCCCGTTGGGGTTTGTACAAAGAAATGTAAGAAAGTGAAGAATGTACATTGTAAGAATTCAAAAACAACGATTATTCATAAGTAGGAAGATCAGAAGCTGTGAAAGGTGGAAAGGCAGTGCGAGGAGGAATGAGGGCGGTGGGTCAGGAGGATCATTGTGGGAGGAATGGATAGAATTAAGGGGAAGTTTGGAGAGGAATTTGTACCACTTTAACACGTTGGCATCTGTCTCCTCTTCTGGAGGGCATCTATCTGTCTGTGCACTCATTGTCACCCATGCATGAGAACCCCATGCATATTTACATCTACAATGCACCATGCCCAGCCTAATCGTCTATTGGCCGGAAATGTATGCAAGCGCTCAGAACACTAATAAACTCTGGCCGTGAGCAGGTGTTCGTTCACTGGTCGTGTAGTAATGTAAACTTCAGACACGGCCTTAGGTTCCAAAGAGGGAACAGTAAACCAAGCACCGTTCTCACAGGAGGCGATCAAATGGGGCGTGCAAAGCTGGACCGCAGTAACTTAGTGAACCTTCTCAAACTTGGGCAACAAAAAACCCTATTGAGCCTTAAAAAACAGGGGATACAAAATCCCACAAAACTGACTCTTTGACTAAGGGGTAAGTCAGTGGCTCAGGGGATGTCGCGGTTAATTCTCGGGGGAAGGGGCACATTTGGTGAGCTAGTTGTCCTATAGTTTAGAGGGTACACATTTTTCAGTTTTCGGATCTTGAGAATTTTGTCATCATCGTATAAATCTGCGGGTGGAATTCTAATTTCGCACACATTAATTTCTAATTGATGCAGCCTCCATAGGCTTCGCAGTGGAAACAGCCACGGCGTTTAATATTCAGTGAGCTATCTGCGTGAGAACGGTTATTGCAGCCTGGGGGTTTCCTTCTGTGTTTTTTCCCGAACTGAAGTTATTTGAAACTTTATTTGAAGAAGCGGGTTAGATCCCGAGGTCAGCGAGTCAAAGGGAGGCCAGACGTTTTGACGGATGAAAATGGCCCTTCAAGCTGTTTTGTTTTGTGCATTCATTCACAGGATTGTTTGCAGCGCTTCCAAGGCTATGAAAAATAGGAACAGAGTGAACGCATTTCCTCCTTCCTGACAAAGACACGACGCCTGCAGTTTACACCGGGACTATTGTTTATTTAATAACTTGACCGATCTGCTGAGGCGGCGTGCAACTCGGCGAGCAGAGCAAGTGTGATCTTGGTCGACTGGATCGGTTGTTCTCGTTAGGAAACATACAGTGGTCATAAAGTGTGCCATTTAATTAATGTTTCGCGACCACTTCAGTATTCTGGTAGCGTCAACTCTACTCCGCCAGGCGCTATTTTTGATTTTGACCATAAAGATGGCTAACGCATTTATTTAAGTGCTGTATGAAGGGCTGCGTGTCTTCTTCCACCCTCTTCGTAGCGCTATTTCAAAATAAGATGCTTGTATGTTTTATCTGCAGCGCCTCGATGCGACTTTTGCCACCCCAGTAATGAAACCCTCAGCTTTAACTCGTCACTTCTAACTCGGCACTGCTGGATTCCCATTAATATTCAGCGTACGTGATACACCCCACGGTGGAGGTGCAGTGGTGATGCACCCTCGGGTCACTGTGCAGTGGTGATGCACCTTAGGGTCATTGTGCAGTGGTGGTACACCCTAGGGTCACTGTGCAGTGGTGGTACACCCTAGGGTCACTGTGCAGTGGTGATGCACCCTAGGGTCACTGTGCAGTGGTGATACACCCTAGGGAAACAGAGCTGTGGTGATGCACCCTAGGGTGACTGTGCAGTGGTGATACACCCTAGGGAAGCGGAGCAGTGGTGATGCACCTTAGGGTGACTGTGCAGTGGTGATGCACCCTAGGGTGACTGTGCAGTGGTGATGCACCCTAGGGTCACTCTGCAGTTTTGATGCACCCTAGGGTCACTCTGCAGTGGTGATGCACCCTAGGGAAGCGGAGCAGTGGTGATGCACCTTAGGGTGACTGTGCAGTGGTGATGCACCCTAGGGTGACTGTGCAGTGGTGATACACCCTAGGGTGACTGTGCAGTGGTGATGCACCCCAGAATGACTGTGCAGTGGTGATGCACCCTACGGTGACTGTGCAGTGTTGTTGCACCCTAGGGCGACTGTAAAGTAGGGATATACCCAAGGGTAGCGGTGATCCCGCCTAGGGTGGCTGTGGGGTTGTGATGCATCCTAGGGTGGCGGTGCAGTGGTGATGCACACTAGGGTGGCAGTGCTATTGTGATACGTCCTGGGTGGCGGTGTAGTGGTGATGCACCCTGGGAATAGGGTGTCTGTGCAGTGGTGAGACACCCTAGGGTGGGGGTGCAGTGGTGAGGCACCCTAGGGTGGGGGTCCAGTAGTGATGCACCCTAGAGTGAGGGTGCACAGGTGATGCACCACAGGGTGTCGGTGCAGTAGTAATACACACTAGGGTGGGGGTGCAGTGGTGATACACACTAGGGTGGCAGTTTAATGGCGATGCACCCTAGGGTAGTGTTCAAGTGGTGATACCGCCTAGGGTGGCTGTGCAGTGGTGATGCAGCCTAGGGTGGCTGTGCAGTGTTGATGCACCCTAGGGTGGTGGTGCAGTGGTGTAACACACTAGGGTAGTGATGCAGTGGTGATACACACTAGGGTAGCGGTGCAGTGGTGATGCACCCTAGGGTGGGGGTGCAGTGGTGAGGCACCCTAGGGTGGGGGTGCAGTGGTGAGGCACCCTAGGGTGGGGGTCCAGTAGTGATGCACCCTAGAGTGAGGATGCCCCCTAGGGTGTCGGTGCAGTAGTAATACACACTAGGGTGGGGGTGCAGTGGTGATACACACTAGGGTGGCAGTTTAATGGCGATGCACCCTAGGGTAGTGTTCAAGTGGTGATACCGCCTAGGGTGGCTGTGCAGTGGTGATGCAGCCTAGGGTGGTGGTGCAGTGGTGAAAGACACTAGGGTAGCGATGCAGTGGTGATACACACTAGGGTAGCGGTGCAGTGGTGATGCACCCTAGGAGCAGTGGTGATGCACCCTAGGGTGGGGGTGCAGTGGTGATGCACCCTAGGGTGGGGGTGCAGTGGTGATGCACCCTTGGGTGGGGGTGCAGTGGTGATGCACCCTAGGGTGGGGGTGCAGTGGTGATTCACCCTAGGGTGGGGGTGCAGTGGTGATGCACCCTAGGTTGGGGGTGCAGTGGTGATGCACCCTAGGGTGGGGGTGCAGTGGTGATGCAACCTAGGGTGGGGGTGCAGTAGTGATACACACTAGGGTGGCAGTTTAATGGTGATACACCCTACAGTGGCTATAAACCCTAGGGTGGCAGTGCGGTGGTGACAGGCTCGAGGTGGCGGTGCAGTGATGATGCACACTAGGGTAGCAGGGCAATGGTGATGCACCGTAGGGTGGTGCAGTGGTGATGCACCGTAGGATGGTGCAGTGGTGATGCACCGTGGGGTGGTGCCGTGGTGATGCACCGTAGGGTGGTGCAGTGACGATGCACCGTAGGGTGGTGCATGCAGTGGTGATGCACCGTAGGGTGGTGCAGTGGTGATACACACTAGGGTGGCAGTGCAATGGTGATACACACTAGGGTAGCAGTGCAATGGTGATGCACCCTACGGTGGTGATGCAGTGGTGATACTCTCGAGGTGGTGGTGCAGTAGTGATGCACCCTAGGGTGGTGATGCAGTAGTGATGCACCCTAGGGTGATGCAGTGGTAATACACACTAGGGTGCCAGTGCAATGGGGATAAGACCCTATAGTGGCGATGCAGTGGTGACACGCTCGAGGTGGCGGTGCAGTAATGATACACCCTAGGGTGGCGATGCAGTGGTGGTGGTAAGTACTGCTCCCCTTGTTCCTGCAGTGAAACAATGCACACATGCCTAAATAGTCACAATAACAGTCCTCTTTCAAATAACTAACATCACAAACTGAATAACATTGATTACTTTGATAGAAAGTGTCTTAATTAACCAGCTCGATGCGCTTAGAAGGATGCATTGGCTCTGCTGGGCTGTGTACCTGTGACCAGCTGGCCACACGCATAGCTAGCGCTCTGTGGAATAATGCTCAGGCTGCTGACATGGTTTAAATGATAGCTTCATTCAATGTGGTTTTTGGGTCTGGCTAAAGAACACCTTTTCTGTTTAGCCATGGTAATTAATTTACATCAAAAGAAGTTGAGTACAAGTGCTTCAAGCAAGAGTTGTTCTCAGGTTCCCGTTGTTGCTTGTTCTGGTTTTCAGATCGCTAGCTCCTTTTGCTGGTGTGAAGCATGTTCAACAGGTGAGCTATCCGCATGCACACCTGAGAAAGTTTTTCTGAGATACTCCGTCCTGTGAGCGCTAACCCAGAACAAAACATGTCAACCTATGGATAATTAGACCACAGACTGCACTGACAGTAAGTAACCCGCACACTGCAACTCTTGTTCACCTCTGTAAGAAACCTACTCCTGGCAAAGGTTCCATCGTCGACTGTACTATCTCTATGCAAGACGATGTCCAAACTCTAGATTCAGTCCTATTGGACTGCTCTGACCCGCTTTGTTATCCTCTTCTTCATGTCCATCCCCACAAATGCCACCAGTTCTCAAACCAAGATCGAATACTCCTGGTGCAGCGACTGCTGGTAACTTGTCGTACCACTTCACCCCTGCTACCCTCCTCTCTGTTCCGAACTACTAACCTCTCTGATAAATTCAGTTCTTCCGTTGAAGCAATTGTCAACGAGATCAACCCCTTCTCCAAGAAAACTTGCACAGAAACACAACCTCTTGTTGAGTCTCGTCCTTCTTTTCAAGAGTTGCTAGGTCAGATGGGCTGAAAAATGATGATCAAACAAAACTCCTTTTGTCACTCACCCAGTTCAAACTAAAAGGGTAACTTTACAAATCCTCCATCCTCTCGGCTAAAGCTGCAAGCCTCAACTCTGAAATGAATCTCTCCTGTAACAGATCGAAGTGAAAAATGGTTACAAATCATTTTTACTTGCAAATCTGTGCATCCTGCCCTCTGGGCCTGACGCTTCTGGATTTAACAAATTGTCACCTTTAATTGACAACAGACACAGTCAGGCAGGAGTTTGACATGTCCAATAGTATCTCTTCAACTTGGGCGGAAGTCTCGGAAATCCTTCCCCCTTCAAACTTCCACCCTCCCTCTGATTCCGATTGCCTTTCAAACAATAAACTAATCTAATCGTGGAATCCATTCTCCCTCATTTCCAAGGAAACACTTCTCTCAGCTGTGTCTAATGCCAAACTCCCCTTGTACTCTGCCGTTCCAGTCCCTCCTACCAGTACTAAAGGCCTTGTTCAGGTATTTCTTCCTTTTTGGTGTGCCCTTACTAATTTGTTTCAGCAGAATGACATTGCACCAAAATGGCTTATAACTTCAGTATCCTTTCAAATGATAAAACATAGCCAAGAGAGTGACCTATTGGGCATGCTTTAGTCTGACTAGGGATGGGCAGAACTTGCGGAGGTACCTAAAAACTCAGTGAGATTCCACAGAGTTCCGCAAGTGCGTAATTCGGTACATTGTGCTGCTCGTGCTGATTTTTAGTGCTGGGGGCTTGTCTCGTGCTGTAAAATCAGCGTGAACGGCACCACACGGTGCGGCAGAGGGTGATGCTGCTTTCTGCCTCTTGAGTAGATTTTCTACTTGAGCAGCAGTTTTCTCAACACGAGCGGCAGCGTTCTCAACGCAAGCAGTAGCAACCTGCTTCAACCCTCCCCCCACCCCACCCGCCACCCCAGCATTGAGAAATTTTGCCGGGAAGTGGTGTACAGCTCCATTTTCTCACTTGTGCTCACAAACTTAACGTTGGCTAGCCACGTGCGAGCAAAAACTCAGCCATGCAGCGGTTGGTGGAGTTTTTACGGGAGTGGGCATAACTCCACGAATTCCGCCGGAGGAGCGGAGTTTATCGCTCACCTTTAATTCTGACCTTTGTGCCTGCCACAGTCCTCGGCACCTTCAAAAAAGACTACCTGTGCCTCCTTATATTACTAGACTTAACTGTGAAATTTTTCTTAGTCTTTTTATGTGTTTTATTGCTGAATTAACACTTGTCGTCGTTGCAGCATTACATTCATATTTCACCACTTTTCCTTTATCTGGTGCTTACATTTTCACATTTAATTTATTGCCCCCAACCGTAGCTCTCCCCTTCCTCTACTTTATTCCCCACTCCCCCTCTACCAGGTACCCAGTTAATTGTAAATTAATTCAGATCACTATACAGTTCTACGCTGTCCGTGGTGTCCACTATTATGTGTATGCCTACTTGGGACAATTTCCCCTTTGTTTCTTTGAACTCTTTACTTTCTATTTGTTTGTCCTTCTGTAGTCATTGGGCTTTCTGACTCATGCAGGTCGAACAGCTGGAAATCTCACAACTTTGGAAGCAAGAAACACAAATGTTTTAGTCTGCTGAAATAGTGCAACATCGCAGCCCCCTCCTTTGAGAATATATATTACTTGTTAATTTCTCTAGTGTGAGTACATACCATAATCTGAGAAACCATTGGGCTACACATGCTGCCTCCTTTCTATTTCCACCACTAGTATTGAGTGGTTTGATGCTCTTAACATGTGGTAGATCAGCAAACTTTCACTCTGTGGCATTTCTTCAAAGTTGCATGCCGCAATCCCCAAATGACCACGGATGGGTCCATCGGGACAGGGAATCACACAATCCCTTTGATGTGACTCCGTATTTCGTTCAAGATGTCTGTATCGTATTACACTGCCACCATGTGTGTAGAAAGAAGCCCTCTTGGTCCCTGCATCTCCAGCAGAGTTCAGAGGTCGCGAGGTAAATGCAATGTCAGCATGAATGAGTCCTGTATCATTGTACATTATCTTAAATGCTGTTTCTCTTTGAGATCTATTTCTGAATGTCTTGGTAATAGCCGATCACAGTGACTACCACTCCTTTTCAGATATACAGCTAATTTGGAGCAATTTATATCTACTCTACATGGGACCTCTTGACCATGCGTGTTTTTGTATCGGCTTCTTGAAATGAGCGAGGTCCCTGATGGCAGCTCCTGTATAAAGCCCAGTGCTTGAGCTGGCAGAATCGGGCCCGATCATCATGTGGAACTCCACATTTTCCTTGCATTCCTTAAATTATTCAATTTTCGCTGGTGAACCTGTCTCCTAGGGTTCTACACTTCGCCCTGCTCCTACTTTTGGGATGTTGAAGTACTGTTTGCTGATGTGCAATCTGGATTGTGATGTATGAGAAGATTGTTGTGTTGTTAAACTCCCATTTACTGCTATTTAGTCCCACACTTGTAGACTTGCTTTAACATGGTATGCCAGATGCACGTTTCAAGGGCTATGTTTCTGCAGCCACAGCAGGTCCCACAGAGTTCGCCCAGCTACAGCTCTATCCATAAACATCAATTTCTTTTCAGTTTCTATGGCTGCCCATTCAGCAATTATTCGCAAATGAGCTGCTCTGTAATATTGAGTGAAATTATGACATGCCACTCCTCCCTATTACCTCGGTACCATCAATATGTTCTTAGGTAATCGTGTTTCCTCTCCCCTCGCCCATCCCACCCAGACAAATGCCAGCTTGGAGACCTATTGAATGCTTATACTATATTAACTTGTTAAATCATTAATTACATATTTTTCCGTTCTGTATGGTACAAATTGAGTCACGTAGCCGGTGGGAGAGATGACAAGAGTTGTCTCAACCTTGTTGATTCGCCTCCAGATTTCTTATAATTCTCACACAGTGAACACCTGTTTCGCCCCCTTGGTGCATGTAGGCCTGGAGCTTTTTCAAGGCTTGTAATAAAATAAAAATACAGGTCCTGCTTAGTTGGATGTATGGTGCAAAGCTCCCCAACCACAAACGGGTGGACATTTCCTCTACGACCAGGAAGGAGCCACGGATATGCTATCCTCCACTGCCAAATGCACAGGAACTATTATCCACTCACAGTACTTTCTATTTGGACACTGTTTACACTCATGTTCCCAGACGTCATTCCATACGCCTAACTAACTTGAGAAGCTTAAATACTTTCTCTCCTTCCATGGTCTGAAGCTGGCAGTGGATGCTTTGGTTATCTCCTGTCTGGACTATGGTTTCGTCCTTGCTTCAGCAAATTTTCCCACTAATGCTAAACGAGGCATGGCAAGCCCAGTAGGTGCAGGTTTAAGGTGCTAAATCTTGTAACGTTAACACATGCAAGTGTAATTAAGAGGAGAAAGCCAGCAGGAGTGGGCATAGAGAGATATATTTGTAAAGTAGTTCTTCATGCAGTGTAGGGAAAGCACTGGTTTGGAGTTGGAAGGATGCACCCAAACAGCCAATAGCATTATGAGAGAGCTTTGTGCTCCACTGGTCTGAGCCGAGATGTAATATATAGTGATTTAGTGAACTCGCAGTATAGGTCAATGTTTCAGTTGGTCATCTGGGACCCACGTAGGGACATTGTGATTGTCACAAGAAACTAGCATTATGATTTTCATTTTGCTATCATGTAATTCTTGCTAACACATTAGTTGCGCCATCATTTCAGTAATTTATAATGTATGTTGAATCATGGGTATAATATTGAGTGTGTTATTTATCATTTAAATAAACATGGAAACCAACTATAGTACTCACTGCAATGAATGAAATTGAATTTCTATATGTCTTTTTATGTTCTAAGATGGCGACTGCATTAAGGGAGCAAGTGACTCGCCTGGAGTAGTCCTTCTTTGATTATGAGCTCTCAGCCTCATCCAATGAATTTGCTTGTATTGTATACTGAAATGAACTTTGCTGCACGAAATGCCGACATTAATAAAAGCGTTTGCTGAAACGCGTCTGCTTTCCTACACGTTCTAATAAATGAACGATTCACCTACCCGAGAGTGCTGGTCTTCTTTGGTAGTTGACTATATATATATATATATATATATATATATATATATATATATATATATATATATATATATATATATTGAAAGGTTTTCCACGCTCGGAGAGCAGAAGAAAGAAAAGCCGCACTCAAGATTTCGTTAAGGAGATGAAAAATTTAATGACTCGACGCGTTTCGACAACACAGGTCTTTGTCAGAGAGTCAATCAATATATATATTTGTATTCTATTTTTTTATTTTACTTTTTTTTTACTGGAAAAAACAAAGATTATAGTAACGTTATAGTTAGGTGAATATATATGTATACCTGACGACCTTATACAAAAACTTCAAAAGGTACAGAACATGGCCATTCGCCTACTGTTTAACTGCCAAAATGCACCTCGCTATCCCACTACCGCAGCCAGCTACAATGGCTTCCAGTGAAGGTTATCTTCAAAGGACGGACAGTAGCACACACAGACAGGACTGGCCCCAAATACCTACAGGACAGACCGACACACTACTGTCCTAATAGACCCTTAAGATCTCATTCAGCCCACCTGCTATGTATCCCTCCTACCAGACGAAAGAAATGGGGCGGCTCAGTCTACTCAGTTGTAGCAACAAAACGTTGGAATGCTCTCCCGGTAGCTCTGAGAAGCATCCAGGATATTGGGATCTTCCATAAACATCTGAAAACCCACCTGTTCGAAGACTAAGTTGATCCCCATGCTGCTAGTTCCAAGCGCCGTGACACTCTAGCAGTAGCCGCGCGCTCTACAGAGCCCACCATTTATTCATTCTTTGTAAATGCTGCTGTGTGTTTTGCCTATGTGCTCGTAGCTAACTACTACCTTGTGTTCTTTACCTGTTTACTTGCTTAGTTCCTGGTGATGCATCATGTTATTTACTCCCCCCAACTCCTAATTCTATTGTCTGTGGTCTTTGGGAGGGACACTGGTGCCCAGGTCCCCCACCGGTAAAGCGCCTGGTGAAGGCGCTGTGTAGTCCCACACACCCACACTGAGACCCATCGGCCAACTCCAGTGAAGACTAAATTGGTTTCACCCTTCCAGATCCCACCCGGTTTTGTTGTTCTCATTCAAGATGTACTTTGCCTGCTACAGTAACCCAGTCACTAATTACACTCTATTATTTTCAGTCCACTTACCCCTTGCAATCTCTCGTTTCCATCAACCCTCTTTCACATCCTATTCATATTTTGCTTGCACCGAAAATGGCTTCTGTGACGCTATGTACGTCATATGAATATATTAATATAGAGCATAACATTGGCGTTCTGTAATCTGTTTCCGAAGAAAGGCAACACAGGGAAGGGACGCCATTCCTTTACTCGGGATTTTGTTCAAATGAAAGAGCTAGGGTTAGAACCCTTGTTACCTGGTATCAAAATCGGTAATGTAGTCCCTAGACTGCCCACCTGTGACTCTTGCTAAGCATAATAATGCATCATTAAATCTCATCATGCAGCAAAGGTTGTGAGCTGAGTTACAGTTTTGGCTCCCTAATAGCTGGTTACATAAAATGTTATTTTTTTCGGTTCAGGACACTTGAGCGCGTAAACTTTTAATTACAGTAGCGCGTTTTTGCAGGGATGTGAAAGCACTTATTCTGACTTGTGTAAACATTTGCACTCTGCTTAATTTGCATGGCGCTCTTAACTTTGGTGTGATTGGCCGGTCGGTGGGGAGTTGATTTATATTAAAGAAGACCGACTTTGTTGGGTGTTTTCGAGATCTAAAGCAGGAAGGAACTAGGCGATATTTCCTGTCGGGCTTTTGGTTTTCGTGAAGCCAGACTGCGAAATGGCTGGCCTGAAACCCGAGCACAATGCGCCTGTTGTCAATGCCCGGGCCCTGGAATGTGTGCCCGCCTTAGACATGTCAGCCTGTGGTTTGTTTAGACATAGCTAATACCTCAACACCCATTGGCTGCGAGGAGAGTGAGTGAGTGTGTTCCCTCGTGTCTCTAGGGCGCTTGTGAAGCTACAGCTGAACAATTTGTTTACATGCATGAATTTCTAGTGAATGCCGGGCAGTAGGAAGTTTAACGAGATTCATTCACCACACGTCTGCCAAAAGCTGACAACAGGATTCTTTTTCTAGGCGCACATTTCGGCAAATATGAGTTTGATTATTTTTGTAGATTCACCCTTTCGCCGTATATAATGTTAATTGTTTTCGTAGATGCAGCTTTCCGTCGAATACTGTTTTAATTGTGTTGATCTATATTCGTATATGCATCAGTGTGGTGAATAACACAGCGTTTTATTAGCCGAAATGTTGCACCAGGACTGCCTTAAGATCTGGTGGCGCCCCGTGCGATAAACTTTATTAGCGCACTCTCCACCTCGCAGTGACCACCTTCTCCACGGATTGCCTCACTACCATCCTCATGGTGCTCCTTTGTCACATTTATTTACTGGATAATGCTACTCATACCTGTGTGGAGTGTCACAGCACAATACATTACAAACATATTATACAGAGACAATGACTCATACAAGTGCGTAAATCAATGTACAGGAAATACCACTTGAGAGATTGAGCACTAAATGGTTTAGGAGTCGTGTCATCCTTGTAGGTATTGTATGTTAAGAGTTGTTCGATATGGAGAAATTAAGGGGGCAGATTTACTAAGGGCCTGATTGTGAGTTCAGCGGAATGGTCCCGCCGTCGCTTTTTCGCCAGTCTTCCCGCCCATTGCTGTGGAGGGCGGACCGCCCAATTATGATCTTGGCGGTAACCCAGGTACAAGACTTCCGCAGTCCCGCCGGCACCGCCAAGACTCCTGCTCCCACATCAATGTCCGGAGAGCCAGAGGTGGGCCTAGGAGGCTGCCCCGCCAAGCTTCCCGCCGTCCAGATTACGATATGCCTTTCCGTCGAGCTTTTCCTGACGGGGACATCGCCATGCGCAACTCGGCGGAAAGATAGGAAAAAAGGTGCATACTCACCTTTTTTTGGGGTCCCACTTCGGAATCCGCGTCGGACGCCATTGTCCAGGTCCTTCCTGTGCTACTGCCCCCAGACCATGTCGCTCAGCAACCCCATTGTCCCCAGAATCGAAGGTAGGCTTCTCTGTCACTTCTCCTATGTGGTGTGTGCTGACAGTTACTTTTGGCTCGTGTTATTTTACATCAACAAAACAGACAGTACACATAACCTACATGTACATTACAATGCATACACAACATATATATGTATTTTTGGATATTGACACGTAGTACTTGCCTATCTTTACAGCAGCGACGCGTCATCCGTTAGTACACCGCCGGCAAGAGACCGCCAGCCCATCGGGAACATCCAAATAGGCTCCGCGGTACACTGCCAGACTGATGGCAGCAGAGTACTCCAGCCGCAACATCTTAATACAGCGGGTGGGAATGCCTTCAGGTCGGCGGAGTACTCTGTCCCGCTGTCGCGGCGGGATGGAGGTAAGACTGCCAAGCTCCTAATCAGGCAGTTTTTACTCAGTGTAGTAACCAAAATTACTGCTTGTTGTGCGAAAAGTCAAGAGCACAACAGCATGCACCACATCTTCTAAGATCTTTCCTCTGATACTGGCATACCTTAGGCTGCCTTGCACCAATACACACACCCTCGCAGCGTGCAACGGTGTGTGAATAATGTTAAGCATATATTTTCTATGCTTTGACAAACTTTACCACTTTGTATCTGTGTTGTACAAATAAACAGAAAATAAATCTTTTCTCTAGCTTTATGCCTTCCTTGAGGAGGTGTAATTTTTGGATGCAAATCCCTTTCTACCACAGTTAGTAGAGCGGGATTTATGTCGAAATCTATTAGTGGTTGCATGGGAACGTTCATATGCCACCTATGGTGCATCTCCTTGACGCAAAGTAGCTTATGAGTCAAAACTACTAGACAAATCACAAATCTCTCTAAGTGCATTAGCCACCAAAGTTGTCATGCGGTGGTTGTTATTATTTACTGGAAAATGCCAGGCACACAAAGATCTATGCAGGATGCTCTAATCTCGCTTTGGCCTGTCATGCAAAGGGAACCCCCTTGAGCTTAACGACCGGTGCATTTGCACCGGTCGCACCACCCTAAAGCCTGCACTTGTCGAATTTCTCATTTCCTTTGCTTTTTTTTCTCATTGGCATTCACCTCAATAAATAAAGATTTTTAAAACTTGAGGAGTTGGGCTAATCAGATATGGATTTGTTTTAAAATGTTAATGTTTGTAGCAGTCCGTCCTGCATTGTAAATTGGTGGTGGGCGTAAATTCAAGGACACTGTACCAGAGAGTAATATGCAAGCAATGTTTTTATTTTAAGGGTAGGCTAAGGAAATAATGAAGGAAAACAGCATGTTTGCCATCAATTGTCAGCCTTTTACTGCTTCAGCTGCTCGGTACTGCTCACTGGTAAGTGATGCAAAAGCAGACCCTAGTATTCACCATCATCTTCATTACCTTTACTTCTAGTACATGGTACAAACATAGAGCCTTTGTATAATAGTGCAAGGGTATAATATTTCGGTTTCATATACAGAATAGTTTACCTTTGTTAAGTATGTTTGTATGTGTGGTATTTTCGGATGGTCATGGTTTGTTTTTGCTTCATTAGGTCTGGTGCTAACCAAGACCGTATGATTTTACTTAAATTATTTATATAATATACTTACTTCGAGCGGTTTTTAGCCAGCCGTCTTCATCGATTGGTTTGCTATTGAGTCACTCACGTTTTTCTTCTGCACACTACAGCTTGGGGCAGGGAATTTTGCCCACTTCACTCATTGGCTAACTTCTTTGTGAGTTACAACAGTCTCCCGTTTGCCTTTCCAAGGAGCACATCCACACACAAAGTGTTTTCCTTCAGTGCCAGTGGCTACTATGGTAATGTGTGCTTTTTGAGACTAAAAAACCTTTTGCTTTTAGCCACTTTTATTTTTTTTAGATTATGGAGGACCAAGCAGTTCCTAATAAAAAGTTTACAACAAAAAAAACAACCCTTGACAAAGCTAAAAGGCTGGAATCCACCACCAGACCTATGCGCATTGCCATTGCTTGTAGTTGGGTCCAGCGTTTGCTACCATTTTAACAGTTAAAAAACAAAAGGAGTTGGCCAAGGGGATCAGAGTTGCACACCTATAAGAGTAGCTATAGTAAAAATAAATGTTTATGTATATGAATTCCCTTTGTTTCTACATAGCCAAGTGGTGCTTACTGTTGAGGCATCCGGCTACTCACAGTTGCAACGAAAGTGACTGGAAAGTACTCGATGTCTCTCTTTCCTTGCGTAATCTGAGACATCGAGTAAAAACAGTAGCGAAATCTTATCACCAAATCCCTTGTATAAATGAAGGTGATTTCTCCTATTTGGAGGAAGTAAACAACCCACAACATAGGTTTATCCTTTTAGGATTTCGCACCAACTTGATTTCCCTGATGTTGGCCTTTCCAGTTGGAATGTATTGTCATAGTGATCTGGACCAATGCCCCTGTGATAACCAGTCAACGCAATCTGATCTTCATCTTTGCTTTTCTGTAAATATTACAGAGACCAGAGACTTAGATACATTGTACCTCTCCTAAAGCGACACGATTTTAGCCAATGTCGAATTGCTCTTTTTTTTATGAAGAAGCTCTGTGATCCCTATGTTTGCTATTGTATAGCTTCCTTTTTATCGGCCTGCCCGAGCAAAATATGTTATTTAGCCTCCCACAAAGATCTTTGCTAACAGGAAGGTTAATCTCGTCTCTTAGGGCTGAGTTTTTTTATCAGTAATAAACTAGATAACATTATTCTTGTTTTTAACTGTGTAAATATAAATGGATATAGTCTGAAATATTTCAGACTATATCAGAATTAGGAAAGCACAAATGAAGCACTTTTTTTCATTCTGAGGTGTAAAAGAAACAAATATTTTATTACGATCAAAACAAATCAATACACTTGGTGATGCCATTTCCACACATTATCATTTGTGCACTGTATAGTTGTATCAGTGAAGCTGTGTGTGCAAATGTATTGGTCATTTTAATTGAAAATTTGTTGTTTGTAATGGCAGTGTGGTATCACACCATGTATACTCCACTCTACGCAACTTTACTCCATGACACTCTACTCCACTTTATGCCAGTCCACTCTACAACTCTACTCCACAACACACAACAGTACTTTACTCCCCTCTACGCTATGCCAGTCCACTCCAGTCTACTCCACTGTACGACACTCCACTCTACTCTAAGCCACTTTACACTACGCCGCTCTACTCTCAACCACTCCACTCCACACTATATGCCTCTCTACTCCACGAGACTCCACTCTTCGACACTCAGCTCTTCGACACTCTACTCCATTCCACTCTGACACTCTACTCCACTTTACACTAGTCTGGCACTCCACACCATGACACTCCACTCTACAACTCTCCATAACACTGGACGCCACTCTACGCCAAACCACTCTACGCCACACCACTCTATGCCTTTCCACTCTGACACTGTTCTCCACTCTACAAGATTTTACTTCACACCATGTTAGCCACTCTGCCATTCCACTGTACAACACCCTAATCCACTCTATGCCACAACACACTGTTCCCCTGTACTCCACTCTACATCCCTCCACTCTACGAAACTCCAAGACCCTCTACACTTCCAGTCTCCTCTATGCCACAAACTTTTAATCATGCTGAACAGCAGTCACGCAGGTGTACAACGTGGCGGAAATTCATTGACAATGCCAGTAGGTTTTTCAAAGGCAAGACCTATTGGCTTTGCCAATGCTTCTTTATATTGTAGAGAGCCCAGCAGCTCCCCGAACAATAAAGTTTTACAAAAACAGGATTCAACATAACCTAGCCAAAAGGCTGGCAGCCCAAACCAGACCTATTGGTGTGCCATTGCTCGTTTTCATTTATGTGCATCCCTTTAAGTGCCTGTCTGTGGGCAGTTTCGGTATTTCAAAAACAAACAGTCCCTTGCATAGCTGTAAACTCACATTTTTGTCCAGCCTTGAAAGGAATGGACTGGTTTATGCCACGACCATGTTGAAAAACATGAGAAATGATATCTGTGTGTACCAAAGCTGGTGTAAGCTGTGCTGAAGACTGCTCGTGGCGGAGAGCTGTGATTCCGTAATTGGAGGCTACATGCGGATTGATCCCTCAGCCCATCTTCAAATGGAGTCGAAGAGCGGCAGGTGACTCCGCGCGGCCGCCCTTCTGCTTCCGGCCGCCGCGGGTACGGAATATGCAACACTAAAGCACAATATATGATTATACATGTCGAACATAACATACCAGAAAAACATATCATAGTGTTGTTGCCTGCTAGGCTGTAGAGGAAAACACTGGCCTCCGGTTTAGCCACGGTAAGCAGCGCGATTAATCTGCCCTCCCCGGGAGCTTTTCGGTTCATGCACAATTACAAATTAATCACTGAAAAGAAGTTAATCCATTCTCAGCTCTAAAAGATTGTTGTGCACTGCGTATGTCGATAGGGAGCAAAGCTCGGATTTGACCTGCGTTTGTCAGGAGTGACCTGGGGGGGGAAGTACCCTCACGGTAAACGGGCCCCCTGCGCATGCGCACTCCGGTTGGAGGGCGGGCGTACGGGGGCGACCTGGGGGGGGGGGGGGAGAAGTACCCTCACGGTAAACGGGCCCCCTGCGCATGCGCACTCCGGTTGGAGGGCGGGCATAAGGGCGTACGGGGGCGACCTGGGGGGGGGGGGGAAGTACCCTCACGGTAAACGGGCCCCCTGCGCATGTGCACTCCGTTTGAGTGCGTGCCTAATTGGATAAGGATCTGGCGCCAGTTAATGACCTCGCCGTAGGCTCAAAATAGGGATACGCTGAAAAATGGAATGTTATTGTTATGATTATTGAATTATGGAATGTTTAGATTCGGATAGGACTATATATTACGTTTTGAAGCCTCCAAAGAAGACAGTAAACGCGAGCAACGTCTTGTTTGTGGTCAGTGTGTGTGCTCTGTTTTTCTAAAGCTGTTTAAAAATATACCCTCCTAATTTTACCTAGTCATTTGCATTCGACCGCACCACATGTCTGTGTAATGCCATTCTCCCTTCTAAATTGGCTTTATCCTCTCCGTGTAATGGCTGCCCGAACCACTGCAGTTGTATGGTGATGTGGTGTCACTGGCATAGAAGGAACATGCCAGGGTCTCCTGCAGAGCCAACAGAAAGCTTTACACGTGTAGGCCAAGGATTCACTGCTGGTCCAGGTGTCTGCAGACCCACAGGAAGGTGCTGTTTGGGTAACATGCCTAACGCAGATGGTCTCTGTCTGGGTGCAGAGTCCCACCACGTCACGTGCGACTGACAAGCAGGCTCCAGCACTGTTTGGCATATTTGTATTGGCAGCCTCCCCTGAAAGACACTGCCAAAGGATTAAAATGCCTCCAGATGAGACCTGACCCGTTACTGCCTGTGCTGTGCTTTTTCTGTGGCCCTGCAAATGCACACTTGGTGTGTATGTAACAAAAGGAAACTTGGAGATAATATTGTTTTGAAATGCCATGAATGATCACCTTCTCATAATCCCTAATAAACGTCTGTAGGAGACGTGGCCTCCTTCTAATGCTTTGGCTGTGGAATTGTACCCAAAACTCTATCTCTGCGTATTTCAATTTCCTTACACGTTAATGAATGACTTGGTGCTTGAATTCTGATGGATGCTTCTAACTATAGATTCCTCATCTTCCCCACTTGCCAGACTGGATCTGGATACCTTTTCCTGCAACAGCTCCCACATGCTGTTTGGTGGTGCCCTCGGACTCCGCAGCAGCCCTGCCCCACCTTCAAAAGTTATGATGCAGAGCTGTAAATAGGCGCCACAGCTGTGCACAAATGTCAGTTCCTTTTTTTGTGCACACTTCGATGCAGACCCAAAGCTCCCCATCTGAATTTTTAATTGGTTTTCACTGACTCCCTAAATATCTACTAATGACAGTGTACATAGGAATAATGCCCAAGCCAAAGACTGCAGGTATTAAACTGTGCTGCACCTTTCGAAAACTGATATCTGTCTCAGATCTGCACAACATCTGCCTTTCAAGCATGAAATAAAGTCCTAAGATAAGGGCTTCCGATACAGTTTGAGGCTATCCGAGAGCGTGAAGTGAAGCTGTACATGATGGAGTACAAAAAGCTAGGTCGGTTACATTAGAAGTCCCAGGCACGCTCCAGATCTAAGTCTCCGTCCCTGCCCTTGAGTAAGTCCAAGATGAAGTTGAAAGACAAGTCTTGACTCAAGCACAAAAAATTCTAAACAGCCCTCCTCCCATTCCTCCTCCCGTTCCAGGGAGAGGTTGCACAGTTGGCATTGCAGGACTTGGCTCTTCTGCTATTGTCAGACTCTGATTTAATCTCACAATTTAAGCCAACGCACCTCAAATTTCTTGGGCCATCATTGACACTGAAGTGGGGAGAGATGCTGTAGCTTTTTCTGGTGATTCTGGGTCCACCGGAGCACCTTCAGGTCCCATGGATCTGCAGGGGCATCCAGGTGGACTTCAGCTAGCTTTGTCCCTTCTTAGTGCCAACTGATCCTGCTAAGCCCACACCTAGCCGTGCCTCCACACCTTTGCCGAAGCCTATGCCAGTTCAGGGCAGGTTCTAGATCTGACCCTGATGCCAATTTCGTATCTGGAATAGAGTTCAACCAGATCTTGACTGATCTCACACCATGAAATCACCAAAGGCCAGCATTTAGTATGGGAAGACTCCTTACTGTGCTTTTGCCTCAACGCATGTACTACT
Source organism: Calotriton arnoldi (assembly GCA_963921515.1). Taxonomy (NCBI): domain Eukaryota; kingdom Metazoa; phylum Chordata; class Amphibia; order Caudata; family Salamandridae; genus Calotriton; species Calotriton arnoldi. The sequence continues at coordinate 687,406 of CAWUFW010006926.1, read as the reverse complement.
GTTAGCTAAAGGCTATTTTTTGGATATGATTCTGTTGCTGTACAGAACATTCAGCATGCTCCCTATGATGAAGGCGATGATGAGGGGGCAGACAATTTGCTCCTCCTCATTACACTTAGACCTACAAAATGCTAGTGGTTTTTACACCTCGCAGGAGACTGGTTGGACTCGCCATTTGGACCCCCTACTGAAGAGAGCACCTCTTTGTGGTGGTAGTTTGATCAAAAACCCCTACGACAACTTCGTCGGCCATCCACCTAACACCACAGCCGGCCCCCCGCCCTCCAGAGAGACCAGCCAGCCCACCATCTCCAACTGGACTCCGATCACGACCGAAGACACCGCCTCGACCATGAAAGGCATCCACTCGGGGGGGGCCCCACCGACCCCTGCCCTCCTCACATCTACCACAGAGCCGCGGCTGCCATCGCACCCGAACGTACAACGCACCATCAACACCACCTTCAAAACAGGCATCTTCCCAGACGACTGGAAGCGTGCAGAAGTTAGGCCCCTGCTCAAGAAGCCCACAACCGACCCCACCGACCTCAAGAACTACCGGCCCATCTCGCTCCTCCCCTTCGCAGCCAAAGTTGCAGAGAAAACGGTCAACAGGGAACTGACTCGATTCATCGAAGAGAACGCCGTCCTCGACCCGTCCCAATCCGGATTCCGAAGCAACCACAGCACTGAGACCGCCCTACTCGCTGCCACAGACAACATCCGCACCCTCCTGGACCAAGGCCACTCTGCAGCCCTCATCCTACTCAACCTATCAGCGGCTTTCAACACCGTCTCCCACCGCACACTAGTCGCCAGACTACAGAACACCGGCGTACAAGGAACAGCCCTGGACTGGATCCGATCATTCCTCACCGGAAGAAGCCAAAGGATCAGACTACCACCCTTCCTCTCCAATCCCACGAAAATCACCTGCGGAGTCCCACAGGGGTCATCACTGAGCCCGACCCTCTTCAACATCTACATGGCCCCCCTCGCAGCCATCGTCCGACAACACGGCCTCAACATCGTATCCTACGCCGACGACACCCAGCTCATCCTCTCCTTCACCAAAGACCCCACCACCGCCAAACTCAACTTCCAGAAAGGAATGCAACACGTCGCAGTCTGGATGACCAACAGCTGCCTGAAGCTCAACGCCGAGAAGACAGAAGTCCTCGTCCTTGGAACCACCCCTTCAGCATGGGACAGCACCTGGTGACCGACCGCCCTCGGAAGCCCACCTACCCCCTCAGACCACGCCAAAAACCTCGGCATCGTACTCGACTCATCACTCGCCATGAACAGACAGGTCAACGCCGTCACATCCAGCTGCTTCAACACCCTCCGCAAGACCTTCAAATGGATCCCCCCTGAGTCAAGGAAGACAGTCACCCTCGCACTCATCACCAGCAGACTGGACTATGGAAACGCACTCTACGCCGGCATCAACAAGTCCCTACTCCGCAAACTCCAGACAATACAGAACACCGCCGCCAGACTCGTCCTCGGCATCCCCCGGCACGAACACATCAGCCAACACCTACGAAGACTCCACTGGCTCCCCGTGGAGAAAAGAGTCACCTTCAAAATTCTCACTCACGCCTACAAATACCTACACAACAATGGACCCAAATACCTCAACAACAGAATCAACTTCCACGTACCCAAAAGAAACCTCCGATCTTCCAACCTCGCACTGGCCAAAACCCCGCGCATCCACAGAGCCAGAGCAGGCGGAAGATCCTTCTCTCACATTGCAGCCAAGACCTGGAACGAGCTACCGGCAGACAGCAGACGTGCCCCCTCCCAGAACACCTTCAGGAAGACCCTCAAGACCTGGCTCTTCGGCTAAACAGATCTGCGGACCCCCCCCTCAGCGCCTTGAGACCCTCTCGGGTGAGTAGCGCGCTTACAATTCCCCTGATTGATTGATTGATTGCAACTCTAGCACCTCTGCAAACTACAATGTCCTGTGGCGACTAAGGCGAATTTTCTCCACAAAGGTTTGCAGCCAGATCCTTCATCTCATACTCCGCTTCAGTGAGGCCCTAATCTAGGCCTTGATGGCAGCCTTGTCCAAGCCTTGCTCAATGCAGCCAGCGATCCTACCTATTGCTAGGAACCACCACAGGCTAGCTCAAGGGACCCGACCTTCATGACACAACATTAATGCCAGAAAGCCTAGTTGTAACGGCGTCTGCCATTAACATATACACTAATGCCTACCTCACAGCTCCACCAGGGAATTAAAGCACATTGACACACAGGGGAAAAGAGTCTTCTCCTCCAGCAGTCTAATACTCAGGCCTCTTAAGTCTGTTTGCCTTCTGAAGCACTACACACATGCCCTCTGGGATATGGTGAGGCAGGTCTTGCCCGCTCTACCCAAGGAGTTCGCTCAGTTGGTTGCATCCTGTCCATTAGGAACCAAGTATATATTGTGAGCTGGTTTGGACACCAATGATTATATTGGCCTTGCTGTGGGTACCAGTGTGATTGTCTGGTGTCATGCCTGGATATGTGCAACAGGTTTCTCTAGGTAAGTTTAGGCATCTCTAAGGGATGTGCAAGTTTGATGGCTCTAAGCTCTTTGTAGAAACAGCTGATTTAGCCATGGAGTGTTTGGGATATAGTGATGCTATGCAGAGACGTTTTAAGGCATAGCAAAGTGGACTCTGGCCCATGGCACCAGTCTTTCAGGGGGCCCCTGAAAGAGCCAGCTATGTTCTGCAGGGAGTCTTGCCCTGTTTTTGAATAATTCTTAAGCAGATTGTTTTAAATACCATTTTCCTTTAATTTATTATTAATGTGGGTGATGCATGGGAGTTTATTACAAACATCTTGCTGAGAAATGTTGTTTGTTTCATGCAACATCCACAACAAAGTTTCTTTTAGATCAAAACAGGGCCTTGCATATGAGAAATGGGAGGGGGGTCACAAAGATTATTTGCTGTAATATTAGTAAGCTACTCCTATATTACAATATTGAATATTAGATGTAAACACATTTTAGAATTTGGACCAATGTGCCTGTCCACTCAGTGACCTGGTAAAAGAAAGCATGAAAGAGCTGAAACTGGATAATAAATTCAAAGTTTTCCTGAACAGGGGCCCCCAAAATATCTGTGGCCCAGGGCCTCCAAAATACTTAGGATGTCTCTGATGCTACGGCTCGCGTCATAGGCTTATTGACTCCGGCGTGCCCGTTTCACCAGCAGTACCAGAAATTCTGAGACTACTCTTGCCTGTTGCCATAGGCGACTCTCTCAACCTGTACCTCAGCCCGCAGAGACCTTTTGCCACGCTTGAGGACTAGGTGATGCCAGAGGCCAAGGCCATCAGCAAAGACAGCAGTCATCCTCATGCTTATTGCCTACTGCGACTGCAGCCAAATAGACTGGCTGTTAAAGGCGACTTGCCACAGTCAGTTTCATACACCTATAGACTTTCTTGTCTCAGTCTTCCATTGGGTTGTCCATCAATACACCAAAATTATATCTAGCCAGTTTAGAGGATTCCCTTTATAGGGACCATTCTGGACACGGTGGCGTTGAGTCTTTTCTGCCTCCGCAATGAGTCCAAGACATTCAGGATATGATCTTGATGTTTCGGGCTCAGTCCTCTTTTCCGGCCTGGATGGTTCTAAGAATTCTTGGTCTCCTGGCCTCATGTGTCTCACTGGTGCCAATTGTCACGTGAGGGTGCTGCAGTGGAAGCATCACCTTCAAAGGTGGCAGCACTGGAAGTGTCTCTCAATGAACATCAATTTTTTTGGGATGAGGACATTCATCTTCAGTGGGCACAGCACAGGGTGTGTCTCAGAACCACCATTGTTTATTCGATGAAACAGCCCAAGACCTTCAGTGGTGGATGCTGGAGGCCAACTGTCTGTGTAACCGATCATTTTCTCTTTCTTATCCAGTGCTCCCAGTGGTGACGGATGCATCATCTCTGGGCTGGGGGTTGCCATCTGGATGAGGTGTAGATCAGCAGGCTCTGTACTCCAATGGAGTTGAGACCCCATATCAACATCCTGGAGCTATGTACCATCTGATTGGCACTCAAGGCTATTTTAACTTGCATCGGGCAGAACTGTTCAGTGCCTGACATACACCATAACCACCAGGTGATACTGCAACAAGAGGGTAGAGTGGGGTTGCATGTCCTGTGCCAGGAAGTGCTGAGTCTCTGGAAATGACTGGACCTTCACGAGATTCCCCTGCCATTCTATCACCTAGCAGTCTCCCTCAATGTTAGAGCAAGCAAACTCAGTAGATGTCATCAAGACAACCTCGAGTGGTGTCTGCATCATGAGGTGATTCAAGGAGTATTCACCCTATGGAGTGTGCCTTGGGTGGATAATTTTCACAACCACCGAGAACACTTTCTGCCTTGCATTTGGTGCCCTGAAGTTTCCACCTCGGGCTCCTTAGGAGACACGCTGTGCCTTCCATGGAACTCTGGCCTCCTTTATGCATTTCCACCCTCTACCACTGCTTCCCCGAGTTCTGAAGATCAGGAGGGACAGAACTATGCTCATCCTAATGACCCCAGACTGGGCTCCGAGGGTCTGGTACTCCAAGCTGTGGAGTCTACCTCTGCGGGAAAACCTGCTGTCTGAACAACAGGGTAGGGCTCCTCATCCATACCTCCACAACCTACTACTCCATGCATGGAGATTGAGCGGAACCAGTTGAGTGATTTTGATCTGCCTGCGTAAGTGGCAGATGCGATTTTGGCTAAGAGTCATCTGTCCACCAAGTTGATCTATTTTGCTCACTGGGCAAAGTTCGTGGCCAAAGTGAGGACTGTCAGTTTAGTCCACTTCAAGCCAAGGTTTCTGATGTTCTTTTATTTGTTTTGGTCCAGCAAGGCCTTGTTATGAGCACAGTTAAAGGTTATTCGGCCTTTTTATGTTGTCTGATCAGCCTTTTATGTTTCTAGTCACCTGTTGTGTACGTTTCCTTCTGCATCTTTTTTATGCCACACTGGGGCCCTAATTTGGTCCTTACAGAACTGTTTTTTGAGGATTGCTGAGTCTTAATACTGTTCTTCATTGCGATTACTTGGGCAGCTTCGTCAGCGATCTGCAGGCACTGTCAGTGCAGACACAGTGTACCACCTTGTTCCCAGCTAAGTTTGTGCTCAGGACTCTGATACCATTTCTTCCAAAAGTAGTGTTGCCCTTCCATTTGTGGCAGTCCATCACTCTTTTTGTTTTCTTCTTTGCTGCATCCCTCGCAGGAGGAGGGGCTTATTGGTTAGAGCCAAAGTGAGCTCTTAACGATCACTGAGTGGATGACCAGTACTTTATCTGATTTTCTGATGCAAATTAAGGGAGGGAGTTAAGAAACCTTACTGAGATGAATCATGCTCTGTCTCAAGATGTGATACGCCTTGGCTAAGGAAAAGCCTCTTGAAGGCTTTTAGGCTAATCCCACCAGAGCCAAGGCCACACAATGGCTTTGGCCAGGGTGTTCCAGTGCTGGACATCTAGCAGACTGCTACATGGGTGGCCCTTAACACCTCTATCAGGAACTATTGTATTGATTTTCAAATCTGCAGGGAGTGCCATTTTGCCTTTTCAGTCCTGCAGGAATTTCTAATTTAAAGTCCATTCCTCAGACCCACAATCTTTTGGAGTGTACTTCCTGGGTAGCAATTTAAAAGGTGAGGAATCTGTGATTAAAGTAACCACTAGAAAGAGCCTCGCTGAAGGTAAGTAACTAACAATTTCTTCTGATGGATACTTCTAACCACAGATTCCTTTGGTAACACTCTTTCTAGTGGATACTAGGTAACCAAAGATTCCTTATCAACCAACCTTCTTTCCCCTTCTGTGAAGTGCATACCTGCCAACTCACACTGTACCACCGTGTGACACACACTATCGGCTCCCATCACACGGTCTCCCAGTGAGGAGCCAATATCACATGGTGGCAGGGAAAACGAGCTGAAAACCACTGTACATAGTGGTTTTCCAGCTCATTTTTTGAGGCTTTGAACTACAGATGTCCATTAAGGGGTGTAAAAACACCTCAGGACATGGGCGCCAGCCTCAGCAAGCCTTATTTAGGGAGGAGTGGGCTTGGGGGGGCGAGGTGGGGTTCAAAAGTGCCTCGTAGGTAATTCTCAGCACAAGGCCCCACCCCCCTTCAAGGCCCGACCCCTTTTCACACTGTGAAATTGTTCTTCAAGTTGGCAGGTATGGAAGTGGACTTTTGATGGGCCATACGGTTCCATTTTAGATTTGGCATGCTGTTGGTTTACGCATTAGTCTGTTGCATCTACGGGTGCAGAAAGTGTCTTGATGGAACTGACTCAAACGTGCAGGAGAAGCCCCCAAGTACAATACTGCATCGCCACTTCTGGGAGCAAAGGCGCCACCTGTCAGCAAGCGGGAGCTGTTGCTGGAAAAAAGTCTGAATCTAGTCTGGCTCCTGGGGGTATTTAGGTGGTGAGGAATTGGACTCGCGCGCTGATGCCCAACACACCTAGCGATGGACTTGTGTCTTGCCACTCATCATGTATATGTCCAAGGCTTCATCAAAAGTGTTCTCCTGCAACTGAACCGTGGTCTGTATTTCATCCTCCATCGACTGCTTTCGCTTGCTATGACACAACTGAAGGACTTGTTTAGATTCCACGCGCCTGCGTTCTGTCACGCTTGGATTCGACCGCCATTACTTTTTAATGTTCCTAAGTGATGGTCTCTGCTTAAAGTACAGAGCAGGCTGCGCAGCCTTCGCAGGTGGGTTTCCCTATGAGAGTCCCTCAATCTGTGATCGCTCCCAACCCTCAGTAATGATTCTTCCAGACGTTCATGCCTTCACGTGTCATGCAGCGGTTGCCCAGCAACCGACCCAACCGGATGTGATCCCCAGGCTCTTCCCCCTTCATGTGTTGGAACAGAAACAATTCTTTAAGTGAGCGAAAGGAGATCGCCCCCGGCCCGCCCACTGGCCTGTCCCAACTTCCCCCCAGCCTGGACACTTGACACCCACGTCGGAAAGAGGGGCCCCTCTTCCCTACTAATCTAATCCCTCCCGTTTACTTCGAACCATGTATTTTATGCAGTGTGAGGGTTTTCGTGGTTGGTGTGTGCCGTGATTATTTCCCTGTAAAACCGCAGATTTTCTGTCATGATTTATTTTTCTTCTGTACTTCATTTCCCTGCCAATATCGAATTAGTCTGTACAACACCCCCAGGACGTCCTCGCAGTTAATTAATTGCAGCAAGTATTCTCTACCCTGACGATCTCAGCTGTGTTATTTTCCCCCAGCTCCAGTCTGAAGCGGCCTCACTGTTTGGAGCTGGGCAGTCGCACGTTTACTGCTTCGTTTCTTAAGTTGGCAGTGAGGTTGTTTCTCACTAAGGAATGGGACCGGAGTTATAGTTCGACAGCAAAATAAACGTAGACCAGAGGTCAATTTTAAAGTTTATTCGCGCACTTTTTTTAATTTATCTTCATAAATACGATTCTTATCCCAGTTTTTTTTAAATATGATAACCTGTGTGTTTTTAGTTTTAGCTTTTGCACTTAGCACTGATTGGTTGATACGTTTCACACACTGCAACCATTAACACTGTACACTTTGCGCTCAGTAAGTTAGAATGTGTGGTAAGGTTTTGCGTATGTTTGTTTCTGAATCCCAGCTACAGGAAAGCTTGCGTTGCTAAGTTTAGTACTAGGATTTGCTTCGCAAATATGTTCAAAGCAGTGCCTAGCCGATGGGCACATTAGCATCCTCTTGGGCAATCGCCCCACCCTCCAGTGCAAATGGGGCATGACACTGCATCTTGCTCCACTGTAAGTAACCTGTACTTCTCTTCTACTTGTAACTGTTAACCTTTCAGCTGTTAAAGTTGGAAAAAAGTGATAGCTGCTTTGGATCCAGTGCCCATAAATATAATGAAACTGAACAGGTTTCGGTTTCTTGACAAAACGGTCTAGAAGCCAAGCAAGTGGATGTTATGTCCCATCACCCATCTGCACAGGAAGTGACGTCCTGGATTTCCCATCATCTGTTTGCACATGAAGTGACATCTCTGGTTTTCCACCATAACTGTCTTTAAAAGAAGAAGCCAAGCAAGAGGACTTCATTTCCCATCACCCATCTGCACAGGAAGTGGCATCACTGGATTTCCCATCATCCATCTGCAAAGGAAGTAACCACTGATTTCCTGTACTGCCCCTTGCACTCCTCCCACCACCCCTTCCCATGAACTACTTAATTGCAGCTGCAGCATGGATGCGCAGGAGGGCGCACAGGTGGTGTGCCAAAAGCGCGGCAATGGCAAGCCTATCTGTGCCTGGACTGTGCCCACCTCCAAGAACCCTGGTCACCCTCCCTTAAACACTGCTACCCTGCTGTGCTCTCCTGCACTCTTCACCCCTGCCGCACTGATGCCACTCTGCACAAAACAGGAGCGTTCACATGCACCTCCCGCAGGTTCATAGGCACCCTCTCACACCCTACACCTACCACTCCTGCACCGACCTGCTCACGGAGACCAACCACCACCCACACACCACACCACTCTTGCATGCATGATCCTCAACATCTGCTCGCTCACCAAAAATGTCACACAGTTATGGGATATACTGCACAACCACACTCCGGGCCTGGGATTCCTCACAGAAACATGGCTAAACCCAACCTCTGCTCCAAACATTGCTACAGCCATCCCCACCAGCTACAAGATCAAAAGGCAAGACCATTAGGGCAAGCCCGGAGGTGGAGTTGCTATCATATTCAAAGATACCGTTGGCTGTACTACCTACAAGGTTACCCCAGCTAAATGGAACACCTCCTGTTCAAGATACGCATCACAGCCAACTTCTCCCTGGATGGAACCCTGATATACAGACCTCCAGGACCACGCACCAATTTTTCCAGCAACATCACAGACTTCGTTGCACCCCTCATCATCCATGTCCGCACCTTCATCCTCCTCAGAGATCTTAACTTTCACCTAGACATCTTCACCAACCCAAACTCTACTGCCCTTCTAGAAAACCTTGGAAACCGCTGCCTCACCCAGCATGTTACCAAACTCACCCACACTGCCAGACACCTTTTGGACCCAATTTTCTCAATCGGAAACATCACATTCGACAAGCCAGCAACTATCACTTGGACAGACTACACTCTCATCAGTTTCAGCATACCCATCCCACAGCACCACAGACCTGCCACTGCTGGACCTGCCCGCCGCAACTGGAAAAGCATTAGTAAAGAGGAGTGGGCTTCTACCTTCTCTGCGCACCCGAATGAGCACACCAGCAACTTGCTGAAAGCCATCAAGAACCTCAACAGATGGATCACTGCATGCGTCAACATCAAGTTTCCCTTCAAGTGCAACCCAGCAGCAGAAGCCCAACCACAGGCCAGCTATTAGGCAGAGGAACTGCGGCTGATGAAACAATAGCTCAAATGGAGAACAAGTCAAGATCTCCCAAATAAAGACATTCAAATCCACCCTAGGATACTACCACCAGCAGATACAAAACACTAAGTGGAAAACTCTTGCAGAGCACAGTGACCCTGGCACTAACAGCATCAAAGATTTCACCGTGCCTCCTGCCACCTACAGCAACATCACCCCATTGCAAAACCTTTGCAACAAGCTGTCAGAATTCTTGTGTAACAAAATCTCCTCCATATATGGCAACTTGGACCCTCAACCAGACCTCTTCACCGTTGCAACTCAACTTCCCATCACGGCCGAAGAACGAACCCTGACCGTGTGACACACTGTCACCACTGATGCAGCTGCTGCTACATGAAGACCATCGACTCAGGGGCCTCATTTGACCCTTGCCTCCACTATTCCTTCACTAAAGGACTAATATCGATCAGGGAAGCACTAACCGCCATCCTTAATGCCTCCATGGACTCAGCTACAGTCCTGGAAACATGCCACCATCAAGCCCTTGCTCACGAAATCATCTGCTGTCCCAGCGACGCTTTCCAGCTACAGGTCCATCTCCCTCCTGCCGTACCCGGCAAAGGTCTTAGAGAAACTAATCAACCAACGCCAGAGTGACTACCTACTGTGCAGGAGAGCACAGCAGGGTGACTACCTCAGCAACCCCCAGCTCTTTGATGCCATGCAGTTCGGATTCAGGCCCGACCAAAGTACAGAAATAACACACATTGCTGCCACAGACAACACCTGCGTGATCCTTGACCGAATAGACACCGTAGCCCTCATTCTTCTGGACCTCTGCAGAATTTGACAGTCTTACACCCCATCCTCATCAGGCGCATGCAAGAGATGGGCATGCACGGACCTGCTGTGCGCCTTCCTAATGGATAGAACCAGTGGTTGAAGTGGGGAAAAAAAAGTAGGGGAACTGTGGGCGGAGACTTTGAGGGCGGGGATAACCCAAGGATAGGATCAGTGGGCGGAGTCAGAGGTGTGGCCAGAATGTGCAAAACATCCCAATTTTTAGTATTTGTTTGACATTTCACTGACCAGTTACAGCTTATTGTGTTATTTAATTCAACCAATGGATACACTTGAATATTTAAGGTTTAATATGAGTTATTGGCATTAAAATACATTCACAAAGTGGGATACGTTTCCAATCACAGAATGTCCCAAATACGCTTAAAAGTGGTGGCACAAGCCATTTGTCTCTGATCCATGGAGTTTTTGTCATTAGCACTTCTCCTCTCTTCTTCCACAAGAGCAGTTCAAACATGAATGGCAAAATATCCTAGTTTGCAAATGTTTTCTATATAATTATGGCTCTGCCATATTTGCCACATAATACATCATCCACTGCAAAATCTTACAGTTTTAACTAATCATTTTTGTAGCTCAAACGGATACAAAGTTACTAAAAAACGTGACTTGTGTTGCTGCAAAGTGGACGGCCCTTTGCAAGGTTGACTGATCACCTTTCTCACTGCTGCATTTGTATGTTACACTGGTACTAATGAGGCAGAATCTTTGCAGAGAATTAACATGTGTAAAAATAATAAAGTATAAGAAAATATATTGCATTATGCTGCAGCCTTTTTTTTCCTGCATAATTTAGTCAACACTGCTGCATAATTCCAGTGGCCCCAGAGCAGGTAGCACATGTTAAAAGTGCTTGTGCATGAAGCAGAGAGACTGTGAAGTTTGCAAACTTAGTTTGGTGTGCGTGCAAATCCTGCATTGCCAATCCCTGGTGAGTTGCAGCTACTACTGCTGAAACAAGGCCAATGGAGGTACCAATGGGTGAGGCGGACTGGCCTAGAGTGCAGAGCCAGCTTTAGTGCTGGTGGCGCCCTGTGCAACAATGTTTGTTGGTGCCCCCAATGACCACCTACGCCTCGGACTCCCTCACTACCACCCTTTAACAGTGCCCCTCAAGTCTCCATAACCACACTCTTTCTCAGATGCATTTAATTTGATTTACAGCGCCACTCATACCAGTGTACGGTGTCAGAGCACTTTACATCACACACACTACACAGAGACAATCATTTATACGTGTGTAAATCACTGTATAGGAAATGTTACATAAGACAAAGGACTACAAGGTGTAGAAGTCACATGACAACCATACTAGTAGGCAGTATAGTTTAATAGCTCACTGTTCTATGTTATGATTTTAACTTATAAACTGCAAGTAACAAAAGGATCTCTCTGACAAAAGCAGTAACCCACCCACCTAGTTAACATTATGTGCACTTTGTGATCTGCATGGTACATGTTCTTTGCAGCAGGCACATTAACCCTCTGCGCTACCTTTCCAGGAGTCAACCCTTCCACTAGACAAAACTCCAATCTCTCTCTAGGAAGAACATTAATCACCTGAGTTATCATGATATTTTTATTGTTGCTGAAAATTGCTGGAGGCCAGGAAGAAGGCTGCAAGTTTTCTAAAACCATAATATATTTGCAAACACTACGCCCCCACCCGAAATAGGTGCCCGATGCGGTCACACCGTTCGCACCGCCCTAACCTGCTTAAGGTTCCTGTGATCTCAGTGACAGTCACAGTGACTGGACCACTGTTGCTCTAGGGTGTGCTGCTTCGTAGGCCTGCCCGCAAGACTGGAGATGAACTTCAGTATTGATTGTGATGGACAGGCCTTCAGGGTTAACCCACAATTGACACAGCTAGGGTACACCTGCTTGTGCTAAGACACCAGGGCTTCTAAGGTCTAGTGGGGCCTTCTAAGGTCTAGCATGGGAATATGCTCCCTCAGGAGAGTGGTCTGGTGGACTGGTCATGAAGGCTGAACCGGATTCCCCATTTCCAAATTCGGCAGTTCTGGCCATAGTGCTGCATCCTCTCCCCCACTGAACACCATACTGCCCCACTGAGAGAAGCTCGCACTGCCTTCAGCTACAACCTAATTGTGCCCGGCTATAAACACCTGGATGTGGCTCAATTCAAATTATGCACTAGACAAGAGTAATATGCTGCCTAAAAAAAAAAAGTAACAACATCCTGGAAAAAGCAAACACTCCTAGGGAATGCAAGATTAAGTTAAGCATGTGAAATGTAAGCAGGAACAACATGGTCACCTTAACACTTTTACACTCATTATTCAGAAATCAATGAGTGCCTTTGCCTGAAAAGTTAAGGACAGGACTACAGGGCCCGGAAGGGATCCGTTTTAATTCCCATTGCTTATATCCTTACAAAACGTAAGCAGTCTGGTTTTAAAAGACCACATCCATAAACGCAGAGCCGTGGTACACATTTTGTTTTCCAATCCACCCATCAACCAGGTATTACAGTACCTCCAGGAATGGTGCACTTCCCCACCCGGAAATAACAATGCTGTTCAAAGAAAGACAAGAAAACAAAAGTAGCGCTTCACTGGCAAACTCTTAAAAGTGAGGCTGATGTGTTTGGGTGTGAATAAAATCAATCTGGCCACTTTGCAACGACTTTGTCCTGCTTTATTTAGTTATGTATTTATTTTTCATATTTTAAACACTTTATTTCTCTCCGTCTGGAGGCTGCACTTTGGAATAGTAAAATGTCAGAAAAAGAGGGCATTTACATAAAGTGTTTTTTTCTTTTTGGGATCCATTTCACAGGGAAGCAAATAAATGAAAGAAGGAAAGAGAGGCTGTGAACCGTTTCTTCAAGTCACGTTTTTCAGTAAGTGAGGCGGGGCTGCTAGACAGAAAGAGAGGGAATAAGGGGAAGAGAGAGGGGGAGGGCAGCTGCCAGCACAGAGCAGAAGTGGACATTGTCTCTTCCTTCCTGTCCAGAGAAGACACGGACAGAGTCCTTTTCCTTCTCTGCCTGTCCCGCCCGTCCCCGAATGGCCACGAACGCCGAGCCTTATCTGAAGGCCTTGGCTATTTCTGCCGTCCTGGGACACAGTTTTGAAAAGAAAAAGTAGGGGAACAGAATCTTTTTAATAAAAGAAGTAGGGGCATGCCGTGCCCTGCCGATCCCGCCCACTTCGACCACTGGATAGAACGCAAGTTGTAAGCCTGTCACCTTAGTACTCTGAAGCGTGCAAACTCATCTGCGGAGTACTTCAACGTTCATCGCTGAGCCCCACCCTCTTCAACACATACATGATCCCTTTGGCCAGTGTCATCTGCGCACACATCAACATCCTCTCCTATGTCGATAACATGCAACTCATACTCTTCCTCTCGAACAAGACCCCCAACACAAGAAATAAGTTTAATGTCTGTATGACCGATGTTATCAACTAGAGAAAAGCCAACTGTCTCAAGCTCGACACCAACAAGACAGAAGTAGTAATCTTTGGCAAAAACTGGGACTTCAACTGATGACAGGCAGAACTTGGACTCACACCCAGCACCCACGCAAGGAACCTTGGAATCCCTATCGACCGCAAACATGAGCACACATATCCATGCTTTCACTGTATCCTGTTTCCACTACCTGAAGATGCTGAGGAAGACCTTCAAATGGGTCCTAAGCAACACTTGAAAAACCGTAACTCATGCCCTTGTCACCAGCAAGACGGACCATGGGAACACCCTCTACGCCAAGATCACCAAGCAACTCACCATAAGACTACAAACCATTCAGAAATCGAAAGCTTTTCTTGAGTTCCGCAAGTAGCTGAAGACTTGCCTTTTCAATTAACCAACCTCTTATAGGCATGGCTTGGTGTGCACGCACACCTACCTGCTCAGCTCCAGGATACGCTCCAAGTGATAGTGCGCTTTATAAAAAAACAAAACAGGTAGACAATCCATCAGTAAATGTGATGAAGGATGGCATTGTCTTTTCTTCTTTGTGTTAGGCGTCTGTGAAAAATCAGGCTTAGCTGCTCCTTCTTTCTTCCCTTTCTTTCATCTGTTTCTTTCCGTTCTCTCCTTAGCTTTCATTCCTTCTATTTCTTTTCTCATTTTTATAAATTAACACTCTTCCATGAATGTGTCAGTGTGCCTTACAGTAATACATCTCCAAGTCATGAGGCAAAAAGTCTTTCATGAAACGCATAGTGAACTATTGTAAACCAATCCATAAAAAAGAATCTAATTAACCAGTTACCATTAAATGTGCTGGTATTATGGCAAGGTCAGTGCTTTAAGTGGAACTATAGAGGTGCTGGTACTCACCATTCAGAGTACCTGTTTGCTCCTGAGAAGTGCTATTAGTCCCCACTGAATGTATTGAAGTAGTGTTGAGCAGTACAGGTCCTCTCCCTTTCAAATTAATGAAGTTCAGGTACTCGGTGCTGAACAGTATCTGCCCACTTAAAGCACTGGGCAGGAATATGAATTATATTCTAAAATCTGCGAAGGAGAAACAGAGGACGCAGTGAGAGAGGTAGGATGCTCACTAGCTACTAAGATGCAGGCAGTGGTAGAAAAATAGAGTAGGAAAAACACGAAGTAGAGAGGTTTTCAGTATAAATGAGTATGATACTTAGAATTATATTGTTGGAACTAATGCAGGAAAATTGAGTAGTATCCAGAGTGACAAGGGGAGAGAGGAGAGGTAGCTATGGGAATAGAATGCGAAATAGGAGTTCAAGGTAGGTCACTGTAGAAATATTTGAAACGGGTGTGCTTTCAGTTCTTGACAGAATTGTAGGAAATTCTTAAAGTATCACAGTTCAGCTGGAAGCAAGTTCCAGATGGATGAAGCAGATCCAGAAAAGAAATGGTTATTTACTTGTTTTCCTATTTGTGGATTGAAGTGTTCTTCGTTGAAGTCACAAATAACAGAACTATTAATTTTACACATCGGCACCCCGGAACACCCAAACCAGACCTATGAGGTATGTGAAGACAACAGCACATTCCTTGCCATGGAGCACCCCCTAAAGCCCACCAACGGCCAACCCATTACTCCCCTCCCCTGAAACATCACCACCCCAAAAACTAACCCACCCTCAAAACTACACCACAGCACTTCAACCAAAAACCACCACTGCAGTGGGGGATTTTTTTAATGATATATAGGTTTATTTGTGTATTTATCCTATAGAAACGTACTTTAAGCAAATCTTTTCATTCCCTTTTCCCCCATAAGCATTCGAACTTTTTTTTTAAAAATCCAAAGTTGGACTAAGTGAAGTTTTACAGCTTTATGCAGCCTTTTTTCTGAGCATCATCTGAAAAAGCTTTGCACTTCATTTTCTGTTAATCCCACTGGCATCCTCTACCAGATCCTTACATGGCCTTGCCTGCCCTTTTGAGAGCAACTCAAAATCTCCTCGAATTGTCATGGACCAGGTGTCAGAAAACATCCTCGAATGTGTTTTTACTCTTTTTGTTGCAGAGACAAAGTATCTCCCTTTTGTACTGACAAATATCTGGTTTATCCGGTGCTTGCTATCATGAAATGAAGAAACTTCCTTTATGCTCTCTTTATGACGACATGATACGATTATTTTATCCCTCCGGCAGCCCTTTCATAGGTGCAGGCAATGCTGAATGCTACAGGGATTTGGGGAAGGGTTTTTTTTTATTTTAAATAAACCCAAGTAAGTACCAGACGAGCAAACAAATGAACCATCAAAATAGTTATTCAAAAAAAAACCTTCACCTCTCTCTGTATGCTGCATCCATTCACTTCATTTATTTAATCAGAGAAACCATAAAATCAGATGCCCCACTCATCAGTTTATAAAATATTGGCAAGAAATCTCCTATACAATATGGAAGAACCTAGAGCCCTATGCAACTATATTTGTCTCAAGTTTATCTGCTATAACTGTTAACCAATAGACTGGTCCTAACAGGAAAGAGCAACACCCAACTTTCATGAAGCATTATGATGTAAACAGAAAGATGAAGTCCTTCTCCACAGTGAGTCTTAGATCTAATTAAATTAGAACTTTAGATTCTAATTGTCTATGGACCATTTCCCCATCTTCGGTTTAATGGTACTAGTATAACTCCACTTATCTAAGGAATTTGTTATTTAAATTGTTTCTCATCAAAATGCAGTGCAAGAAGGGGTTTCTCATTATTTGAAAGTTTTATATAGCTGGAACTTGACCCAGGTCGGTATCGGAGCGCTTTACAATTTTGGGTGGGTATTTATTACAAGAGTATACATCATGCAACAAAATAGTCGTGCAACATAGTTAAGGTATGTGGGATACAGACCATGGAGAAGAAAGTTTGATAATCGCTAAAAAATGAGCAAGCCAGGCGAGTACTGGGATTCAAAGGTGTCCAGCAATCTCATTGTAAATCAGGTGGTAATCAATGAACAGCGGGCCAGAGCTATTTACGGCAGGAACTTGTTTGAGTGGCTCTCATTTTATTACATGATACAGTTTTTAATAGTACTTCCAATATATTGATAGCAGCGAAGACTGATGACGGCCTATGGGCAAAAGTGTTCACAACAGATGAAATCTCTGGTAACAAATCAAATTGCCCCTCTTTTTAGCAGTATTCTTCATTCATTCCTAGATGCCTCACATAGCTTTGACTACAACAGTAAAAAGCTCTCTTTAGAAGGTAGCTCTAATCGGTAGCTCCCACTATCTGTGTAAGAAATGTTTGGATATTGTGTAGTGATGGTCGCCAGTCTCTAATCTCAAACTGGGATTTGTCACTTTCAATATATTACTCATCAAAGTGTGTGTGTGTATGTGTATATATATATATATATATATATATATATAGTGTGTGTGTGTATATGTATGTATATATATATATATATCCTCTCTCTTACTCCTACTCTTTTCCCCTGAAATTATCCGTGTTTTTTAACTGCAAATGAGGAATCCCGTCTTTTGGTCATCTGATCTTGTAACAGCACTCTGGGTCTGATTCACGGTTATGGTATATGTAAATTCAATTTACAAATGCAAAGTTCTTGATTTACGATTACAAAGAATTCATGAAATGTGAAATTGCACATGTAAATGATTTACCTATGTGAAATATTACCGCACGATGCTGCAGTATTACACATGGGTTAATCCCACTCCACAGGTAAGAATGGGGCGGCAGTGCCCTGTAAAGTTAAGGAGACCCACAAACCTGAGGGTTTGTGGCTACTGACCAACGTTTATCTGACCCACTGAAACTCTTGAAACGTTAGATTTCTCCTGTCCAAAACAGGAGTAAATCTCTTTGAGGTGGGAATGGAAGGGAAGATTCCCGAAATTGGTGGGGTTGCACAGGAAGGAGGTTCTCCATGGGTGAAAAAGGTTTTCCCCGTGGAAGAAAAAACACGATTTCAATAATGCGAAGATATTTTCCCATAGACTGTTTTATTATACATGCAGAGCGCCTTTCTTAAACATGTAATTAGGAATTCTCAAAACTTTTCCAGGGATATTTCCGGAAATGTGCGACAGTTGCAGTTTTCCAGGAGTACTCTTTGAATTCAAGTTTTGTAATTGCTGGATATTTGGAAGTCCTCACCCATCTGAGAGCGTGAACCTGCCTGTGGCTGCAGATGTACATATGTCTTTGTGAATGCCCCCTCTGTGTGTCCTTTTGTAAGGCCTGACTAGCATCTCCGAGGGGGATACTGTTGGCCGAATCTCCACTTCATCTGCTCCTCTGTTCTGTCTCAATGCACGCGCCAATTAAGCTGTGTACATGCAAATGCTCTGTGGCTATGCTTGCGCACTATACAAGAAAATACTAAATAAATGCATGAAATGTTCAGTTTAGTCGTATAGTTTTCAGACTGTTCTAACAAACAAATCTAACAAAAGTAACGCTCACGCTCTTGTGACACCAACATAAAAAAACCTATTTTAGTGCTTTGCAATTGGGCAAACGGGCTCTGCTGCCTCACTTCCGGATTCATGCGGTGCTACAGCCGGACAGGCCTTTTATTCCACCGGGCATTTCCCCGTGGGATGGAGTGGTTGGAAGCCTGGACCACATCCTGGTGCCTCAGTCGCTCTCCCCAGCTCCCAGAGGTTACTTGTAGCCTTCACAGGGAGGCTTCAAGAGGGAAAGAGGTAAATGGTAGAGAGAAAGCGACCAGAGAGGGAGAGGAGAGAGGGAATGGGTGGATGAAAAGAGCGATAGCGCGAGGAAAGGAAGGGAGGGGGCTGGTTTGAGCAATTTCCCCTCCCCAGAGTTGATTATGGTTAGCTGCGCTTCTCCATGCGGCCTTCGCGCATCTATTTACAAGTTATCTTTTTAATTCGTGCTGGTGCTGAAAGCAGGGCTTTTACATCTATGTTGACAAAGCCTGACAAAGAGCTTTTCTTGCTGGCAGAAAGTTCCTTAAAATAGCCCGCCGAGGATGAAAAGGCTGCCCGAGTCAATAATGCGGAGAAATCCTTAGCATGTTTAACAGCGCCGGGAGGTTTGTAGGCATGCCGGCTTTAAAAGGTTTATTCTTTTATTCAGCTACTGTGGCTCGGGCAGGGAGCACGTGGGACCGAATGGATGGTTGAGCGCAGAGGTTCTCTGCTGCAGTCCACTCCTAATATCTGTATTGATGGCTTTAGTAGGAGAAATAGAGCTATCAGTTTGGTAGCAATGGACCATCATTACTGGTTTCACGAATGCACCTAATTGAATCTGCTGTGTGTGTGATAACATATTTTCACTTAAATACTTTATTGGAATTAAGTTATGGATAACTTTGCTCATAATAAATAAACATTTGTTTATAGAATTATTAGGAAGTCACTTTAAAATCCACAGTTTCTTTAATTTCACGTAAAGTAATGTTCTAGTTAAAAGGCAAAACCTAGATAGACACCATTGATAGTGGGTGAGCAACGCAGCTTCACTGTCCCCGCCACCCCCAATCCTTTGCTCATAATCCCATGCATTACAGATATATGATCTGACATCATAGATGTTCGCACGTAACACCTCTTCTCTCCCATAGGACAGACCTCCATCCAGTAGGCTATGGCAAACAAAACCTCAAAGTCACACCAGCAGTACATGTTGGATACATCTCCAGGCACAAACCTGTGCACAACAAGGCTTCAAACAATCTAGTTGACTAAGTGCCTGACACCTCAACAGGAGCTCTAGATAAACCTACAACAACAGTATGCATCAGACACAGTATCTTGCACCATCAAGCACACAACAGTGCGCCAAACTGTGTAGCTGGCTAAATGTTTGAAAGCTGAGCGGCACGCTTTGATCATGCCACATGCATTCTTAGCCTTGCAACCTCATTACACATTGAACAAAACCCTAGGCACCCTCATGCACACCACACGGCCCAGAGGCATCAAGTGGGCACCCTCATGCACGCCACACGGCCCAGAGACATCAAGTTGGGTAAGCGTTTGCCAATTCACTGGCACATTTAGATCAACTTGTAATCACACCTTCACCCTTCAATAACCGTATACAGTCGGCCAATCACCTGGCACCTTCATGTGTCCTACATAGTTCCAAGTTATATAGTTAGTTGAGGGTTAAGCACTGCTAAAATACACACATTAATCATCCAGTATACTTAAGACCTACTACACCCACATACACAAGGAATGGGGTCAATGCCACCTAATAGGCAAAGATGTGTTGAAAATTCACAGACATCTGAAGCAATCGATAAAAAGTACACCCCAGTAGAACAAAACTAGCAGAAATGTCCTTTGTTGCACAAATCCATTCCATAATTCCAACATAATCCATCACAATAAAAATACTCGACTCTACCCTAACCTTGCCGGTGACGTATGCAATATGAGTCACCCCTACAAAAGTACTGACCACAATTTCAACACACCATTTTGACTCTAGTTAACGAGAGCCCCAGAACTGCAGAGGGCGTCAAAATTCACAAAGTGCTTCAGGACCATTAAACTCATGGAAAAGGCTATACAAATGTCAGAACATAACCTCACCAGTGACATCAACCATGTGCAGCGGAGGCTAAAGACAGAGCCTGGCCCTAGGCCAGGTGCCGCGCCTGGCCTGACAGCTGTATGCTTGCACCTATCGCCTATGCTGACCCCCATTTGGGCATAACCCAGAGGCTAACCCCACTAGGTTATGGCCTGTGGCTCAAACCTGTTCTCTGCCCTCATGCATAGCTAATAAATTGTACATGCCCTTCGGCTAAGCAGAAGATAGGTTGGGCACAAGGCCTGCCTTTGGGATGAATCTGTGTGCAGAAACTTGCGTAGACCTAACTCACTGGGCACCCAAACTGGATTAGGGCCTCCAGCCAGGCCAGGAACTGCAGTAGTCCTGCTTCCAGGAACAGTGCGACGACCCTATGTTGGCGTAACCCAGTAGGTCACCCCACTAACCTGTGGCTTTCAGCTTGACCCTAGGGAACTACTTTTTTCTTTTTGTTTAACCACTCCATGACAAATGTATGCGTTTTACATCCGTCTCCCTTGTGTGCTTCTGTCTCCACGTTGCTCTTTCACATGTTTCTCTTCCTCCACCCACACTCCTGTTGCTCTCTTTCCCATGTGCTTCTCCTCCTGCACTCCACGTTGCTATTTCACCTATGTTTTCTTCCTCGCATTTCTTCTTTGGCCGCCGTCTTGCTTCCATTGCTTCTCCCCGCCCCCCCATCCGCTGTGTTGCTTCATCCCCCGTCCCTTCCCCAACACGCTCCCACTCATCTGTTTTTTTAAACCATGTAGTCCTGTACAACATAGATTAAAACACTGGCAAAACCAATCGGTCTCACTGGCAATACCTATTCACTTTGCCAATGCTTGTTCTTCATGTATGCACCCCACTCACTTGACATATTATTTTCCACGCTCTCTCAATGTCTGTCTGCAATATATGTTTTCCTAGATTTTTCAAAAGCATTTTTTCTCTCTCCCCAAAAAAAGGCATTTTCCACACACTGACATAGAGGGCTGCCTGTTCCTGTTGCAGAAATGTGCATTATAGAACCCACCACTTACCCTATGAAATATTTCCACAGCATCTATTCAATATTTTCTTTTAAAATACACTAATTCAAGAGAGAGAAAAGACATTTATTTTTCATAAATCAATCACATCCTTCTTTAGATTGACTGAATGCAAAAATTTGAAATTTGTGAATGTCACCCTTTAACTAGCTGAACCTATGTCCACCTGACCCCATTTTATTACTCCGATATCTCAAATACTACTAAACTGATTTACTCCAGACCCTAAATGGTTTGAGTAAAATTCTATGCCAAGTATGGTGCCATTGCATTGAGCAGATTTTGCTATAGTAGAAATCAAATATTCCTACGGGGCCTACAAGTAAATATACTTAATTTGTTGGACCCACCACCCCACCCATTTTAACGTTTTCACTGTGATAAAATCTGCATGAAACTTGACATTTGAAACTTAATCGAACGCGCACTGACTGTGAGTCAAATTTCTTACATATTCGTCTAACGGCACAAAAGTTTAGCAGAGCAAAAAAGGGCTTTTCAATAGTAACAGAAATTCACACGTTAGTTTGTGGATGCAGATTGTTGTGTTCACACCTTAGCCACTCGCATTACCCATCAATTACTGACAGTGTGCACAAATATTCAGATGCAAATAGGTGTGACTGTAGTTTCCTATTTAGTTTCTATAGAATACCGTTTTTACATTTAGCAGGCGATAGGATTGAGGGTCGCCGACCAACCTCTGCATATTCCCATCCAGGCCCACTATATTGTCCCACAAATGCATGCAGGAGACAGTGAAGCAGTCCAGCTAAGGTTCTGATTTTTAAATGTTTTTTGGTAAGAATTCAAAATTCCTCTGTCAAGTATTGTTTGTCCTACTTCTCTGGAGGCATGGATTCCACCTTTCCATTAGCCGGTAATTGTCAGATGTCCAGTGTAAAGTGATCTCTAGTGTAATTTGGCTCTCTGAGTTCAATAAATATAACATAGGTGATTATTGCCTCACTTCCACTCATTCCACTGTTATGGACACGCTCCACCATTCTCTTAGCTTTGTCGTTTTCAGCCAGCTGACAACTGCTGTAGGTGGTCTGCTTTAATGAAGGACATTATGCCTGAGCCAGTTCCAGACCACTCATTGTTCAAGGATTTGCCTGATGGGATCCAGAAACACTTGTTCTGAATATTCTGAACACATCGCCACATGGGACCCATCTGCCAAGAGGGGGTACGCTTTAAAATTCTAATATAAAGTCATGCTGGGAGTCCTGGTCCATGTGGATACACCTCTCCAGTCTACTTGTTCTCTACTCCCTTCTGCAATCAGATTGGCCCTTATGTATTAAAGACCTTACAAAAGGTCAAACCACCCACCATGAGACAGTCACGCCTGCTGTAAAATCAACATTAATATTGTAACTCAGTAATGTGCGCCATAGGGTTCTTTTTCTCTGAGTTGCTTGGCAGAAGTGAACCTGATGCGCACTGTCCTATCATGGTTTTATTTGAGTCTGAATGTGCTTTTCATGTCAGATTCCTGATTGTTTTGGTGTTTACAGTTAGCCTGAGGTGCTGTGACTCGGAGAGCATTCTAGTGCAACCAGAGCTGTAGAGTCTGTGATGTCATCATGGAATGCTGGAGCAGACAGCTGCGTCGGAGACAGTTGGTGACAGTTGGGATTGAGCTGACGACGGGGACGGGTTTTTTACTTGGCCAGAAATGACCAATCTTATAAGAATGTTATTTCATTTTAGAGTAAGACAGCCGAGACTGGGCACAGCCTAAGATCCCAGTTGAGATACATGGGTACAAGCTTGGTACAACTGGGCTCTTTAGTGCGCTTCTTACATAAAGTTGTGGCCCTCTAGCCACATCACTCGAATGAAAGAAGTTGTTTTGAGGTGATCTGGAGCTGAATGGGTTTGTATGTACATCCTTCAGGAGACCCAGCACAGTACTCTGGTGTATATATACTCATCTCATTAGGTAAAATGTCCTTTCCTTGTCCTTAATTACCATTGTCAGTAGTTTCTGTAGTGTTTGCATTTACTGACCATGTTTATAAGTAAGCTACTGATCTGACAATGTATATGTGGCTATTTAAGGATAAATTATGGATTGTGAGATATTGATGTATTTGAGGAGTATTGATTATATACAGCAACCCAGTTAGGTGTACATAGTTATTTTGCCAAATTAAATTCAATGCTTTGCGTTCAGGTTAAGTGCTGTGGCCAATGTTTCTGAAAGGTGACTGAATATGTAAACGTATATAGATTATCTAGCAATATCTCTGTGTAGTGCCTATTTAAAAATATAATTTGTAAACTAAGGGACTAGAGGTTCTATACTGTATGTTAGATAATGTTACTTCAAAGTAGCAAAAATCAAAACCACGCTCGCAAAAACATTCCTCAAATGTTTCGGCTGAACACAACCGTCCATGAGTAAAGCTGTGTTCAGCCAAACATTTGTCGGCTAGTTATGTTACTCCGCACAGAAAACAAAGAAGCATTTGGGGAATGTAATGTGTTATTGTGGTTTTGATTTTTGCTACTTTGAAGCAATGTTTTCATGGATGTTATTGGACTCCAGCACCCGGCGCTGCGCTCTGTCCCTGCGAGGGTTTGGCAACTATCAACGTGGGAATTGGTTGTTTGTATACTTTGTTTGCAGTACTCTGAGATAGGAACAACATTGGTTTCTACTGTGATTTCCCTGTTTTCATGTGCACTAAAAGACATTTTCACTGCTTTTAATTTTAAAACAAGCATTTACAATGCAATAGGTCTCGCAATTGCGAGATTTTGAGCTATTGGCATTGTAAATGGCAATGTCTTTTATAATATTAAAAGGCATTGTCATTTACAATACCAATAGGTCAAAGTTTGGCAAAAGCGAGACCTATTGTATTGCAGAGCGCGGTGTCCGTAAAGCGGGTGCCGCGCTCACATTCAAATTAAAAGAGAAAAAAAAAGAAACCGAACTTGGTGTCCCTGAAGCAGGCGCCGCGCTCACCATTAAAGTAAAAAAAAATATCTATATATATATATATCTATATTATCTACTGGCGGTCGCCAGTAGATAGTTATAGTTACAACCTATTATCCATAGGAAATCCGCGACATTCTATTTGAAATAACTCTCTTGCCGGTTGACGTATCTTCGCGAAATTTTCAAACTTCGTGGGGCGCTCCGGTCCGCTCCTACCCTGAAAGTCTCGGGGTGATACGTCAAGTGGGGGCCGAGAAAAAGGGGTCCCAAAACGCGTTTTCCCCATGCATTTTTCCATAGGAAACTTTAGACACGGCTACAGCCCGAACTGCTGAACGGAATTACACCAAATTTGGCAAAGAGGTAGTTCTTGGTTCAGAAAGAACCCTTTTTGTTAAATGGTGTAAATCCGTTCAGTAGTTGCTGAGAAAATGAAAAGTAAAAAGTTAGTGATATCTATGGGCACGGAGGATTCGCGCACCCTCAGCGCACCCTGCGCGCACCGTCCCGATCACGAGCTGCATTTTAATTGGCTGTCAACATTCCGATTCAGGAAATGTTGGCAGCCATTTTATCCTCGGTAGAACCGAGGGACAGAAACAAGTGCGCAAAGCGCACAAAGGGGCAGGGTAGAAACACCCTGACCCCTAGGTTTGCTCAGGGGTCCCACAAGGACCCCTGGGCAAAAATAAAAATTTTTAAAAATCGGCAGGATGCGCTCAGGGTGCGCGAATCCTGCCGAAAAAAAATCGAGCGCGGTCTCCGCGCTCGATAGTTAGTGGCCCCGGGTGGCCCAAGTCCCGGGGGCATGGTGGGGGATAATTTAATGTGTGGGGGCCTCAAGGGCCCCCAAGCCCCGAGGACCGCCACCCCCGGGCTTTTTAAAAATGGTGCGGGAGGGCTCTGAGCCCTCCCGCAGCCCCGGGACCACCACCTCCCGGGGCTTTTTTAAAATTAATGACAACCTGTGTGGGGGGGGCTCCAGCCCCCACACGCCCGGGACCGCCACCTCCCGGGGCACTAAACATTTAAATATGGGGGTCCGTTACGGACCCCAGAGCCCGGGGACCACCACCTCCCCGGGGCTTTGAACTGAATTGGAGGGGGCCGCGCGGCCCCCTCCTGGAGCCCTTGATGGCCCTGGGGACCACCACCCCCAGGGCCGGCTCCTGCAGTGTCCCGGGTGCCTACCCCGGGACACTGTAGTTTGCTATGGCAGGACGGGAGCCTCGCGGCTCCCGTCCTGCCATAGCAAACTGCTTTGGATATTGGAAGAGAGAGCAGGGAAACCTGCTCTCTCTTCCAATATCCAAAGCACATTGCTTTCCACATGGGGAGCAGCATGTCAGCTGCTCCCCATGTGGAAAGCAATGCCGGCTCCCAAGGGACGCGGGGAGCCGGCGGGACTGTGGGGGATTGGGGACCCCCACAGTCCCCAACGAGAAGGGCCAGCCCGGGGGATGGGGTCCCGGGGCAAGTAGTGGCCCGGGAGGGAGCCACGCGGCCCCCTCCCCAAAAAAAGAAAAAAAAATTTAAAAAATAGAAAGGCCAGCCCCGGGGATGGGGTCCCCGGGGCCAATACAGGCCAAGGGAAGGGGGCCACGCGGCCCCTTCCCGTTTTTTTTTGGGTAATTAAAGGGGTAAGGCCCTGGGGGATGGGGTCCCCAGGGCCCAAAAACAGAAAAAAAGGAAGGGGGCCACACAGCCCCCTTCAGAGGACAAAAAAACAAAAACAAAAAAACGATCGGGCCCGCAGGCCCCGCCCCACTACTTCACCACTCTGCAAACGCGCCCCTGGCGCGTTTGCAGAGAGGAACTAAATTCACCTTGAATACTGGGGGTCCCTGGGGGCCAACTAGCCCACCAGGAACCTCCAGTATGCGCCAGGGAGCTGCCTTGCAGAGACGTGTAGAGAGGCCACACCCTTTTTACACCTCTCTGCAACGCAGCTCTGTGGCGCTTTTGGAGGTATATGGTGGGCTAGTTGGACTCCGGGGACCCTCAGGATTCAAGGGGACTTAATCCCCCAAATTAAAACGCGCCACGGGCGCGTTTGCACAGTGGTGAAGGGAGGGGCGGGGCTTCAGGTGACATGTGTGCAAACAGGCCCCGTGGCGCGTTTTAAGATGGGGAATTAAATCCCCTTCAATCCTGAGTGTCCCTGAGGGCCAACTAGCCCAACAGGTACATCCAGAATGCGCCACAGAGCTGCGTTGCAGAGAGGTGTAAAAAGGGTGTGGCCTCTCTACACGTCTCTGCAACGCAGCCCCTGGTGCATATTGGAGGTTCCTGGTGGTCTAGTTGGCCCCTAGGGACCCTCAGGATTCAAGGGGACTTAATCCCCCAACTTAAAAGCGCGCCACGGGGCGCGTTTGCAAAGATGTCACCTCAGGCCCCGCCCCCTCCCTTCACCATTGTGCAAATATTCCTCTAAAATCAGCCGAAATAGGAATTCCGATTTACTCACCTGTTATAAGGAGAGACCTCAGTGCTGTATCTTTCAGCCCAGTACTGGTCCTGAAAAGTAATTTTAACCGTACTTACCAGTAACTTGAATTTCCTTCCATAGGCTAACATTGACTGGTTTCACTTGGAAATTCTTCTAAGTGTGGAGTTTTGGAACTTTAAAATATTCCTCTAAAATCAGCCGAAATACGAATTCCGATTTACTCACCTGTTATCAGGAGAGACCTCAGTGCTGCATGTTTCAGCCCAGTACTGATCCTCAAAAGAAATTTTAACCGTACTTACCGGTAACTTGAATTTCCTTCATAGGCTAACATTGACTGGTTTTCAGCAAAAAGTTTCAAAGTGTTGATTTTCACAAACTACAAATATTCCTTAAAAATCGCCTGTATGACTTAAACGCATTCTTTCAACTGTTTACAGGAGATGCACCAGTGCTGGATCCAGGATCCAACACTGAGTAAGAAAAAGTAACGATAACAGTTTTTACCTGCTAAGTGAATTTCCTTCCATAGGATAACATTGGTGATTCTATGAGAAAAAGTTTCTAAGTGTCAACTTTTAAAATACAATAATATTCCTTAAAAATCACGACTGTAACCAAAACGCTTTTACTCAACTGTTTACAGGAGATGAACCAGGACTGAATCTAGGATCCAGTCCTGTGGTTAGAAAAGTAATCCATAAAGTAACTAATTGCATTTAACTAGAAATTCACATTGAGCTGAATGTTGCATTGTGTTAGAAAATGTGTTGCCCATTGCAACAACTGTAACTACTGTACTTAAAAGTCTATTGCCTATCTGCAAAGTATTTAAACTAAAGTAATTCATTAAGAGAAAGTATTTTTTGTAATGTAATGTATAATGTAATTACAATGTAATTTAAAAAATAAAATATGTAAAAAAATTGTTTCTAAAAATGTACTAAATCAGTATGAAAAAATTAATATAACAATTAATACATTTAAAAATTGTCATTTACAAAACCTTTGAAATTCACTAAAAAAACGTAGGTTTCAGGCACGTTATAGTTAGAAATTAGCATTTAAAAAACCTTTGAAATTCACTGAAAAAACCATATGTTTCAGACACGTTATAGTTACAAATTAGCATTTAAAAACCTTTGAAATTCACTGAAAAAACCATAGGTTTCAGACACGTTATAGTTACAAATTAGCATTTAAAAAACCTTTGAAATTCACTGAAAAACCATAGGTTTTAGGGACAGTTATAGTTACTTGGACATTGCACTCGTACAAAACCCGTGAAATTCCCCGTTATAGTTAGTTCAGCTAACTATAACTCGCGCCCGCAATGCACTGCTGATGACGTCACATATTACATCACTCATGACATGGTCAGTGACATCACTGATGACATCACTGATGACATCTCAAATGACATCACTGATGACATCATCCACGTGATAATCTGATGCACCTCCTCACACCCTAATATAATCTTTGATACACCCACTCTAAATTACAGACTGCCATTCGCAAAACCATAGACACTCCAACACCAATAACCACATACCCACTCACTGATTCTTAGGTCTACACACACACATCCACTCACTCAGCCGTACAGTCACTCATACTTACGGTCACTCAGTACAGGACTATCATATGCACTCTTACTCCTATATAGACACTCAAACAACGCCACTCATCCATAGAGGTACTCACACACCTAGTCAGTCATGCAAATAATTAAACACACTGCCATTTACTCACCTATACAGTTATACACACACCAGCTCACTTACTCATACAAATAGTAGCACATTGTTACGCTCTTATACAATCACTGATACAAGCACACACTCATCCATACAGCCACTATCACAATCACTCACTCTAGCTTATAGCTATTTATATACTCCAACACACATATATACTGCCTTTCACATATGTAGTTACTCACACATGTACCACTGGGACATACATTCACTCACTAACACACTCTTACACACACTTACCCACCCATACAGTCTATCACAGATGCACTCTTGAAACCATCCACCCAGTGAATCACCCACTCACACATCTATGCACAGAGTCGCACACACCCCTCCCACACAAACACTCAGGCACCCATACAGATACTCACACAAGCATTCAATAACTCAAATAGACACTCATGTAGCTATTCACAAACACATGCAGCCACTTACACAGCAACAGACAGACGGATACAGACATTCACCCAGTTTAGTCACTAACCCATGCATTCAGTACGATACGTTAAATCACTCACTTATACAGTCAGTCACGCACCTACTAAATCATCCATACAGACACTTACACACCCACTCATTCTTCAATACGTCTTTTCCTATATATATTAAAAATATTTAAACTTTAGAGAAACACACAGTCACTGGATGATGTCATCAGTGATGTCATTTGAGATGTCATCAGTGATGTCACTGACCATGTCATGAGTGATGTAATATGTGACGTCATCAGCAGTGCATTGCGGGGCGCGAGTTATAGTTAGCTGAACTAACTATAACGGGGAATTTCACGGGTTTTGTACGAGTGCAATGTCCAAGTAACTATAACTGTCCCTAAAACCTATGGTTTTTTCAGTGAATATATATATATATCTATATATATATCTCCAACACACAGTTCGCGCAGATACCCAGGCCGTTTTCAATGGCGGGCCATGACGGGGTCGCAGGCCCCAATCAACCCAAACAGTATTGTATGCACAAATCCTGGAAACAATACGTCACGGCCACAAATTAATCCTTTAGTGTGATTTTATTTTCTCTGCCAAGTCACTCTACGCGTTTCGGAGCGTCCTGCTCCTTGCTCACGAGTAAAAGTGAAATGCAAATCGTAGTGTTTTTATACAACATCATGTGACACACCTCAAAACAAATGACAGTGAAAACAGACTCCGTAGTGTTTAGCGTTCATAGTGGATACAATGTGACAGTGTTGGTATTTACTGCAATGTCAATAAAAATGCATTCTTTCATTTTTAAAGATACAATGTCACCAATTATTTAGGTTCTATTACATCAAAAATAAAATAAATTGCAAGTGTGTTGTTGCCATTTAGAGAAACTATTGTCTGACAGTTGTCTTTCATCGAGAGGTAATAGTACTTGAGACAAAACATAAATACTACATAAATAAATTCAGCGACAGTGCGCTAATGAAACCACTTTACAAGTCAATATCGCATCGTGTCCCTATAAGCTCCACGTTATTCATAGCGCCAGTGCATAATGGAGCCTAGCATGTGCATTTATTTAGCCCATGTGGGCTTTGGCTAGTTCTGCCAGGGAACAATGCGTACCGCCCCAGTGGGCTAGAAATGCCTCGTAGTTACACGTGACGAAAATTTTAAAGCAAAAGAGACAAATTGCTAAATCTCGAGTCTTTCAATGCCCCAGTCCTGCCCTAGTGGGCCAACATGATGATGTATAAAAACACTACGATTTGCATTTCACTTTTACTCGTGAGCAAGGAGCAGGACGCTCAAACGCGTAGAGTGACTTGGCAGAGAAAATAAAATCACGCTAAAGGATTAATTTGTGGCCGTGACGTATTGTTTCCAGGATTTGTGAATACGATACTGTTTGGATATATATATATATATTCCAAAACATCGGTAGCCCAATAAGCCGCACTCGAGACCAACGAACAGGTTACCAGCCTTTATTAGAGGTATGGCATCACACCCAGAGCCAGCGAAATCCGCAGCTTTCCCCTCGCCTGACGCGTTTCGAGTGATTCTCTTCCTCAGAGGCAGAGGCTTGGAAAGTTCATGCTTAGGCGGGCAAAAAACTCCCTCATTTCAACAATGTCACACCCCTTATTCACGTCTGTATGCCTTATGGGAGATGTAGTGCCCAAGTATTGCCTCCTATGTATGGCGCACTAATGACTGCGACAGATAAGGCCCAACCAATGAGCCCCAGCTTGGGTGCAAGGCCTCAATCCTCGATCGTTGCTCCACATTAAGAATGGTGCATCCATTCTCGTGGCCCCCTTGAAATCCTGGGGTGGTGCGTGCTTGGCGGAAGGGCGTCCGCCTCATAGATTCCAAAACATCGGTAGCCCAATAAGCCGCACTCGAGACCAACGAACAGGTTACCAGCCTTTATTAGAGGTATGGCATCACACCCAGAGCCAGCGAAATCCGCAGCTTTCCCCTCGCCTGATGCGTTTCGAGTGATTCTCTTCCTCAGAGGCAGAGGCTTGGAAAGTTCATGCTTAGGCGGGCAAAACACTCCCTCATTTCAACAATTTCCAAGCCTCTGCCTCTGAGGAAGAGAATCACTCGAAACGCGTCAGGCGAGGGGAAAGCTGCGGATTTCGCTGGCTCTGGGTGTGATGCCATACCTCTAATAAAGGCTGGTAACCTGTTCGTTGGTCTCGAGTGCGGCTTATTGGGCTACCGATGTTTTGGAATATATATATATATATATATATATATATATATTTATATATAGCGCAGTGTCCCTGAAGCGGACGTCGCGTTCATCTTAAAAGTAATTAAAAATAAATAAAAATTGTTGCCATTGTACCATGAGTGCTGTGGGGGGTAGAGGGCAGCCACTTTTAAAGTTAGAGCGCCATAGCGATTATACGAAAAGTGGGCGCGTTGCAAATACAAGAAGCTGCCGCCATTGTCCCCTTTAGTCAATAAACAAATTAGTGCTCACTGACTTATAATGCAGACTGTGTAACAAGCCAGGTAAAAGGTCCAGTCTTTATGGGAGGTAACAAATGCAGACAAGGCGGTTCCAAGGAGGGACTAACAAGCCTATTTACGAATCATAAGCCAGCATTTACGAAGGACAATGACACAAGCCAATGACAAATATGAGCGGAGAGTAGGCGGGGCTTCAAGTGCATACTCCAATACAGCATGCCTCGCAGAGCAGCTCATGCGTGCTGCCTATAGGCTCTAAAAAGACTCACGCCGACTAAGCATCAGGTAATTGAGAGAGTTAGCCCGTCTCCTGTGCTCCAAGTGTGATGTGTGAGATTTAGAAAAGGGGAAACCCTCTTTAAGATTGTATATTGTCTGGTTGCTATATACATATTGCACCACACATTAGTGAAGCGGGAGAGTAGTGAGGTGCTTACTTTAACACACCATTTGTCTGCCTCATTGCCTTAAAGTAAAGTAATAGCCTTGTTCCTAGAGGCTATACAATGTTTCTCTGTTGCACACCAAACATTGATTTGGTTGAAGACTTTGACGAAACCTATAAGGTGTTTCACCCCATGTTTGTGTTTTTGTTATCGTTTGAGGTTCATAAACAAAATTGCTTTTAACCCCTTCCGTGCGCCCGTCGGCCAACGGCCGTCGCGAGCACTACCTCCGTAGTGCTGCGCACGTCCGTTGGCCAACGCGGCCCCGCCCACTCAATAAAACCGCCGCACCGCGGCGGAATTGCCGCCGCGGTTAAGTGGTTAAGCCATGTGTACAACCAGAAATGCACTTCTTTTGAGAACAGAACCAGATGTGCCCTCTTGAGAACAATCACTCTTCTCCTGCCTCTTTTTCTGTAATTATTGGTTAAACTATGATCCCTTCTCAATCCTATATATGCATAATATACTTTATAGGTTACTTATAGGGTCTCTCAGCCTGCCCTCTCTATCTATTGGTCTATTATTGTCATTCACATTTTACTACTTCCCGCTACACCATATTCCATGAAGCAATGGATTAGCCCACATATGCCATCGACTAACTTCACTGTGAGTCACTGCACTCTCCCCTTTCACAAGGACAGCACCCACAGGCAATGTGGGTCCCTTAAATACCAGGGACTATTGTGACAAGGTGTGCTTTTTGAGACCAAACCCATATTTCTTGCTTTTTGCCACTGTTTTTTGTTTAAGATTGTGGTGGCATGGCAGCTTTCCCTACAATAAAGTTTTGCAAAAACCATGACAAAACAAGCATCCACAAAGCCAAAAGTCTGGTGGCAAAGGGAGTGACCTACTGGCTTTGCCAGTGCTTGTTTTTACCTGTAAATGTAACTGGCTGAGGCTGGGGTTAACAGGCTCTATACAGTTCTGTAAGCCTTTTCTGAATATGGTGGGCACATCTGTGGCTTTGCAGATCAACTACGCATACCGGATAGCTTCTAAGCAGATACTTATTCTGGGCAAATTTTGTAATGTGTATTATAGATGTGACTGTGCCACACGCCACAACCTGCCACAACCCATTTATTTTCTGCCTCTTTGGAAACTTTACAAGAGCACAGGGAGATGCGTAGACCCCGACAGTGGAAGTGGAGGACAATACCATGATGTTCAATTTCTGTGTATAAAATGATAAATCTCACACTCAAAAAAAATAAATTAATAACTCCATGGTCAATAGGGAGACAAAGCAACCGACCTAATGTGATTTTGTACACCAGGGTGATGGAACACAGAATGGAGGGGAGGATTCAGGTCTGGAGTCCACCAAACCCTGGCTCCCGAGCGGTCATTTGACCCAGCCTCTTTGTCGGGCTGTTGGTTATTTGCATTGTAAAACACTGGAGCACCATACTTAAGGATGCAGGTTGTATTCGCATAGCTTGCAACACCAGCTTTAGACAAGGATAGACCAGTGCTTTAAGTGGAAATACAGAAGTGCTGTGTATTCTCTATTCAGAGAACTTGTTTGCTCCTGAGAAGTGCTGGTACTCTCCCTTTAAATGTATTGCAGCAGAGCTGAAAAGGGCATCTACTCTCCATTTCAAATGAAGGAAGTGCAGGTACTCAGTACCTGACAGTACCTGTTTATTTAAAGCACTGGGTTTAGACCATAAAAGTAATGGTTTGTTTCCTTATGTTCAGGGCCACTGGAATTATACAATTGTGCGGCTGAGGCGATTTTCACATAATTGTAGGTTTACCACATAATTAGCTGATTTTAACAAAAAAATGGTTTCTAGCTCAAACGGTTCAAAAGTTGGTAAAAACACAGTTGCTGTGCAGTGGAAGGCCCTTTGCAAAGGTTGACTAGCTACCTTTCTATTGCTTATTGCTATATTTGGGTGTTAAACTAGTACTAATGAAGTGCAACAAATGCCCAGACAGTGCTAACAAGCTTTAAAATGACAAAATAACGAAGAAATACTATGACAAAAAGTGCCGCATCATTTGCATTTTCTTGCCGCGACATTTACTCAACCGTGCCGCATAATTTGACCCTCCCCTCCCGCATGATTCAAGTGGCCCTACTTATGTTGTACCCCGCAGGATGAAAGGCTTGCCTCAAACTTTTTTTCCGAAGTCAAAGGAAGCTAGCTTCCGATCACCTAAAATAATGGGGCTGCATTGCGCAACGACCACACAGGTCTAGTAATTAGTGAGTTCGCTGGACAGGAGTCTGTGTTTCTGTGCACTTGTTATCCCATTCTGTGCACGCGGCGGTCAATGTAACCAAGTTTTCTGTGTGCGTCTCGTGGCGTCAATGAGGTGCCGCTTTTAATTCTGGTTCTTTTTCATGTTCGCGGGGTCTGGAAAATTGATTCTGGTTCCTCGGCATGGGGGTTGTTTTCTTGAAACCCGTGGACTGGAAAGGGATCAATAGCAGCGCCTTGAGAGCCCGGAATGCTGAACGGCGCCTCCGGCGCGATTTATGACCGCCGCCATTCAGCACGGTTAAAGAGAACAATCGGGATTGTAAACCTCACTCTTCAGCGCGAGCCCGGGCAGTCCACAAAGGGGTTCCACGGGGGCTGGCCTCTTGTTCGGACACTTGAAGGCTTGTGGTGATCAGACGTAGGCCGGGGCATGCAGTCATGCGGCGGAGAGGCTGGTTAGGTGAGGAGTTAGTGGCACGCATTCCAGGACGTTTCCCGGGCAGCCGCAGCCATTCAGCAACGGCCTTCTAAATTGGTAAGAAAAATGTGTCTGATACAGTGCTTTTGAGTGGCAGAAGTTGGTGGAGTATGTAGGCTTCACTTCCCAATCCCAAGAGATTAACCTTTGACTGGTACTTCAACATGCAGCCCAGGCAATAGCCATTTTTACACAAATAATTGTTTTGTTGGTAAACTTAGATCGGCCAGTGGTATGGACATTTTCCATGTATATTTTTTAGCAGTTGGAAGCTTTTTGCATGCATTGCTCTTTCTGTACTTAGTCTCCTACTGGCGAGAGCATAGGTTAAAAGGGCACTTAGAAAAAGTTTCTTCAACAGCATGCCCCTTACTTAAAGGTCCTCGGTATTACTCTGGTTTCCATTTCCCAGGACTGATATTAATTATGGGATGTGTCTACACCTCTCTCTCTATTAGAAAGCATATATCTAAGCCAGTGGGCGTAACGTGGGTTGCCAGTGCCCAGGGCTAGGCAAGTATCCTTCCACTTTTCTTTTAAAATTTTGCGCCCCCAAAAATGCCCCTAAGAATTTTGCGCCTGGGGCAACTCCCCCTGTGTGCCCCCCCCCCCCATGCTACTCAACTGATCCAAGCACTTGTTTGGAGAACAACCTGCCCCTCACTCGTTCCCTTCGGGCCTTCTGTCTGTGCATGGCCTCCCATAAGAGCAGGCCAGCTCCATCTCCCCCGTCATCACTAAGCATACCTGGGATTGGAGGTGCCGTGATGGTGGTCGGTATAAGTATGGAGCAAGGAAGGAAATCGGAGTAATGAACATTGCCTCAAGTCTTTCCTCCTACCAGTACCCACACTCCACGGCTATACCCAGCATGTGATCTAGTGACTAAGTTGTCAACTCTTGAAAGCAGCAGATTTTACATATAACCAACCAAATCCTGGGCATGTGACCTCCACTCTCCTTTCTTTTACTCACTTATCTGTAGAAGTGGGCGAGCCACTGAAAGCTCGAGCCTGAAGCCTGGCTCTCGCTTAGCTCCAGTTCCTGTTGGAACCTTGAGTCCATAACGAGTCGAGCTTTCATGTGACTTCTGCCTGCCACCCTCCCTGTACCCCGGGATGTGGCGTTTGGGTCAGAGCTGCTGACTATGGAACGCAGGAACCAGGTTCGAGTCTCGGTTCAATTTCATTTGATTCTGGGCAACTCGCACAATCTCCCTATGCCTATAAACGATGCATGTGACCTTGTGTAATGTAGCTGCTGCTCATGTAAGGCGCTCCAATACCTTTGGGTCGAGTTTACTGAATATGTTGAAGAATGCTGAAAAAGTAAAAACAAAGCCTTAGCATAAGGAAAGCCAAATGGATACCTATTTTACTGGCTGGTCTATGCAGAGTGAAACCAGAGAACCTGGATAAATCACAGCCTCCCTGCTTAAATCTTGTGATTTTATGCAAATATTTTATTTCACCAAAACTTTTTTTTCTTCATTATCTCCTATGAAAGAACTTTTGAATATGTGAGTTCAGACTATTTTAATTTTTAAGATATTTTAATTTTAATAAGTACCTCAGTGCACTGCTCTAATTTTTACTATTAATGTCAAAGCTTCACCATGTCAAAAAAGACACTTTTTTGAATTTTGAAGAGACTTTAGCATATTTAACGTGGTTTGTTGTATGATTTACCTAACACATATTTTCAGGGCTCAGCTCGTGCACGGGCCCGAAGATCTGAGCCGGACCCTTGGTTTGGCTCTCCCTGTTAATTTGTTGGCTGGCCCACCTTTACTCACCTTCCAAAACTTGGAACGCTGAATGCTCGAGCTCGCATTTGGCCATATTAATCATGTTGTGCCAGTTTCATGTTCTCGGTTGCTGAAGAGCCTGAAATTGTTTTTTTCTCCCAGCAGTGGTCTGTGCACGTTGGCCTTGTTTAGTTGAATATGCTTTAAGTATTGCTTTTCACTTTCCTTCCCTGACGCAAAAGAAAAGGCCACCGCGCTCAAGCCACTAAACTACCTTCCCATCTTCAACGCCTCGTCAGTGGTAGAAAGTGCAAAATAAATGCAATTTAAAGTAGCTCATTTAAAGTAACAAGCGGGCGGAGAGGCGGGTGCGCCGAGAAAGTCTGCATTGTTGCCTTTGTTGTAGAGGAGGAATCTCTGGCGTCTGATTGGAGCTCACTTGGCAGCTCCACTGAACATCAAAGCAGCCTGGCCCTGTCGACATTCCCAACATGGCGGGAGGGGGTCGCGCGCTTCCGAGTCCCAGATGTTCCATTGCTGCTCTGTGTCAAGAGTCCTCGTGGCAGGTGGTTTTCCATTGAAGAAAACGCTCAAGGCCATTTGTGTTTCAGTCGCTTTATGAGTGTTTACGTCCCGGCGATGGAAAGTTGGAGCACAGATAAGGAGGGTTTGTGGGTTTAGGATTCTCTGCTTGTTATATGTGGAAGTGGAAAATGCGGGGCTTAACTCTAATTGTTCCATAAAATGGCGCTCGGGATTAGCAGCTTCACGTGGCCTTGTCAGCCCTGCAGTGCCAGGCTCCCTTTCTGCCTCCCCGGCGCTAGCACTGCTCCCTGGTAGCCTATCTCTTACACCTGAAGTCCATTGCTTTACCCCGCAGTCTACGGACATAAAGCCGTCGCGGAGACTTCATTTCAACCGTTCTCTTAAATTTCACGTCTACATTGGATCACGTTTATACTGCTGCTATCAGCCCGCCATCGAAAAACAACTTAATTTTTAGGAAACAGCCGATGACTTTTTGCTATGCTGATGGGGCCGAAACAATCTAGAGAAAGTTATATCTTTTAAGGCGATCAAGTTCTCGTTTTAGGCATTTCAGCATTTTTCTATTTACAGTTTAAGGTACCATATACGTCCACTGTTTCTGCTCTTGTTCTAGGGACAACAGCACGATGGCACACATTTTGTCTCTGCGCCGAGTTGTATTGTATTGTAATTGCATTTGTACAGCACTTACTACCACTGACGAGGCGTCGAAGCGCTTTTTCGGCGAGTAGCACGCTACTCCGGGACCCATAGAGGATTAGTGTTGAATTAGTATAGTGAAACATGCAAGTAAATTTTAAGTGGTGGATATGTTAGTCAGTTATTTGGATTCGGAAGGATAGAAGAGGAAAGCAGGTTTGTATTTATATAGCGCTTCTAACCCCTGATGGGGTGTTGAATCGCTTTGTTGCGAGTAGCACGCTACTCCGGAAACCCATAAAGGATTAGTGTTGAAAATTAGTATAGTGAAATATGAAGTAATTTGAGTGGTGGATATTAGTCAGTTATTTGGAGTGAGAAGGATAGCGGAGGGATAGAAGGGAAAGAAAGGTTTGCATTCATATAGCGCCTGTTACCCCTGATGGGGTGTTAAAGCGCTTTTCTGGCGAGTAGTCGGCTACTCCGGAACCCATAAAGGATTAGTGTTGAAAATTAGTATAGTGAAATATGAAGTAATTTGAGTGGTGGATATGTTAGTCAGTTATTTGGATTGAGAAGGGTTAGGGAGAGGTAAAAAGGAAAAAGGTTTGCATTTATATAGCGCTTGTAACCCTGAT
The DNA here is from genome assembly GCA_963921515.1 of Calotriton arnoldi. NCBI lineage: Eukaryota > Metazoa > Chordata > Amphibia > Caudata > Salamandridae > Calotriton > Calotriton arnoldi. The sequence continues at coordinate 649,280 of CAWUFW010006926.1, read as the reverse complement.
GAGGTGTTGAAACGCTTTGTTGGCGAGTAGCACGCTACTCTGGAACCCATAAAGGATGAGTGGTGAATTAGTATAGTGGAATATGGAATTAGAGAAATGAACATGCTAGTCTGTTATTATGATTGAAAAGGATAGTGGAGGGATAGAAAAGTGAAGGATTTCTTTTTTTATGTCATAGCAGTAGGAGGAGCTTTTGGATGAGTAAAAAGGGTTTTTGGAGGGGAAGAGTCAGAGGGAAGAGTTTAGAAAGGTTTGTTTTGGGGGATCGGTACAGTAAAGGAGGTGTCAGAAGATGCAAGGAGGGGTAGAGTAGGAGAGAGTCAAGAAAGGGTTATTTTGGGGAACATAGTAGTGGTATGGCGTTTGGGATAAATGAGAGAGTGGGTGTAGAGGATATAATGATAGATGTATAGGGTGAGATAGGGTAGTGAATTGGAAAGAGTAGTAGAAAGAAGTTTGAGATGAGTCAGAAAGTTGGGCTAGAAGATGTATTGAGGGAAGTATAGGCTGAGAAATAGGGTAGTGCATTGGAAATGCTAAATTAGAAGAAAGTGATAAATATATAGATCCATAAGTACATTGAAAGTATATAGATGCATAAAGGTGGTAAGTATATGCAGATTAAAGATATTGATCGAGGTAGCGGATGAGAAATAGGGTAGTGCATTGGATATGCTTTTTCAGGAGAAAAGTAACAGACACACAGATCCAAGTACATGGAGGTACATAGATGCCCAATGGAAGCAAGTACATGTAGACCAAAGAAGATTATTTTTTTTCTTTTGTTTTTGTTTTTATAACAACATAATTATTGTACATGTTTATACAAAGCAATACACGAAGAAAGGCACATATCTATAGTGAAAATCAATGCTTATGTACAGAGGGACAAATACATAGGGTGGGTATTAATGAATGGGAAAATGGGCAGCATTCCTGGCCCTGGTCCCGACTCAGTTTCGAACAGGCTCAAACAGGCACTCACCCTTGTCCTCTCCACCCTTAACAGGCTCAAACAGGCACTCACCCTTGTCCTCTCCACCCTTAACAGGCTCAAACAGGCACTCACCCTTGTCCTCTCCACCCTTAACAGGCTCAAACAGGCACTCACCCTTGTCCTCTCCACCCTTAGCTGAGACGCCCGGGCTGAGACGCCCTAAGCCTTGGCCGTTTATAGCCCTAGTAGTCAGGTGACCCCTTCAGCCAATGGGAACCCTAGTCCTAACCATATCCAATCACAGCACTAGCCCTAAAATCTAGAACCAATAGGAGACGAGGACCTTACAGCCAATCTTAGCCCTAATGTAAGTCCGTTTTTATATAGCGCAGCTACTCACCCTTACGGGTCTCAAGGCGCTGGGGGCCGTAGTGGAAATTAAGTGAGCTATTGCCCAGAGTCACATGGTGCTGAGCTGAGCTGCCGCCGGAGCCGGGGATCGAACCGTGAACCCTGTGCTCCGAAGTCAGCTGCCCTGGCCGCTGCACCACACCTCTCCACTCCCTAGTCCAAGCACCCAATCAGTTTAAAAAACCCTTGATCTCTACGTCCAATAGAGGCCCTAGCCCTACCAGTAGTCTCAACCCTAGTCCAAGCAACCAGTGGCACAGGAAGCCCTAGTCCCTACTTCCAATAGAAAGCCTAACCCTTCTCTTAGTCCCACACCTAGTCCAGCAACCAATCACACCAGAAGCCCTAATCGCTACTTCCAATTAAAGGCCTAACCTTAGCCCTAGTCCCACCCTAGTCCCAACAGCCAATAACACAGGAAGCCCTAGTCCCTACTTCCAATAGAAATACTAACCCTAGCCCTAGTCCCAACCCTACATTGATTGAATCACAGACCCAGAAACCAATCAGAACCCTCAAATACCCAACCAATGAGGACACTAACCCTAATCCAATAGAAACATCAGATACAACCACCAATCAGTGTACACATGTACCAAACAATATCAGACTATATAAGGTCCCAGCTACCTCAGACAAGGTTTGCTGGCCAGGGAGTTGGAAGCTGCTTCTCTATTCAGAAATCTCCTAGGAGACAGACCGGCTCAATACACACTTTGGACTTCTGCAGGTAGGCCCCAACAAACTTGTCCTCTAACATCACTGTTTATATAAAACTTTACTCCCTCGCCTGGCCAAAAAACGAAGTGCGCACAGTCCCTATTAAACACAGTTTAAACAGCTTACAGCACATTACTGCTGTCTCAGGGGGGAAGGGGGGGCTGGTTTCACTGACTTGTTAACACAAGATGGTCGCTGGGGGTGCACTGCTTAACATACAGGTCTTAGCACAGAGCAAAGGAGACATTTGGAGGGAAAAACTGAATGTCACAGGGAATGAGAGGGAAAAACTACAGAGTTTGGACTGCAAATCCCACAATTCAACAGGTTAAATGGAAGCAATCACAGGCAGGAAAAAACACAAGTTTAAACACAAAACATGGGATAAATTATGCAATCACTGGCAGGTTAAAACTACAATTTTAAACTGTAACAACCACAGGCAAAGACAGTTAAAGAAATTTAAAAAGAAAAAAATAAGATGATGCAATCACAGGTAGGGAAAATCGTTTTTTAAACTTTTTTAGGAAAGAGACAGCACTAGTCTGCCTCCTTACCACTTCCTGGACTCTGCTCACTGCAATCTGGGGCACAGGTAGGCTGCTACTCACAAGATGGAGGAGAATGAATGGAGGAGTTGCACTGCTTTCCTTCCTTTTATGTCCATTAATAAGAAAATGAAAGTATTTGGTTTGGTCGAGAATAAAGTTCCAAACGGTTGCTTCTTCTGGGTTCAGAGAGAGATTTAGGAGGTTCTCTACCCTCCACACGTGTTGATTTTCAGTATAAAATAGTTATATTTTTCAGATTTTCTTTTCAGTGGCAGTGACAATGGTTTGCTTGCTGGCCCACTTTTTTTGTGGGGTTTTCCGGCATTTTGAAGGTGTAATGTGTGCAGACAAGCAATCTTATCACTGGCCTGCATCCTGGTTTCTGATAAATTTTCAATGGCTGGGAAGGGATGTTTCTAGAAATTGAAACTTATTCAGGACATACAGAAGATGTATATTTTGCACGTTATTGGGAGACCACTTCTAGGTTTTGATGCGCTCATTGTTATACTAATTGTTAGATTGCAACATCCGGCACATTAGGACCACAAGCAGTGAAATATGGCAGCTTAAAAAGCATTTTCTGTGGCCTGTTCTCAAGAGGTTTGCAGCGATTTACAGTACAAAAAGGCAACTATTGTATCCATGCCTGCTCGGCCAGAAAGACTGCTTGGTCCAAAAGCCAGACTGGGAACCCAAAGCAGCCCTGGCAAATTTTATCAGACTGTTCCCACTAGACAAAACTCCAATCTCTCTCCAGTAGGTACATTAGTCACCAGAGTTTTCATGACACTTTTATTGTTGCTTAAAAACTACAATATACAAGGAACTCTGCAGCGGGTGCGTTCAAAACTACTGCACTGCTACGAAAACGGCCCCCAGTAACAAAACCGTCCGCCCCACCCTTCCAGCCTCCCTGAGAAACGTCCGGTACAGCCAGTCTGACCTTGCTTGGCCCATACTCTACAGTTACACTTTATTACCATACATGCCAATAGATAGACCCGATTCAGACGGGTGACTTACAATTTTTGAAGCCATAAATGGCTTTATTTTGGATGTCTCCCACCTAAAATTGCCTCTGTTTCAGTATAAGCCTCTGGGGGAAAATGCATTTTGACATATTTTCTTTTCTCCAAAATCTCCGAGTTTGAAAATGTTGGCTTGTGTGCTCTTATTTTTAATTGGGAATAATGCCTGACCCCAGTAAAGGCGATAGGTTCAGAGATCATAGGGTGAGTGTTGTGTAGGGGGTGGGTGCGGTCAGGTTTACAGCTGGCGTTCCTTTCTGAGAGTTTCAATGGATGAATCAACCCATGCCAAACATTCAGAGAGATTTCGAGTGGATACCGAGAAATACACTCTAATTGTAGAACAATGCAGGAAACGCCATTTCATATGGTTTGTCAATGATTTATCAGCCTTAATGGGACGTGGAGATGAAAAGTGTTTTCTTAGTCCAGGTGTAGTTAGCTTATGCATTTCAAATGTACTCAAGTAATTAATATTTTTAGTGTGAAATTGACTTTTTGTTCAGAGATTTCAGACTCGAATTGAGGCACTTGACCTGACTATCTAGATTGGTATATATTCCAGAACAACACACACATGTTTGGTTGTTTTTCCCAAAGCTAACTTGTACAAACTCTGCAGACGGTATAATGGCTGCACTTGGACCTTTTTCGAATGATCTAACAAACAAAAAGAGATATCAGTGGATTAATAATTCTATTCAGTGCTTTGCTTACAGAATTTGACCCAGTTTCAACCCTGGCTGCTTTCTTCTAAACACATATTCATACAGTTGGTTTGTTCTGCATACTACTTACAACCCGCCTGAAACAATGAGATCACTATTCCCATCAGGCTTTACTGTCTAGGTCAAAGGAGACTGCGGAGGGGTGTTAGGAGTGGAATTCAGCTGTTTAAGGTTTTGACTATCAAAAAGGAGAACACAGCCTTTAAGTGCAGTTGCTGGCCAGCAGCAGTGCAGCAATATTTCATGACAGAGGGAAAATGTGCCCAGATACCACTTTACTCCTGGATCCAATCCCCCCTGACACTGATCTATTTGGAAGGAGTGTATTTCAGTACAACATGCACTGTCAAATTATTGGTAGCACCCACTTTCCTGAAGAGAAAATGCAAGTCCCATCAACCTTTGTGAATGCTGCACTCCCTAGCCACCAACGTTTGTTATTGCCTACATGTGAGAAAATCTTGCATGGGTGCTTCACTTTTTACGGAAGCCACACTCACACCCCCCTTTGGTCTGTCACCACAACTATGATAAGAAGTCACATAGAATTTGGTGCTGCCTACTGATCAGTGGCTAGTCACTAATTGGCACAACCTGAGCACCAGGGCATAAATCTCTGCAGCGAGACTAAACTGAAGTACACAAAATAGAAGCTTTCCATCACTGATCGCTGTAACTGCAGCAGAGCCATTAACACCTGACTGTTGCCTTTGTAATCAATCAATATTTACCCTCAAGCAGCAATATTCTTTCAGTTTCATATGTACACCTCGGATAATCTGATTGATTTATCTCTCGCCGATATTGCTCTTTTTCTTGTTGGGCATGGACTTGTAGACCAACCAAGGATGAGGCAAAGTTCTGAAGGGTTGTAATATTTCGTTTAATTAGTGATGTTGATTGGTGAATGTACTTTAAGGGCACCATTATTGTGTGGGGGAGTTTTTCATTATATATGTTGATGTCCTGACGAAGCGACACAGATCTTTCAGACTAATTTATAAGTGCGAAACATGTTGACAAGTCATTGAGTGAGAGACCAGAGTTTGGCCTCCACCTCGCGACTATAGGGTACTCTCCCCGCATAGTCGCTAAACCATGACCAACAGGGTTCCTTTTAAACCTCTAGGTTAGCATGTGCCTGTTAAAGGTTTTTATCTCTGACAGGGCGGTCTACTTATTAAGAGATAGTTTGCGACCTCCCCTATCAGTTTTAACCTACAACCACGTTTCACAACTCCACCACACCAGTCACTTCACTTGCAGGCATCATACGGCATCTCTTAAAAAGATCTCCGCCAAAGTGACCCTTCGGGGGACCCGTAGGGCATTGCAGCGCCGACCCGATGAGGAGCACCGCCCTATGATGAAGCATGACATCCCCTGGGGGATGTGTGAGGGCAACATGAGACAGTCTTGTTGACTGTCCTCATGACCGGTCCAGACACACCTGTTAGTAACACTTGTTCTCCTTTCTCAGGAACAGATGCCCCCTTTTTTGATTCTTTGATCTACCCATAGGAGCACGGGCACTGGACCTCCTAAACTAGCTCCAAGCACCCCCTCACCTCTGTCTCACAGAGGATAAATTTATTGAAACATATTTTTCTGACACCGGGAAACAATTCAGCAACACCTGCACGTTGTCTGCTTTTTGTTCGATCTGAGCAGCAACAATGTACAGGTGGCATGGGGGCTTTCTTTTTTCACTTCCAGCTGGGCCCAAAACAAAGGACTGATTTAGAGGGCCATCAACCCTTCTTTTGTTGAAGTATCATGCTGACTGGGAGCCACCTCGGGGCTAATACCTAGACACCAATGCAACGGAGGAAACAAAGCCACCCACCTCATCACTTCAAAAATGCTTTAGAGAAACTATGACTTGGAGGCAGGTTTTTCACTTAGTACAACTACCCTAAATAAGACCTGTGCAAGCACTGTAAGAATGCCAGATGTATCTGCATGTATGAGTAATTGCACAAACAATGATTTAAATGGTACCTGCTATTTAAAAAGACAAGATCTTTTATAGAGCTACTTATCCCAGTGTGGTTTACAAGAACACTTTACATCACGCACAGATACAATAAATTATACAAGTGTGTAAATCAATCTACAGGAAATGTTACATAAGACATTGAGCGTTATAAGGTGTAGGAATCGCATATCGTCTATACTTGTAGACTTGAATAGTGATTGGTCAGGAGAAACACAAAGTCTGGATATAAAACATAGCACAGGGATTGGGGTTCTGTCCTAACAAGACTTTATTACTTCCCAAAGGAACACTTCTTTGTGATGTTTAAATAACAGATTGAGAAACAAAACAATACGGATCTAAACACACAACTTACAGGTTGCATGCAGCTCCTTGATGCCTGTAAATGTATCACTGTGCTATAGTAGAACGATTCTAACTTATGAACTGGAAGTAACAAAATGATATAGATGTAAAAAGCAGTAACACACGGATCTCTACATAATACAAATCGGTGATCTACATGTTACCAAAGTGCTTTAGAGAAGGCATGTGCTATATGCTACCTCAAGAGTCAAAACTGTGACTTCAAAAAACACAGAACCCTCCTAGAACTGCATTAATTACCACGGTTATATTACTGCCAACGCAAAGATATCTGCTGCAGGTGTAGAATATGTTAAAATGCAGCCTAAGTTTCTGTGCCCCTTCTCCACCAGTTTTCTCCCCCCCCCTTTCCTCTGCCACACCTTGACCCCCCATTTACGGGGTCCCCGGAAGTTATTTTCCAGTTCCAACACTAGGTTTATTTTATTCTGTGTGGATGCTTGTGAGAAGTTGGCCTGGTATATGCTGTTCACTAGTTAAAGTGGACACCTTGCACCAGTTCAATTCGACTCTTGTGGTAGGTAGGTTTAAGACAACCTTTATAGAAAGCTATCCTAGTGGTAGCTGTGGAGAGCAGCCTTCAGGCTAAGTCTTGGAGGAATGTAAAGCAGCTTGTTTTACCACACAATCTCTTGAATCACCAAATGAAAAGACACCACGCAGGTATATATATCAAATATATATGTATTTATTACTAAACAACTCTCTACTAATCTCTTTATGAGATTAGAAGTCAGGAACATATGTACAAATCAATGTTTCATCAAAATAAGTTAGCACAAGTAAATATCACAATCTTATCTTGGCTAGACCGGGGTCTAGAGCACATAGAATCGAGGGACCCCAAAGGAACCACCCCAGGTAGCTGTAGGAGACCCACAGGGGACGGACGCGGTGTTCAGACACTGGTGCGAGTCCTGTACGAGTCTATGCGAGAGAACGCAATTGAGTTATCAATGTTACAGGTCCCTGGCGTGTTCGAGGCGAACACACCGATCGGTCAGTACGAGTCGAAGGACGCGGATACTGGTAGAGTTACAAGGGAGTTGGACGCGATGTGTCTAACACAGACGCGAACCCTGTACGAGCCAGTGCGAGAATCGCACAGGGAAAATAGGAGTTTTAGGGCATTTCTAGGGTAGCTACAAGCAAGCCACTTACAGGGTAAGTAGTTCTAGGGCCCACACCCACAGGAGCACCGTAGTGCTGAAGTTACCTCACCCAGGGGAGCCGGGTGCATAGGTGTCCTTTGGTGTCGGGTCGTGGCGTCGTTCTCAATGGGAGCCTGTGAAGACTTGCTGCTTGCGACGATAGAAGAAGTGACCGTTGGAATCCAAGCCTGGATTCGGAAGGAGGAAGACCTGAAAGCAGAGGGGACAGTGTTCACAGTCACTTGGCAGTGACCCGGGGCAAGGAAGATGAATGCCCACCGTCGTCGACAGGATTCAGGTCGTTCACTGATGTCTTGACTCTTCGACCACGAGGTCCAGGAGGCGTCGAGGATGACCAGGAGCTGGATTCAGCGTGTCCCACGAAGTCTGCAGCTGACTGCGGTGTCGGCGACCCGATTGGAGCCAACAAGCCTTGGTAGCAGCAAGTCTCGTGGAAAGGACGAAAAAGTCAATGGTGCAGACCAGCAAGGTCTGGGGGACTTACCCAGCGAGGGTATGTCAGGGCAGGCCTGGAGCAACCAGGGGAGCCCTTTGGTTTCGTTGAAAAGTCTTCTGGGGACCCACAAGCCGGCTGGCAAGGGATCGCGAAGACGCCTCGGGAGGATTCACTCAACAGGGGCCCACGGTCACTCGGGACGGTGTAGGCCTCTGATTTTGGGAGGGATCTCTGCTAGAGGCTGGGACCACACGTGGTCCAAAGCACAAGTTCATAGAACGTCGTGAAGGGGTTGCACTCGACAATAGTGCACGGTACCCAGGGGCTGCGGTTCCTCGTCGCTCGTGGGGTCCACTTGCCTCAGCTTCGCTGGGGACTCACGATGGCCTTGGAGAAGTCAGGAAATCCTCTTCCTGGGCTGCAGGGACTTCGGTCTCCGGCGGGAGCGGCGTAGTTTGCGACCGTCGTTGTAGTTTTTGGTGCCTGCCAAGCAGGGGAGTCACTCCTTGACTCCAAGGGAGATTCTTCAGCCTTCCAGAGGTAGTGGAACGTCGAAGGTCCAGGATTCTTCTTCAGAGCGTCGTCCAGGGGTATCTAGGTTGCAATGCACAGGTTCCCCCTCTTATACTAAAGAGAAGGGAGGGACTAGCTCTATGACCCCACCTATGGGAGGGTCAGGGGAGTGGGTGGCTACACCCCCTTCCCTTTGTCCAGTTTCGCACCAGAGCAGGGGCAGGGAGCCCCTGAGCTGGTTTGAACTGGCATATGCACAGAGGAGCCTTCTGCTCCCCCAGTGCAGGACTTCAAAGCACTCTAGGAGTGCACCCACCCAGCCCCAATACACTAAACCCTGTCTGGGAGGTGGTCACACCACCTTGGGACAGGATACCTATTGTTGGGCCTCCTCCACTGCGAGTGTTGGTCATCAGCAGGAGGGCAGCCCAGTGTCTGTGACTGGTGGCATCCATTTTGTGATGCCAGGGCTCTTCAGGATTCTACCGCGTTTCCACAGTAGTATTCCAAGATGTTTGACACAAAACACGACATGTTTCCGTGCAGCCATCCCAAAGTTAGCATTTAACGCGAGGTTATAATGCGCTTAGAGTATATGGTCAGGCTGCACTACAAACAGCCTCAGAGAAGGGTCTCCGAATGCTGCAGAGGGGCTCTGCTCATGCAGGGGCACCCTCTCACATAGGAACCAAGCACTCTGCCTTCAGGATTGACAAGGCCTGCCATAGGAGTGACTTATAGGTTTATATGTGTGTATCTATGTAGTGATATAGGTAGCCTATATCACAGTAAGGGGTGCATGCACCACCTTACCCAGGCTGCAGTAGCAGACCTGTGGTGTCAGATTTAGTCTGCTTCCCAAGGGTGGCATAATACATGCTCCAGCCCCTGGTAGGCCTGTGAAGTACCTATGCCCTTGGTACCTAAGGTACCATATACTAGGGACTCATAAGGTACCACAGTATCCAATCACTAGTGCACCTAGAGTGCACTCCAAGTCGTTTAGAGAGAACAGAGAGGCTGGGGCCCTGATTGGCAGGGTCCCAGCCAGACTATAGCCAGAAACCAGTGTAAACATCAGAAAAAAAGTGGGGGCAACATAAGAGGCAGATCCTACTCTCCTACAATGCTTCACCAGTGGAGGCTGCAACAAGGTTGAAAGTTAGCTCTGATCAAGAGCTGCGCGTGAGCTGCTGCCTCAGGCCTTTCCTGCGCTCCGGCAGACGTGGAGTCAGCACAATCTGGCAGACAGCAGGGGACGGGGCGCTGCCGGCACGCGCACATAAATAAACCATCTCTGTTGCGTTAAACTTGTTTCATTTCTCAGTCTGAGGTGAAGGATGCGCGTCGGCTTCAAGAATTACAATCACGCAGTAAAGAATTCTGGCTCTGCAGGATAAAACCCAGTGGAGTGTAGAGGTTTACTTTGCAAAGGTGTCGTGACGTTTTGTAGAAAGCTTCTCATGTTGCGCGCTACTGCGCATTTCCCGAAACCATTGATGCTACAAAAGGTGAACCTGAAGATAAACATTTTAACTAGGTTTATATCTCTTAATAGAAAACTGCAAATGGGTGCCTTGGCTGGGTTGCTGAGAATAAGAATCTTGTCACAATGCGCTGTCAAAACGTGCACTGAGAGGGCAACCGTAAACCTGCAGAACTTTCTGAAATACAGAACCTGCACAAAACATTTTTAGTGTTAGAAAAAAAAACCCAGAAAAACACTTTACATGCCTATGATTGAGCACAGGAGGAGGACATGAAGGAGTGAAATAAAGTTGGTGTTTGCTTGTCCCAGTCATTCAGACCACCCACAGTGTGGGGTCATGCTGTGCCACACACACTGGTCCATGTCCAAGTCACTGCACCTCGTATGGAGGGCCACTGGAATCATGCGGCAGGGGAGGACCTAATTATGCAGTAGGGTGGACTAAATTAAGTAGCAAGAAAATGCTAATTATGCTGCATAATGCGGTACATTTTGTTATGGCATTACTTCCTTAACTCTGAGCAAAGGTTTCATATCATTATTACCATTTAAAAACCAAATATAGCAATAAGCAGCAAAAGGGGGACTCATCATTTGAAAATTGCCTTCACTGCGTGGCAGCCCTTGTATCTGCGTTTTTAGAAACATTTGATCCTTTTAACCTGGAATAACGTTTCCCAAACTGCGGGTTTAGACCCACTGGTGGGTTACACGCTGATTATTGTTGGGTTGCGAGAATCCGACCATTAAACAAACATGTCTTTAAATTCTGTGGTTAGCATGTCACACTTGCCAGAGATTCAAAGACAGGTAAAATGTCAGGCTGCTTTATTCTTTTAACATGAGCATTGTTTACTTTTCTTCCTTTGACTGCAAAATGAGAGGAGTTTTTAAAGTTAATTATGTGGCAATGTAGGATGTTGCTTTTTGCATTACATAAATTGTAAATACATGTAAATAAACTGTATGCATCTAGCAGTTACGAAAGTAAAAATGAAGCACTTGTTGTAATTCTGAAGTGTGCTAGAAACAGATTTTAATAGGATAAAAAAATCAGGACATTTGGTTGGTGATACACAAATGATAAATATTCACAGAAACAGGGTTTCCTCACATTATCTTTTGAGTACAATATAGTTTTATCAGTGAAACTGTATCTGTGCAAATTTAGTTCCCATTTCAATGGAAAATGTGCTGTCTGTAAACGACAATGTGCCGATGCTTTAGTTGCATTAAAAAATTGCCCTGCCTTATGTCCATTAAAGGTAGGTGGGTCTCAAAAGTTTGTTGTTATAAAAAGTGGATTGCTGGTTCTAAAAAGTTTGGGAACCACGGATCTCTTTGTTAAAATCTACAGATTATATAGCAGATAATAGATTCTGTGCAGTGTCTCTGGAATTTTGCAGCAGTGGAGGACATTATGCTGGAGGGTTGAGTAACGTATGGTGCAACAAAACACAACATTTGGAGCATAATGCTGCACATTTTTTGACAGCATTACTTAAATATTTTGTCGTCTTTAGACATATGAATACTGTCTGGGCAAATGTTTCAACAAATTATTTCCAGATTAACACCCAAACGCAGCAATAAGAAATTTAAAAGTGATCAGCCAATATTTGGGAAGGGCATTCCGTTGCTCAGTAACATGGGGTTGTAGCCTTTTTAGTAACTTTTTATCCGTTTGAGCTAGAAACAATTTTTGGGGTTAAAATCTGCAGATTATGCAGTAGATGAGGGATTATGTGGCAAATGCAGCAAATCCATGATTAGGTGGAAAATGCCACAGCATCACATAGTTGCAGCGCCCTGCTCTTATGTCATACCTTAGAATGACACCTAAGTGGCGGCAAGAGTAGTTCTATCCCATCGCTGATTCGCATCACTCAGGAGCACAAGGTTGTCTCCCCATGTTTTTAAGATTTTATTCAATAGCCATATTGGGTTGTGAATGATTACATGCGTGTAGTAAATGAGGGCTTGGGTTAGAGGATTTTGCACCCTTGCTAAGATCATCATGTAATCACAGAATGTGTTTTTTCCAGTAACTGCTCCCCCCCATGGCAGCTCTCTTAAGGTTTATGCACTGTTAACAGATCGAAGCCTAAGGCATGTCAAGAGTATCTGAGGTGACAAACACTCAAGCGAATCAATTTTTATGAGAATTAACACTAGTGTTGTGTGCTTGAAGCCAGGTTGAGAGCCGTTTTACCAAACTCTAAGGGAATGTCTTTTTCTGAACCTAAATGAATTTGAATGGATCTGTCGTATTAAAATCCATATTAGCAGAGTGTGTGATAGATGGTGTCTCCCGCCCGTCAATGTAGCTCTGGGCGCTTGATGGATCGCCGCACAGTAGCTTTATTAGACGTTGGATGGATGAGCCAAGGTGACTACTTGTGGTTCACCTGAATTACACCAGCATCATGTCACGGACCCACACTGTGTGCTAACGCCTCGTTGTCACTGTCTGTTTGATAGTGTTGTAAAGAATGGAGCCAGTATTGCAGCTTTTATGGCGCATATACTGTCACATGAAGTCGTAGATCTGAAGTTGGTGTTCAATCACTGTTTGTAGAGAAGTTTAAAAAACATTTTTTGAAGGATTTGTTGCTTTACTCATAGGCGCTGGAAGTAGGGGAGCGTGGGTGCTGCAGCACCCACAAAAAAACCCATGCTGGAGTTCAGAAGATGAATGAGCAATAAAGAGGGCTGTGAATTTTTTTGTTTATCACATTTGCTGGGCATTCAGAGACAAAGGTCAAATGTCAGGGTATGTGCTCTGAAAAATTGATGCTTATTTTAACTAGAAAGCTGGTGTTTACCTTTCTTTCTCTGATTGTAAACTGAGAAGATTTTGTAAAAGTGACCTAAGTGAGAATTTGTCTGCGCTACAGGGAGTGAAAAGAAAGGCTGTAGGGTGTCCTTTTTTAGGTCTCGCGCCTAGAGTTGCAGTGCGCAGCGAGAGACCTCATGTAGGGGGTTTAGAAGCTGACCTAGGAATCGCACACGCTTGTGCGTGTGCTTTTCGTTTTCCCCCCGGCTATTGGGCTTTGTGTGCGTCTTTATAAGAAAGACAGCACGCAATTGGGCAAAGGCGGGCGCATGTCCTGCCTTTGCCGCGCCCATTCCCACCGGTGTCTAGCACGCGCAGCAGCGCGCGTTCGCCTCGCTGCCGCGCTCCCTTCCCCCCCCCCCCCGCTCCTCTGTGGTGCGCGCGCACCACTGGTTGTTTTTTGGGTGCGCACATAATAGAAATATGAGAAATCGGATGGGGGCAGAGTGATTATGCACTGGGTTAAGGTTACAGGCCTGTGACAAAGCGAAGATAATTATCCGATATCTCATCACCAAACCATTCAAGCGTGCGAACCCTTCACTGGCGTGTTCGCCCCTAAAAGTTGCCGGGAAGACGTGGGTTTTGGATCCTAGGATCGGGCTAACTGATCTGGGTAAACGTCGTGACATCTCCCCGGCAGCGCCCAGGGAGAAAGTGGTTGCAGTCAGTCGTAATAAACTCTTCGAGACGAGCTAGCTGCAAGTGCATGTTTGTTGACTGGAGACCTGGGCGGGTCACGACTCATGAGGTTTCACTCGCCGGTCACCTAGGTTCCTCCGTGCGCTTAGAGAGGAAGAGGGAGTCGCCCGTACCAGTCACCTCCCACTGAAAAGCCATTGCCTCGGGTGACGGTCAGTTCACACGCTTCCCTGCGCAGCCTGACTCAGGTGAGTGCACTCCGGTCCTGACAAACATCTCATCTATACTTGGGGCTTTCTAAAGAGAGAGACTTTCCCGGGGGGAATGGGCGAGCCCAAGTTTAACGGGTGTAGGGTCCAGCAAGTGCCTTTCCGCTTTGTTGCGAGTCCTGAGATTGCTTCTACGTGTCTACCTGTCACTCCAAAGCAGCCTCAGTTCCTGCTCAAGCGTTTTCCAGCGGCTCCACCCCCTTTGTTTGCGGTCGCTCCTCTGCTAAACATTTCTCCTTTCCAGCGTCTGTTCAAGTTGGCTCCGTGGCTGTCCGTGAACGTGCTCTCCGCCTCACCCTTCCAAGGCTGCGGTTGTCGAATCTCACGGTGTTCGTGTTCCCTAGAGAGCATCGACCTGTGTGCGGTGCCTGCGGGGTGCGGCCTCGATGTTCACTTCAGTAAGGCCCAGGGCTTTAAGTGGGCCGGGTCCCGCAGGTGCTCAGCACCGGCAGTTCTAACAAGCATTTGCAATGCAATAGGTCTCACATTTACGCGAGTTTGAGCTATTGACATTACAAATGACAATGCCTTTTTTTTTTGTTTTCGTTTTTAAAACATAAATAAAAGGCATTGTCATTTACAATGCCAATAGCTTAAACTCGCCTAAATGCAAGACCTATTGCATTGCAAATGCTTGTTTTAGTTCTAAGCCACAACATTTAATTACCTGTGAATGAATGGAACACATTTTAGCACTTGGGAAAGCACAAATGATGCACATTGTTTTGTAATTCTGAAGAGTGATGGAAACAAAGATTTTAATAGGATCAAAATAAATTGAATCCATTTACTTGTGATCTGCTTATAAATATTCGCAGAAACCTGATTTCTAGACATTATCACTTGTGCGCTATAGTTTTATCAGTAAATTTGCACGTCTAATGAAATTCAGTGGCAGTTTCAACGTAAAATACGCTGTCTATAAACGACAATGCATTAAAACACCAGCGCCCCAAAATGCACCACTGGCTCCATACCACACCCAGACCACTCTCCTCCTAAATGGGCATGGCACATTTGCTACACTTATTTTGTGTCTGTGATGCTTGTTTTTTTCAAAATTCCTATGACTTCAGTGATGTCACATTGATGGCAGCACCTCCCTTCTGAAAATTGTTCCAGCACCACTGGGTTGAGCTGATGCTCATCTCGCCAGTGCAGAGCACTGTTTGCTTGGCACATTTTTCATTTGGTACCAGAGTCAGACTAGCCTATAGGGCAATCAAGCAGTGCCCAAAGGGCTGGTCTGAATGGTTAGTGCATGGGCCGTTGTTTTGACTGTTTGTAGGCCTGTTTTATGGTCTGCTGGGCGGTTTTTACTGTTGATTTCCTCCAGTGGTCAAAGTGGCCAGGATCTGAGGGGCACGACATGCTTATGCTTTTTTATTTTAATAAAAACAGTTACCCTACTTTTTGTGGAATGACAACCGTCCCAGGGCGGTTCATTTCAACAGTTGAAGAGTAAGGCAGGGAGTCTCCTGTGTTGTGAATCCGAGGGAAGGGCAGAGAGCTAAGTAACCCTTCTTGTCAGGGTGACTGCATGCCTAAAAGAAATGAAAATTTGCGCAACTGGTCAATCTGCACATGTAAATGGTGCTTGGAAGCTGGTTTTGACTTTAATTAACAGTTATTTGAAGTTTCCTGATGACACAGATTTATTTATTTTGAGTGGCAGTGCACAGGAGTTACCATCTGAGCTGTGAAGTGTGTGCTTTTAAAAGATAGTTATAAAGAAATTGCACTACATACAGTCTGGGTATTACTAAAATCTATATTTTAGAAGCATTTTTTTTATCGTAAATCTTTTTGCGCATTTTGTAGCAGCCTATTTTATAATGTGTGTACAGCAAGTTTAAAATAACAACGTACACGTTCACAGTGCTTTCTGTCACAGACTGACCTCATTCCACTAAACATGCACAAGTGCGTTAAAAAAAGTATGGGAACTGTGATGCTGCACACAATTGGGGGTAGGGGTGAGTGACCATGGAGGCTGGGGTCAAAGGCGTGGCTAAAAAGCAAAATATTCTGTACCTTTTTTCAGTCTTTTATCTTCAGGTAACTGCACATAAAATAATCACTATCGTACATTAGGAATACGTCTGTTTTCTATTTTTACTGATTTTTACAGATACATGTAGAAAACAATGTGTTTCCTGCCTGTATTTATTTTAAAGCAGAAACATATGGAAAATTGTGCTTCTTGTGGGTGACTCTTCATGCTCTCTTTCGTGCTTTCAGGACAACAGCTGAGCATATAAACAGCATGGCAAGTTAAAAAACATTTAGCCATTTCCCTAAATACCTGCATATGTTAGCACATATTTGTATTATAATGGTGATATTTACTAGTGGGTGTAATGTTTCGCTATATTTGGCTGCTTAATTTGCTAAAACGTGACAGACAGCAAAGTATCGTTGCATGATTTTTCATTTAAATAAATGTGGAACTATACCATTTTATGACTCCATTTATTCTCAAAGCACAAAATAAATATGGATAAACATCGATAAGACTGCCAAATAATAAAGATGGATAAATACAGACGGAAATGTAAAAAAAACAAAATACCATAAAAACGAGAGCCCTAATTATGAAACCTCTATTAGTTAATGCACTACAGAGGCCTGTGTGTAACCAGTGAATCACAGAAATGAAACCTGGTTGGTGCAGTGGAGAATAATGACTTGTGTAAGACCACTGACTCATTGTCAGTGAAATTGCTCTCCCTCCCTCGCAGCTCCACCATTAAGTGAGGCCTTCCCCCGAGCCCCTGCACTCTCGAGTGTTGGTGTTTGAGGCCCTCCTCCACCCGCAGGTTTTACCTGCGCCTCATCCCTGGTGGTCCAGTGGCCCTCTGTCTCCTTTCTCTCGCTCCGCTTTTTCTCTCCTTTTTCACTCGTTGTTTCCCATCATTTCAAGCTCCCCCCTTCACTCTCCTTCTCTTTCCTCCGTTTTCACTAATTTTTTACCCTCATCTTAATCTCCCCCTTTCACTCTCCTTCTGTGTCCTCTGTCTTTCCTCCACTCTTCTTGCACTTTTGCTGCCTTATTTTCACTTTTCCCTCTCTTTTTGCCTTTTTCCTTTTGCCTTTTTCCGCCCGTTTTTCCGCGCCGCTGCTGCCCCCGCGGGCCCCCCCCCAGCACGACCAGCGCGCCCGGCCCAATCCAGCTCCCCTCCCCGCTCCCGCCTCCCAGCTGTCCAGCCCTCCCCGACCCCTACTTAATGGCAGCCGCTGTGCGGCCGTGCCGCTGGCGCGCCAAAGGCAGGCCCATCTGCGCCCGATCGCGACCAGCGCCAGGAACCCTGGATCTCTGCACCGCCAACGCTACGACCCAGCGGCACTCCACGCTCTCAACCCAGGCCGCAACAACAACTGCAAGCTAGCATCACCAGCCGACACCTACGGACCCTTCAGCTGTCACCGCTGCCGGCACACCTGCAGCACCGCCAAGACCATGGACCCAGCGCATCCCGCCCGCAAGAACACAACCGAACCGAAGACCCTGCAATGCATCCTCCTCAACGTCCGATCCCTCCACAAACACGCCATCGAAATCTGGGACCTCCTCGACAGCACCACCCCGGACGTAACGTTCTTCACCGAAACATGGATCAACACCACCTCGGGACCGGACATCGCCATCGCCATTCCCCAAGGATACAAGATCTACAGGAAGGACCGCCCCACCCGCCCGGGAGGAGGAATCGCCATCGTCCACAAATCCACCCTCCGCCTGAGCACACTCCCCGACGAGCCCACAGACCTGATGGAACACCTTCACTTCAAGATACTGGCCAGCCCTACCACCACCCTCCGAGGAACCCTCATCTACCGACCCCCTGGACCCCGCGGACTTTTCGCCAACTCCATCACGGACATCATCTCCCCGCATGCCATCGCGTCCACCAACTACACCCTACTGGAAGACCTCAACTTCCACCTCGACAAGCAACTGGACCCCAGCACCACATCCCTCCTGGACAACCTCCACAACATTGGACTCCGCCAGATTGTGACCGAACCCACGCACTCAGCAGGACACACCCTCGACCCCCTCTTCACAACAGGAAACTCCATCACCTTCAGCCACACCACCGAACTCCCATGGACTGACCATCGATGCGTCCACTTCACCTTCAGAACACCCACCATCCACAGACACCAGCACCTGCTCCCACGAAGAAACTGGACCAGAATCACTGACGACCAGCTAACCTCATCACTCAGCAACTCCACCCCAACCATCGCGGAAAACGACGACCCCAACACCGCAGCCCGAACCCTGCACAGATGGATCTCCGACAGTGCCAACACCATAGCCCCCCTCAAGAAAAACAACAACACCCACGCCAAGAAAGCTAGATGGTTTACCACCGAACTTCGAGAGTCCAGACGCACTTGCCGCTGCCTCGAAAAGGCATGGAGGAACACCAAATCCACAGAAGCCCACAACAACTTCAGAGCCGCAACCAACGCCCACCACCAACTCATCAGAAAAACGATGAAAAAAGCGATTGAAGATAGAATCTCCACTCACGAACACAACAGCAAAGAACTCTTCAACATCATCAAGGAGTTCGTCCAACCCACCAGCGAGTCCACCGACATCCCTCCCTCACAAGACCTCTGCGACAAACTCAGCACCTTTTTCCACCACAAAATCAAGAGCATCTACGACAACTTCGACGAAGACAACCAACACACTGAACCCTCACCAACCACCCCCGACACCCTGAAGCCAGCGATCGACAACTGGACAGCCCTCACCACCGAAGACACACTGAAGACGATGAAGTCAATCCACTCCGGGGCCCCCACGGACCCCTGCCCCCACCACATTTTCAACAGAGCCGCCGACGCCATCGCACCCATGCTCTGCCACACCATCAACCGCTCCCTGGCAACCGCCTCGTGCCCCGATGACTGGAAACACGCCAAGATCAACCCCTTCCTGAAGAAACCCTCGGCGGACCCCACCGACCTCAAAAACTACAGACCCATCTTCCTGCTCCCTTTCCCAGCGAAAGTCATCGAGAAAGCCATCAACAGCCAACTCGCCACATTCATCGAAGAGCACAACATCCTCGACTCCTCCCAATCCGGCTTCAGAAAAAACCACAGTACGGAAACCGCCCTCCTCGCCGCAACAGACGACATCCGCACCCTACTGGACAAAGGAGAAACAGCAGCCCTCATCCTCCTCGACCTTTCAGCGGTGTTCGACACAGTCTCTCACCGCACCCTAATACGCAGACTCCACGACGCAGGGATCCAAGACAAGGCCCTCGACTGGATCCGCTTCTTCCTCTCCGGCAGAACGCAGCGGGTCAAACTCCCTCCTTTCCTCTCGGACCCTACACCAACCACCTGCAGAGTCCCCCAGGGGTCCTCCCTCAGCCCTACTCTCTTCAACGTCTACATGGCTCCGCTCGCCCCCATCGTCCGAACCTACGGACTCAACATTGTGTCATACACAGACGACACCCAACTCATCCTCTCCCTATCCAACGAACCCAACTGTGCCAGACACAACTTTCGAGAAGGCATGGAAGCCGTCGCCAAATGGATGAAAAACAGCTGCCTACAACTAAACACCAACAAAACGGAAGTACTCATCATGGGCCCAAACCCCGACGCCTGAAACGACACCTGGTGGCCCCCCGCCCTCGGAAGCCCGCCCACCCCCACGGAACACGCACGCAACCTGGGAATCATCCTGGACTCAGAGCTCAAAATGGACCGCCAGATCAACTCCTTCTCGTCCTCCTGCTTCCACACCCTCCGCCTCCTACGTAAGACCTTCAAATGGATGCCCCTCGAACACAGAAAGACCGTCACTCACGCCCTGGTCACCAGCAGACTCGACTACGGCAACGCACTCTATGCCGGAATAAACAAAAACCTCACCCGCAAGCTACCGAACATCCAGAACGCCGCCGCAAGACTGGTCCTCAACCTGCCAAGACACTGCCACATCTCCCAGCACCTGCACACACTCCACTGGCTCCCCATCGAAGCTAGAGTCACCTTCAAGATGCTCACCCACACTCACAAGGCCATCCACGACACCGGATCAGCATACCTGAACAGCCGACTCAAATTCCACGCACCCCAAAGGACCCTACGATCAGCCCAGCTCTCCTACGCCGTGGTCCCCCGCACCAGAAAGACCAGCCTGGAACGACCTTCCGCTCCACCTCAGACAGACAACATCGCTCCCCATCTTCGCAAGAAACCTCAAAACCTGGCTCTTCGACAGACCCCCTCCTTGACGGACTGGAACCTGCGAACCCCCCCCCCCCCCTCACCCCCCAGCGCCTTGAGACACCTACGGGTGAGTAGTCGCGCTTAACAAACACCTGATTGATTGATTGCTTAGTGCTACGAGGTCAGGGTGGCCCAGTGTATGTCGAACCCCAGCACCTAGACCGCTTAGACCTCTGCTCCCTTCAGTTTGCCAGGAGCATTCCTTGCTATTGCCCAGGGGAACTGCTCCTAAAGGCGAAATAAGGTCTAGCGGCTAAACTGCTGGCTTGGACACTTGGGTCCTGGGTAATACTGGGCAAATAACACCATCGCCACATGACTCACATTATTTGTATTGTAGTTGTACACTGTAAAGTAAAATAAAAAGTCTAAAGCTAAAATGTAAAGCCCCACTTGATGTTCACGACGTGCAGCCAACCACTTTCATGCCACATCCACCAATCGGTACAGTCCTTTGCTGCTCCCATGCTAGGGTTGGACATATAACTATCAGTTCATACATACATGGGTACTCTGACATCTAATGTAAGAAAGTGGCTCTGTATATACTGAACCAAAGTAAGGTTCAGTGTGCACAGAGTCCACAGTCCCCAGAGGTTTGGCAGAGGCTAAAGTTAGATATAACCTTACTCTCTAAAGTGGTAGCTTGGTCGAGCAGTAAGGCAGTATCGGAGGACAGTGTAAAGCATTTGTTGTACACACTCAGTCAGCAAATGGTCTCACACACTCAAGAACTGAACTCTAGGCCAATTGTTTTGTATATAACAATATATTGTTGTTTTATTTTAGAACCACAGGTAGGTATAAAAATACTTTCTCAGAATGAGATGCTTTAGTTATATACTTTCAATACACAATAGACTTTTAAATGCAATAGCTACAGTTGTTGCAATAGGCAACACAATTCAAACACAATTATAACATTGAGCTCAATGGGAGTTTTTAAGTAAAAGCAGTTTCAGTTACTTTA
The DNA here is from genome assembly GCA_963921515.1 of Calotriton arnoldi. Classification (NCBI taxonomy): domain Eukaryota; kingdom Metazoa; phylum Chordata; class Amphibia; order Caudata; family Salamandridae; genus Calotriton; species Calotriton arnoldi. The sequence goes on along the minus strand of CAWUFW010006926.1, from coordinate 627,937 downwards.
CGTATGATTTTCTTACTCAGGGTTGGATCCTGGATTCAACCCTGGTGCATTTCCTGTAAACAGTTGAAAGAATTCGTTTTTGTTACACAGGCGATTTTTAAGGAATATTTGTTTGCTTCAAAAATCGACACTTAGGAGAATTTCTGGAGAAAACCAGGCAATGTTATCCTATGGAGGAAAATCAAGTTATCGGTAAGTACAGTTGTAATTGCTTTTCAGGGTCAGTGCTGGGCACCAAGATCCAGCACTGTCAGTCAGGTAAGTACTCGACTGGCAGAGTTAAGGTTCTGGGCATAGACTCGGGGGTCTCCCAGGGTTAGGTAGGTACAGTTGGTACACCCTCAGCGGCACAAGGGCGGCCGGGTGCAGAGTGAGTTAGGCCCAATGTTAGCCTATGGCGGGCAGGGGGCACTTGGTTGGTGGCTGCTGGCAGGCAGGCCACGCAGCTGTGGGAGCTGGGCTCCTGGTCACTTACCCAGGGCAAGTGGGGAAGAAAAATAGGATAGGTGTTGCACTCCCAGGGGCACTCGGGCGGCTGGGTGCAGGCTGCTTTTGAGCCGTCTGGCGCTCAATGTATTTCAATGGAGAAGCCGGAAGTTGAACAAAGGCTGCAAGCTCGGGGACGGAGATTCTTCAGGTGCGACCACCACTTCGAGTGGTAAGTTGGGTAGTTGGAGGATAGGTAGGCACCCCGGAGTTGGGCACAGGAGGCCGCAGGGCGCCGGGTGCAGGGGTTTCTTTTAGCGTCGGGAAATCTTACCCTCTGCTGGTCGCGGTTGGAGGGGTCCCTGGTTCTGAGGCTGCAGGAGTGTCGAGGAGGGTCCTTGGGTGCTGGATTCTGGGTCACAGTCGCCGGGGGGACGTCCTCGTGGTCTTTGTCCACTCAGGCACAGGCCGGGCTCGGCGGGTGCAGAGGATGCAGGAGTCGCGGTTCCTGGCTGGCACCAGGGGTTTGTTATTTGCTTTTGAGCAGTACCACTGCTCGTGGGAGTCCCAGTTCTTTTAGAGTCACAAGGCAGTCAGGTCCTCCGGGGTTTTCGAGGTTGCTGACCACTGGAGACGCCGGGGTTTAGCAAGAGCAGGTTCGAGGGTCGACAGGCCTGTAGGGCTGGGGCCAAGTCAGTTGGTGTCGTCCTCTTGTGAGCAGCTGCACGGCAGGTCTTCTTTCTTCTTGTTCTTCTTGTTTGTTTTGAATTCGGGATCTGAGGAAGGAAGGTTCAGGGTGCCCCTAAATACTAGATTTAGGGGCGTTACAGGTAGGTAAAGGGCAGGGACCAATGGGTCCCTTCCCTGGGGCGGGTACACCCCCCTATCCTGCCACTCTCCAGTGGGAGGGGGGCAGGAGCCTAGTCCTGATTGGGTAAGGCTCCCCATCTTCAAGATGGCGAGAGCCCGGAGATGTGCTTCACCTCGCCTCCCCCACCTGAGGGGTGGGGTTGGCAGAGGCGGGCACACCCCCTTTTCTCACTTGTGGTTTCCCGCCAGTCTTCCCGCCAGAGTGGGGGCTAGAACCGGTGGGGACCAGTTTCTGAGTACAGCAAGTGGTCTGGGGAGGCTCACCAAGGCGGCATGCCTTTGAAGCTTACCCCTGCCCATCCTGGGGGAGGAGACCTAGCACCTCGCCCAGGACGTGCATTGTTGCAGGCCTGGGAGAGCGGATGGCTCTCTACCCAGGGGTCCAGCAACATGTCTGCTGGGTGGCAGCCTAGGCAGCCTCTCAGACAGGACGTGGATTGTAGGTTAGGTTCAGGGGGCAACTCTAAGTTGCCCTCTGTCGTGCATCTGACATTAAATCCCACACTGGCATCAGTGTGGGTTTAATGTGCTGAGAAGTTTGATACCAAACTTCTCAGTCTTCAGTGTAGCCATCATGGTGCTGTGGAGTTCGTGATGACGACCTCCCAGCACCATATACTCTTAATGGCAGCACTGCACTTACAGTGCCCAGGAATGGACCTGGGTACTGTAGGGGTACAGGGCTCATGCACCTGTACCCTCACCACTGGCATAGTGCACCCAGCTAGAGGGGTGACTGAGGTATGCCAGGGCAGTGTGTTTGTGGGCATGGCACACAGGGATGTGTGCCATGTCGACTCTGTTTGGTTCTGCACCAAGACACTCAGCCTGCAAAGGCAGTGTGTGTGTGTCAGGGTACAGGGCCTCTAAGGGTGGCACAATAAGTGCTGCAGCCCTTAGAGGCCTTCTCTGGTCCCAGTGCCCTGGGTACCTAGGGTACCATTTACCAGGGGCTGACATGTGGCCAGAGATGCCAATTGGGTTTAGGCTACAATGCAGTTTTAGGGAAGGAACACAGGCCCTGGGCACCTGATTGGCAGGAGCCCAGGGCACACTCAGTCAAAGTACATCAGCAATTCATTCCAAAAGTGGGGGCATACCATGCAAGAAAGATGGCACTTTCTCACACATCTGTCTTTCATCGTCCCGATTTGTGACTGACTGCAGAAGATGGGTGGGACTGAGTTTCTGTAGCAGTAGTCTCCTTCTGGAGATGACGGGGTGATAGTGGAGACACTGGTGGTAAATGGGTAAGGGACCGTGCACTGGGAGCCAAGGGGAAAACCGTACAGAGCTCAAAGGAGGATGGGTGCGAATAGGGCTGAAGGAGTGTATGTGCACAGAAGTAAAATGAGCCGCCATGACTGGTTCAAGTGGATCACCCCATGTGCGCAAGACTTGGTGATGGGGCAAACAAGTCCCCGCATGAAGTAACAGAAGGACAATGCAAGCGGGGTACACCAAAAGGTACAAGACAAATGGCACCCAAATCATTCACGAGGTCAAGGGTTTAAATTGAATTGCGAGGAGGTATGCACATGTTGTGTATTGATGGGCATTGATGGTGTATTGTTGAAATAAAGATTCCCCTGAACCAGGCCTTTCCACCATGTTTCTTTGCTTAGACGCCCAATGGGCCATGTCACTTACACTCTAGCATGGACACTCTCTGAACAGGGATGTGGTAGGTTGTGTTTCCTGCACACTACTATCTTCTCCGGTTTTTCCAGGCTAGTATTCATGGCACGCTGGGCAGGAGGAAAGGAAAATATCTATTCTATCCTGTGGCAAAGTGTGGTTCACCCAACGAGAGGTAGAGGCATTAGCACTTGTCATGCCTATTACGTCCTGCCTACCCAAGCCAAGAACAAGGTTGAAAAGACCTGAGGTTCGTGTGAGTGTTCGACGCATGGAAGCGCCTTCAACTCCTTTCTGAAACCTCAGGTTCAAGTGAGGATCCACGATTGCTGTTTCTCCAACCTGCAATTTATAGATTCCTTTACCTAGTGAAACAATGACCCATGAGCTCAATAAGCGGTACTGGGTGGGCCGCAGAAATTATGAGATAAACAAGAACAATTAACCTGGCCATTCAGATTGACTGTTAAAGTGATGCTGCCATTTCTTGGACAAACACAAAATACGTTGCACACACATTTACTTCTGTTTTATTCTAAACAATCCTCCTTAATTCAGGCACTAGTGCAGAAGGAAGTGAAGATTGGATCTCTTTACGTAAACGTGACGGATTACTGCACCAGAATTCTGCATTATGTATCTCGGTATCTCTTGTACAATTTAAACAACGCCGGTGCCAGGATCGATGCATGGGTGTGTCTGCAGATGATGGGTTCTGGATCAGAAGCAAAGTTGTTTGTAGTTGATTAAAAGGAATCTGAACCAGCTAAGAGTTACCACTGCGGGGATTAGCTTCTGATGGTCAAGAGTGTCAGAAGCCATTGAGAGATCAAGAAGGACCAGGAGACAAGCCCTGTCTTCATCAAGAATGCAATGAATATTATCTAGGATTATTAAAATGGCATTTTACATATGCATACTATCATATCTGTAATATGTGCTGTATTGTAGCAGTGTTGTCGTGTGAGTGATCCTATGCAGATCTGCACACGTATGGAGTAGACGGGTAGCTCTGTAGGAAGCATCCGCCTAAAGTTATCTGTCATCTTTGTTTTGGTCACTTTGGGTTTTGGTGTTGGCTTATTTGATGGTTACAGGAAGGGAGTTCTCCATTACGTGCTGATTTAGGTGTTTTATCTTGATCAGTTGTACAACCTATTGTACGAAAGTGGTTCTGTCTGTGATCATCACATCATGTGTGCCAGTGGTTGCAGGTGGTGAGCACAGGCACCCATTTCTGGGGACAAGGATTTATTTTTCATCATCTGACTTTTATTCAGAGCAAAATGGAGAGAGGCAACAGAGGAAGAAAGGATGAGGAAGCAGGGAGGGAAAGGAACCATCAGCAGCGTGTGTGTGTGTGTGTGTGTGTGTCAGTCACAGAATCCTAATTCAGAATAAACTCCGCAATTCTGAGAACACATTTTCAAATTTTCAAAAAATGCGGATCTTCATTTGTGTAACAGTGTATACTAATTATTCACTGTGCAAAGCAGCTTTGTACAAGGAGGTGCAATCTTCCCACCTCTTGAATAGTAATGAAGAGGGAATTGGCTCAGCAGCAGTACTTGGGGAGAGGGCCGCTGGAGGCAGGCATCATCTTTGCCTTCGCTCAGTACTGCAGTATGCCAGCTTCGCATCCCCTGTCCTTTAAGGTGCAGGAGTTTGTGCCACAAACAGTGGCACCTTTTGCAGTCCTTCTCCCTCGATTCGCACTGTTGTCAAACACACAGTGCAAGCTGCCCTTCGTAGATGAATACGTCATGCTTTTTCCCCCTGCATCTTTTTGCAATGTTAACATTGTGATTCACAGTCCGTATTTGAGCAGAGCAGCACTGTGCATTAGTAATGCCACTGAATTCACTCTAAGCTGACTTTGCCAATCCAAAGTCCCATCTTGAATCTGGCCCATAGATTTCAAAATGTCAGTTCTCTCTGATTTGCAGAGGCGCCGTTCATGTGAGCCTTTGGCATTGCCGTGTAGGTACAGTAGTGATAAATCAGGGATAGGCTTGTGTTAAGGTTATGCTACATTTTATACGGTAGAGGTTTGGGTTAGGGTTGACTGCATGTAGTGTTTGAAGTAGAATTAAGGGTCAAAGTTATTGCATTCTCTGTTCAGGATCATTTTTTTTTTTTAAAGTTATGCTCAATATAGGTTTAGGTCAAGGGCTTCAGTTTTTGGACCCTGCTTGTATATGGTAGGGTTTCATTCAGGCTGGAATCAGGATGTTTCTCCATTCTGGTGTGCTTTATAATGGTTCTCCATAATTTCACTGCATTTTACATTTTCTTTTTACAAAGCGTCCTTCATCACTTATTCATAAATATAGTTGTTTAGGTTCACCTCCTTAATTCTCACTTTGGTCCATCCAACGGGGGTGCTCATCTGCGAACCGGTGACTGTTCAAGCTTGTTTATAAATCTTGCTTATTTTGACCCTCGTGTTCCTCTGAGGCATCAGTTCCACTTAAGGTAGGCAGCATTTTAGGATTTGTATGTGAAAGAAGCCTTCATTTGGGAAGTGGCGCATTGATGAACTTTTAGGCACCAAGATTCTGCATTTTTTCCTTGTGCATGAGCCTAGCCTTCTGTTCTTTTAGTGGTTACTGCCTGTCTGCTGTAAAAAGATAGTTTATAAGGTTCAGAGGAGACCTTTGAAGAGTTAGAGACCATGGAGAAATTATTCTTAAAATATGGCACCAGTTTCTGATGTGGTTCAGAAACTTCTTTAGGCTATGCATAAAAAATGCATAAATTGTATTAAAGATTGCATATAGTGGAGCTTTTCAAGTTCACATGGATGTCCCAAATCTACAGAAAGTGTGTACCCTTGAAGGTGAAGTTGGTTGCCTCCACCAGTGACGTGGTCTTGTGCAATTGACTACATACAATGACTGGATAGCTGCGAGTTTAGCTCAATTTCATTTGTAAGTGCATATGCTTATTAATATTTACATACACCTGGACCAGAGATGTAATGGTCCCCTGCCCCCTTTCAATTGGACCCAAAACTGGGCATTTAAGCATGAAGTTGATGTTGCCTCAGTGGCCGACTCACCGTAGGTCCTGGAAATAAGGACTTGATAAAACTAACTCATGTGACTGACTGAAAACCCATGAGAAAAGAGGAGGGAACTGTTGTTTCCCTTTCCTAAAGGATGCATAAAAATAAAGATGATCTATTGGCCATATTCCACATCTAGGGATTGAACCCAAAAAACATGATTTTGGTAAAGAGGGAGGCCAGAAAAAATAAATGATCAGTTGAAAAGCGATCGTATATTGTCATAGGCAGTATGGTCTCCATAGTACTCTGCGGCATGCCGTAGGCCGAGTATTGCCTTAGAGGATCTTGTAGATCATAGAAACATCTTCAATTGTAATTTATGGGCAAATGGAAGCCAATGTAAAGACTTGGGGCCAGATATATTAAAGGGTTTTACCCATTTTGTGTCTATGTAAAAAAGCTTTAGTACATATGGGCCTTTGAGAGGTCTGATGGGATCCCCAGGAAGTAGGCGTGCAGTCTGCCTTTTGGATTGTCTAGATTGTCGAGAACATTCTTGTGGTTTTGTTTTTGGGGATGGACTGTGATGAAGCAGGGAAAATATTTTTTTTTTAACCCCTAACAAATTTTATAATTAATTAAATAAAATGTTCGTTTAAATGTATTAATCAACACTGTATGTGTGGGAATGGTAACATGCCAATGTGAGTGCTAAATAATCTATTAATGGATGTCCGTGTGTCTAATTATAATGTAAAAATAAATGCGTACTAATTAAAATTAAATGCATGTTTGTGCTTCATAGAAATAAAACGTGTCGTTGCAAAAACAATAGTGATGGTAAGTAAGGAACAGCTTAAATGTTGCTTTCTGCTAGGTAATAACTAATTGGGGTACGTAGATGACGGGAGGGAAACGAAAGGGCTATTTTTCTCTATTTTAATTATGTTTTGTTTGCCTCAAATTAGTGCTTCTAAAGTATAACCGAGTGGCGATATAAAATGGCCGCCAGTGGGAAGATGTGCGCAGGCGCAAGGGGACATGTGACACGGGATGAAATCGGAGAAAAAAAAAACGAAACCTCGTGATGTTACTGAGACGCTAGGATGCGAGAAATGGTCAACGCTGATGTGACCTAATTGAACTGATAGTGTGCCGTGATGATCAGCAGAAGACCCGTGGGAAACAAGTTTAAGAGAAAGGACAATGACTGCGGAGTTCTCGAATGTATCGAAAGAAGTTACAAATGTACTGATCGAAACGGATGAAAATATGTTTGAGCGTATGGGAAAGGAAATGATCCAAGGACCCCTGGATCCAAGAGAACTTGATTAAAAGAATGAATAAGATGACATGCATGGACCAATGAAAGAAAAGCGTGTTATTAATGTTGCAACAGTTAGTTAGCAAAGTTAGAATTAGGGTATAAGAGGGCCTACTCTTAGTGGGAGGGGGTCAGTCGCAGTTGCAGTCAGTCAGGAGCGGAGTTGGAGAGTCGTGTTGGTGGCTTCCAGTGCTGGGTGGTCCTGATCAATCCCTTACTGAGCGGGAGATGCTGAAAGACTGTTAGATGAGACGGGTTGCAGGTAACTGATGCTGACGAGCTGAAGTTGCTGTTGCTGTCTTAATTTTCCAGTTGAGTATGAGAATCAGGTTATTTCTAATTCTTAAACTTAGGATAGAAATCATTAGGCTAAATTAGGAAGGTAGGCAGGTAATTAGGGTTTTTGGCTTCATGACAAAAAATTTCCTTTCTGCAATAAATTGATTATGCTTAATAAATATTTGAATTTAAGAATGAATAATTGAATAAAGTTTAAATTCTTTCTCATGCTTTTAAAATTATATAAAATTTAAGATTCTTTAAACCAAAATGACTCAGTGGTTATTTTCCTAAATGATTGTGACAGCAGTAATTGGTTATTGTGATTCAGCTGGTCTTAATCACTATGAACTAATTTTTACATGAATGATTCATCGACAAAACAATGAGCAGGAATATCTTAAGAAATAACTAAAAGAAAGTGACAAATTAAGGTAATAAGATATCCCGGCTCCTTCCAGCGGTACATAAATGGTGTTCTCCATTTAGTTCTCATGCTTCTCCTAGGAGTACAGAATTTCATAAAGGTGTAAAGGAAATCCAGGAGTGTGCGTGTGTGTTAGGCGATGTTTATGGGCCCCATCGTCATGTGGATATGAGAAATATAGTTTGCCCCTGGATGACCTATAAGTGACCTGGGAGGAGAATAGTTTTTATTGTACCCGCTGCATCAACTGTGTAAAGAGTTGCAGTATTTAGGCTCACTGAGTGATCCTTATGAAGACCAACTTAAGTACACGGGCAAACTTTAAAGTATTTTGAAGTTAATTGTGACTGACAATTAAGCTTCAAGGGAAAAACATTGTCTTGTGATATGAGAACCATATACTAGTTTCCTTATTGCGTGTTACATTCATTTGAAAATATTTGCTATATTAATACCTTATGCACACTGTGGTGTGCTTGTCTATTTAATGGAGCTAAATATACCTCTGTTCATTTTCAGCTCACGTTAGTTTTTATTTATCAATTGTATATGTCACCATTATGTGTGAAGTGGGTCAAAGTAGCAAAGACTATCTAAATGGCACCACACATGACAGTGGGTACGAGGCTTTGGTAATTGATGTATGCAACAGTTGGGCCCTCATTATGAGATGGCTGTAATTGAAGGATGGATACAGAGTCGAGAATTACTTATACCAGCTAATATACCCAATCTAGTTACGGCCATAAAACGTTTGCAAATTGCATCCAGAGTCAGGGAAACATGTGGAACATAAAATTGCCAGGTCCATTTCCACTTGGCGAGTCCCTGATTCTGGGCCATTTACCATACCCATTTTCCACCTTCCCCCCCAGCACATGGAAAATGTGTTCTGAAAAGCATTGGGTTTTGGGTGCGTTCTCGCACCAGGTAAAACTTGGAATCCTAGTGAGTGGCAACCCCTTGACCCTTTGCATGTGTATTCGGGAGTAGGGAGGGGGCAGCTGGCATTATGCCCCTTTAGCTAAATGTATTTGTAGTTTTTTATTTTATTTAAACCAAGCCTACTGTCTTAATATTAAGGCGTCTTATATGGCGATACCACTTGATGGCTTCAGAAGCCATGTTTCGGTCTTTTTGGAGTATATTTAATACTTTTAAACAGGGACTTATGGCACAGAAGAAGCGTCCAGAGGGATGCACCCAGTTTTTTCTCCATCCCTCACAAATCCATCTGACACATCTGCCTATCTCCGTGGAGGTACCACTACTTCGCAAGGCTCTTACGATGCGGGCTTCATACGATAAAGATGTGAGAACTGTAGCATTACAATTGCAGAATATATGTGGATTGCTCCGATCCCTTTGGGTGGAATACAATGAGTACTTCCCAAACTATTCTGTTTTCCATGTGCATTCTTATGGCAGATATACTTAAACCAAAAAGCATTGTGAGGGACTTGAGAAAGTATATCGGGTGTCACTTTTACCTGTTGTAGTGGACATGATTGGCATTGTATCACACGTTAGTTAGAGGGCTTCTGGGCTGTGGCATGCAATGCCAGACGTTTCCATTTTCCTTCTGATTTATACGCCTCTTCAAAAGTACGGAACTAGGGTGCAAAGAGGCTTGAAGCCACTGGGGGCTAATTTCATATTAGCTGCCGTCACAGTGTGAAAATACTATTTGTATTGTAGCTTTCTGCTCATTCACAACCTTTACAAACGTATCAGTTTGCCTGAAATATTATATTGCTAAGCTGATTATGTTTTTTGGCAAGAATGAATTAAAATCCGTGCAGTCTTTACGTGTGACAGGAAATCGCAAGACATTTCCTCTTTAAGCAGCTTTTTTGTGACATTGTATTTGAAGGAAGTTGCAGCACTTTTGTTTATAATTAAATTACTCCTCTGATCTTAGAGCATGACTCAAAATTCAACCAAAAATATTTTATCGGTAAATTAGGAATACTGAAGTACAGGAAGGACTTTGAATCGCATATGTTGAGATTATTTCACAAATAGTGGATTTCACGTTTTGTGACTGGTGTGTTAAACGTGACAACTTTGGTGAACTTGTTTTCCCCACTTTAAATTGTTTATTCCCTTGAATTGAGAGAACAGGATGAGAGCCGTAAGATCTTTATTCGAATGTATGTTCTTGATTTTGAAATGAATTGATTTCTTACAAGGACCATGCACTATATCCCTGTACCAGGTCTCGGAAACATTTTCTTTAAAATGGCGATACTGTCTTCTGTTAATGGCAGGAGTGGGCCTTAACACAGTCTCCTTGCACCGGCGCGCACTCTGGGCTAACTACCCCAATCTACTACCCCCTACCCGCAGACATAAGAACACTACTGCCCTCAGACAGCTGCAGTGTGGCGGCCCCCATCCCCTCTCTGTTTCAAAGGATGCAAAAGCCCTGGCTGTATTCAGACTTCCTCCAAAGCTTTCTGAGTGGTTTCTGGCTCTCCCTGCCTTGTCTCGGTTCGCGGGACAGTATTTATGATGCATGACGGGAAGTTTTCCCCATAGCTGCAGACCTTATCCAGTACTCCGTCTCAAGCAGTGTCCTTGTCCTTTGCCCCATGATCGTAGTTGCCACCGCTATCCTCTCATCCAGTTGAGTCCCTTTCTGTGAAGATACTACATGAGATCCTTTTTGGAAGGATACACTGCTTTAGGGAAGCGTAAACCTGAAGTCTGACTTCTTCACTGTTCTCTTCTAGGGAAGAGTAACGTTCCTATACACATTCTTTTTCTTTGGACTTGGGAGCATCCTTAGCTCTTAATAGCTTTAGGACAAGGGTAGCACCGTGGCTTTGAATGATGTGGGCAGGACGCCCAAGGTTTTTAGCAAGCTCACCTTGCATGGCAAATGCCTACTCCAAGTCTCTGAAAGCCCCCCTACCTGCTTGGATGAAAGGTTTGCTTTATGGGCTGGGACGGGGTCTCTTCTGTTCACGTATCTCCATCTTCCATCTGTAGCCACCATGGAGGCCAGGCCACACACTATGCTGGCCTAGGCTGCGTCCTGCATGCTTGGGGTTAGATTACCCCACGCCACAGGGATTCCTATTGATGTCTAACACCAGCAGCTAATAGTAGAACATAACATATATACATGGTATCTGTGCCTGCCTCAGTAGAGCATCACCTGCCGAAAAGTGAGAGACACCAGGGTTTCTGGTTAGCTGCCCAGCCCAAGACACTGTGCCTCCCACTGGAGATTCTCTTCTGTTCCCCAGTGTGGTAGAATTACCAGCACTACAAGCCTTTGTGTAGACTGAGCGTGTCAAGTATGTGTCTGTATGAGTGCGGCAAGGAATGGGGCAAAAACCTTGAAATCCGGAACACATGAAGGCTAGGGAGAGTTGTGTTGGTGGAGCAGAGATCTTGACATCAGGGTACCCAAAGGGAGGCTGAGGAGAGAGCTGAGCTCTTGCTCATTTCAATTATGTAGTTTTCTAAACATTCAAGAAAAAGAAAAATATAATATGAAAAGTGTGGTATAGTTTGTTTACTTCTTTTTTTAGAGGGGGGCCGAGCCGCTGAAAGCTCGAACTGGGCTCAAGCCTTAAGCCTGGCTCTGGCTCCGCTCCATTTAGAGCCTCGAGCCAAAGACGGACCGAGCATTCACGTGGCTTCTGCCTGCCACACTCTCGCTTTTAGCCCGGGGACCATGAGGCAAAAACGAAGCATGAACACTTTGGGTAAACAGGAGAGACATAGAGATACACATTTATTGGCTGAGTTGTACAGAGTGAAGTCATAAAATCTGCATTAATCACGGCCTGCCCTCAACCAAATTGTGTGATCTTTAGGCAAAGATTTAGTTTCATCAATCCTCCTTTTTCTTCACTATAGCAAATGAAAGCACCTTCAAATACCCGAGTTTCGAATACCAGCTGCACAAAAACATATTATGTTTGGTATAATAGATTATACTGTTGTCCTATCTACAATAATCTTGGCCACATACAGGGTTCACGTGACAACTGTCTTGCCTCTTAGTTCACTAATGGCACTGTCACAAGATTGGAGGCGGTGGGAGAATGGTTCCAAGTTCATGTTTAAAAACTTTTTAATAACTACTTCTCACTGCAGTGATGTAATGGACATCTTAATGTCAAGGGTGCCACATGTGAAAGAAATGCACGTTTTTTGAATTGTGATTTGACTTCATCATATTTTATCTGTTGTTTGTTGCATGAGTGACATTTTCAGAGCGTGGCTCCTGCACGGGCGCTAGAAGCCAAGCCAGACCCTTGGCTCGGCTCGCCCTGTCGTTTTGTTGGCCCGCCCATCTCTAGTATTTTTTTCATGACCTTAAGAATTTTTTTTGATCAAATTTGTTTTTCCCAATTTCGCTTTAAGATATCTTCCCATGTGTTTGGATTGCCATTAGTCATTCGCCAGCATTCCAAGCTCGCCACAGCTTAAGTTTAATACACAATTTGCCATGTGTGACGTGTATTTCAGAAATCGCTGGTGCTGCCACGTCTGTGTATTCCAGCTGTATTCCCTCAGGATTTAAATGAAGCGATAGTCACAACTGTACAGATGCATGACGTTGAGAATTTGAGTGCTATATGGATTTTTGATCTGTCTTCTCTGGCGTCTCATACTCCGTTGTCTTTCCTTTTGATTTTCTAGAGTGTGGACACGACGTCTGATAAAGACCTGTACATTGTCAGCTCAGGAGCTTATCCCATTGACGATGACGATTATTCTGGGTCAGGCTCAGGTAAGACACTGCACCAGTTGAGTATGTATTTCAGAGAACCAAGAGATCATCAGTTGTAGTTATTTTCCTGAGACTATAAGACCAGAGATCTCCTGTCCAGGTCAACTGCATGATGAAACTTGATGGGGTCCCCCTGTAGAGTACATGGAGCCTCTCTCTCCCCCCCGCCCCCTCCCACCTCTCCCGCCCTCCCGGACCCATTAAGGAGGAGACCGACTGGAGCTCGGGGTCCCTTTGCAACGCAGGGGCTAATGTTACTAATGTTACGCCACTGGCCGTGGTCCTTCATAGAAAGGCATCTGGTCCCAGTTTCCATTCAAGCAAAATCTCAACTTGGTCGGTTTTTCCCCCCAGAGCTTGACAGCACTTGAAGACTTCAATGTAATTTTCTGTAGATACTAGTGTGCAAAAATATTTTTGTTAAATGAAAAGGAAACAATTGTGCCACATTTCCTGAGAAGTTAAGGTTTGGAGGATATCTGTGTTCCTTTTTCAGAGGGGACATGGTGACATGATGCACAGCTGTGAATGAGATGAGCATTGGCAAAAACAATAGGCCTGGGGTTGGTTGTCAGCCTTTTGGCCATGTCAGTGCTTGTTCTATCATGGTTCTTGTAAAACGTTTTGTCGGGCAGCTGCGGGGACTTCGCCATTTAAAAAAAAAAAAATTGTCTGATAGCAGACATGTTTTAGTCTCCTAAAGCATATATTGCCATAGTAGTCCTTGGCACTGAAGGGAACTGCTGTGTGTGGAGGTGCTTCTTGTGAAAGGGCAGAGTGCTGTCACTCACAGTGAATTTAACCAGTGGCTGAAGTGGGATGTTCCGTTGCCCCATGCTGTATTCTGTAGTTAGTAGAAGAAAAGAGTGAATGACACAATAAGAGGACGATGGATGAAGAGGGCTGGATAAAATCACATGTAACTAACTATATTATACATGCAGTTTTAGGAAAATCAATGGGCCTTGGCTAACACCAGACCTAATAAATTCACATGTTTTTTAGGAGCAAAAGTCTTGCAACTAAAGCTGACCTTCTGTCAATAAATGAATGTATGTTTTCTTTTTGCATGGATCCTGTGTGCAGAACACTGACAAAAACACTGAAATGTATAGAATGCATGACTATAAGTATGTTTCCAAAACATATACAAATAGTGAAATATTAATCACTGTTAATATGTAATAAAAAGCTTTGCCAATTCATGATTCCCATTGTACAAACCCTGGCACATCTTAGTTTTGCAAGTCACTCCGAGTTACCTGGTCACGATGTTGCTTGGTTTATAAACAAGTTCTCTCATTGCTGCTTTTCAGCCAGTTGGCTCTAGTGTTTCCTCTTGATTTAGGGATCAGCCAAGCTCTTTAAAGCAGTAGTTCCTTTATACTCCAGGGCATACAAACGTAACGACAGTGATGTTGTAAAAGAAAGTTCTGGATTGCTATTTTATTTATTTCATTGAGTAGTCCCTCTAGGACATCAGACACTTGGGCACTGCATAACCTTCCAGCATTTGATAGATGACGTGCTGAAAACCAGCGGCTGAACGGGGTTATGTTGGGTTGCATTTATGTCTCTACAAGCACACTGGAGAACAGTCTACTGCCAACACTGTGAAAAAACACTGGCTATGCATGACTCCCCTACTCACTCGAGCTTAATCAAGTAGGTACCCACCACCAGTTAGCAGACTGACACTTTGCTACTCGCATAAGCTGCTTCATAAACCTGTCGATGTCAGCATGACCAAATGACGTTCTTCTTCAAGGAATGGGGATGGCTCCACCCTTCCAGCGCTTCACAAGCACCTGCCATGTCAACAACTAAAGTGTTTTTCCACCACTACGTTGCACAACTTCCACTGTCAAACCTAGGCAAAGTAGGCCCTGCTTCTTAAAGCATAAGCATAAACTGTCTGGGTATGACATTGTGACGAGCAGTAAACCTACACTGGTTGTCCACGGCCAACTTCTGAAGAGACAAGGATGCAAGAAAGACATTCCTATTGGCACCCGCCTGCATGGGTACTGCAAATGAGCAAAAAAAGCGTGACCTAAAATGCAGTGGTTAACACAGTGAGGAGGCCATAGTACCCACTTGGTCAGCTAAATGGTGGTCTTTAGGTAAACATAATATGGGTGTGTAAGGTATTGAGTTTATAATGCACTGCTTGCTTCCCTTAAAGACAGATTAAGTGCACAAGAACATGTAGAATCTGGCACTTACGCCCTCTGATGTGCTTGTAAGTTGAAGCGTTTTCAGGCTCCTTTAAATTACGAGGTGTTCTTCGGTGGCAGTGGCTTCAGGAGGCACGGTATTCCAGAGGTCTGGTCCAATTGTAATGCAGCAGGTTCCTCAGAATTTCTGCTTAGTGTTTTGTAACTAAAAGGTGAGGTGTTGGCCATTGGTTAATTTGTCACATAAGTGACACAGACTCCTTTCTCTCTTGATCTGAGGGCGAAGTAAAGGATCGTAGCATATTCCCTCTTTACCTGGAGCCAGGACAGATGCAGAAGGACTGGGTTTACTTTATTTTCCTATCATCTGGAATTTTTTTAAGCTCTTTGCGTGCAGGCTACAGTGCACTGAATTGTCCTCATGGATGCTGGAGGATAACCTTTTCCCCCAATAAAAGAGTTGCAATGTTTTGTTGATGAGCATGGCGTGGATCTGTTGGGTAGATTGAGCTGATAGTCACACGCTGCCACCACTTGAAAAGTGATGCTAGATATAGATCTTTGATTGGATAAATAATACTAATAATACTAAAGGGACAGTTGGTCTTATTAAATGATCTATTCTGGCACAATGTAGTGCTAGATAATTGTTCTTCAGCCACTCCTGAATAGCCAGTAAAAGGTCTGAAATGTTACCCACGTGACCCCTGGGAGGCGCCTACTCTCTCCTGTGTGCATTACCAGGCTTGCATTGTCCACATACATCCTGCCTTAAACACGGCCAAGGCTGCATTTTTTTAAGAGCATAGGTAAATGTCAAATGACGCAAGTCAGAGAGTGGGAACCTGGGGGATGCTGCATGCGATATTACCAACTAGGCACCATGAAGTTGTTGTTTCTGCTTTGTTAGCAATTTGTGCATTTTTGACAGTGCACATGGCAGAGCTCAAACGAAGGAGAGAGACTCACCTAGATGGCTTTCTCCGCAATATCAAAAATTATCTGGCATCGTAAGGACTGACTATTGCTGCTGTTCATGACATGGAGTTGATGCAGTGAACAGTAACCCAACTCACTAACGTCTATAGCTAGTTTGCCACAAATGTAGAATTGTAACGGCTAAATGATCCTCTATTTAAATACCTTGACCATAAAAAAGGAAACTGTAGCTTTACAGAACATTTCCCAAGTCCTATCGATAGGAGTATTAGTTGATTTTTAGCTGTGGGTCTCTGTTGCTTATTTGAGGTCTAGTGGAATTACTCTTAAATCCAACATTCATTTATTTATGTATTTATTTATCTCTGTATTACTTTTAGGAAAGTCACACAGGGCACAGCTCTTGATAATCACTGACACCGGTCTAGAGGGGAAGGTGGGCATAAGCAGAAGTCTGTTAGTGCTTCTTTGTAGAGATTGTCATAGATCCGGAAAAGTATCGAGAGCTGGTGTATGCTTTAGTCAGCAACGGCTTTTAGAGGTAGGCGAGAAAGTGGCCTTGATAGATTGTGTGGATGCCATCTCAAAGTGATTTTCCTCAGAACGTTTGTTGGAATGGAGTATAGTGATGCGATAAACCTAGTTGTACACCACTCAAATATGTCAAGTCTATTCTATTAGTAAGGACTGGATTGATAGTGTCGGGGTTTAGGGTAATGATCTCAACCGCATCTTCAGCATTTCGGATGAATGTCAGAATTAACCTGGGCGTACTACATGGTTTCGATCAAGCTTTTACCTGCTTGGTTCAAGGTGATCCTTCTGGTAACCAGTTCTGAAGGTTCCGTCTGGTGTTACAGCCCAGCTTTGAAAATCGATGTTAAGAGCATTTCTAACGCCCCAAATGTTTTTGTAAAAATTTAAGAAGAAAATAATAATCTGTGTCTAGTGCATGTTCCGACTTAGCAGCAGTTTTAGCCGCTCTCGCAAAATTCACTCTTATTCTTAATGACACTTGCATCGATTTTTTTTTTTCTACTTTTTTTCTGAAATACATTTTTTTTTAATTTTAAGTTTGTCTCAGGTTTTTTTAAATTGATTGCTATAAACCTTTCATAGTAGTCCTTGGCTGGTAAAACTACTGGAGATCAGATAACTTAAAAATGACAATAAACAAGTGTTGACATTTGTGACTTAAATTGTACTTTTGTTTGGGTTGAATGTCTAGTACTATAGCATTGTATAGCAATCTACGTACGACAGGCTCTTTTGACTGATGCAACCTCCATGACGCTATTTGTCCACTACATATAGGCTATAAAGAGAAGATTGTGGCTAGTTCCTTTGCACTAGCACCTCATAGGCAAATGTAACAAAACCAAAACCCAGACAGCTAGAGACCTCATTAGATGGGTGCGGATGGGTGCGGTGCAAAACTCAGACAGATATGCCAATTGCACCAAGGTCAGCCGTGTACGCCTTTGCAGATGACCTAAGAGCATGTAGCACCAGTGTGTTAATAGTCACGGTCTCAAGAACATTCCCACATGAGATGCTGCACACTTAAGTGAATAGGGTGAGAATCACCAACAAGAGAAAGCAGTCAGGTTGTCCATGTTAATTAACCCAAGTTTTCCCCAAGAGATCTGGCCATGAAGTTAAAAAGCGTAATTGAAGGAATTGTGGCTGATGCTTTCAATCCATGTTGGAGAATTGAGCTTTGGGCACAACACCCAGTGGGATGAATGTTTTAAAGAACAGTGAGAAACTTGTAAAGCAGTGGCCACCAAACCTGGCCTCCAAATTTTAACTTAAGTGGGGTTCCAAATCCTACCTCTAGTACCGGAGCAGCATTATGCTTTACCAGAAGGTTGGGCATTAGCCAAATTCTGAAGGCAAATTAAATCGCTTGACACCTTTAACGACAGACTGTTCCCTCCTATTAGCGAGGAGGTCTTCACCCTGATTTCCTGCCCCGACAGCCGTGGACAATGTGAGACCTTACATGTATTGTAGTCAGAGCTTATTTCTGCATGTTTCAGAGGCAGTGGATCCTGAATCCTCGAACAAGAATGAGTGTTCTATTTATGATACTTTGTTGTTCAAAAGACCAAAGGTCCATCTAGTTCTGGACCTGCTTGAAGAACCTCTTCAAGAAAGAAGGCTACTTCCAGATGGATACGTTTATCAGGTCTTTTGTACACCCTTGGCCGGAGTATGTATTTTCTTACTTTTATACACCAATTTGAAGAAAGTACCTAAGGTTTCTGGTGAGATATATCCCATTACAAGTCCAGCACCATTCCCAGGCAGCCTAGTTTCAGGATTATGATTGGTTTTAAGGGACATCTGAGTTATGCGAAGGCACTTAAGGGAATTAGGATTTTTCATCGACGAGGAATTGGTGCCGATCCACCACTGTCTACACTGCCAAAATACTGGGGACATCTTTATCACATGGCACAGATTGAAATTCCTTGTCTTGATGACTGCTTAGTATTAGAAGGCAAGCCCAAAAATAATTTGGGGACTACAAAAGGTTGTGTCTCAAAGAATTCTACATACTAATAGGGCCAAGCTTGTGCCGACTAATGAAAACATTTCACCTACTTAACAACACCTGATCCTGTCACACAAACTGTGTCTTGTTAAAAAATAAAACACAACACCTTGAAGTACAAAGTCCAACTAGCATTTAATGCAAAATAGCAAACGGCACAGCAAAAGATCAAAGACAATTGTAATTTCTGCTGACCAGGGCTCTTACTAGAAGACAGTCGGTTGGAGCGTAGAGCTAAAATTCATAGAAATGTGTTTTCTCACAATACACTTAAATGAACTGTGGCATAACACAAAATAATGCCCTCCTTTGCAGAATGTGATGCTGTGCTCTCATCACATTCTGCAGGGGTGGGGGGGCATTATTTTGTGTTACGCCACAGTCCATAAAGCTTAATCTCGTGACAGTAGCTTGTTATTCTCAGTGAAAACGTAGTGTGAAGTGGCTGGAAATGTATCTAGTATGCGGTGGAAGGATCTTCCCTGTGAGGAAGCGCTGAACAGCCATGAGGGGGAAATATCATTCTTATGTACAGAATTAGCCTCTTTATTCTCACCAAATCCCACTTCCACTTGCCAGGTTTGAAAGTGAGATAATGCTGTTAGGAAATGTGCAAGGTACAACCCTGAGCCCTATGGCACCTGCGACTGCTAGAATCACAAAAAGTGGCAAGCATTTTCAGTGTTAGAGGAGGCCTCAAACGAATCTAAAACAACGTCCGTATTTGCTTCTAATAATGGATACATTCAAGGCTATATGTGTGATTTCTAGCACAACATTACATGAGAGTATATTAGCATAACACAGACAAGATTTTAAGTTTATTTTCACAGTCTCGGCCTGTTCTAGTAATCCTATTGAGGACAGCTTGCTATGAGGAGTCCTACCTTGCCTCTACTCTTCCCTTCACTTAGAATATGTAAGACATGCCTATGCGACCTTTGTTCTCAAATCCTTCACCTGCTCAGGGAATCCTATAAACGTAGCTAGGAATGGAGTAAAAAAATAACCCTGATAGGAAGCAACTAGCCTGAGCCCTTTCTGGTCTCCCTACTGATGAGATAATGGGTTTGTATCCATTGTGGTGCTTCGGAAAAGTTTGAGAAAGTATGGGTTAAGCGCCTAAAGAATGAATAAGAGAAAATGAGACTAGGGGATGTTGGAAGCAACAGGAAAGCCATACGCAGGGTTCTAAAGGGGTTGTGATTAGATTTCTGCTCGATATACATGGACATTCTAAAATGTAAGCGGTATACCTGGAAAATACACTGAAACCGTAGTGTTGGTTGAATCTGAATAAAAATACATTGGTCAGCTGAGTGCCTGTGTAACTCAGTCTTCAGTTGCTATGCAGAAACTGAATCCCACATAAAGCCCAGGGGCATAGGTATTGATGCCTCAGGTGCTGGCGGTAGAGCTTGATGGAGTGTCCGCATTTGAGAACTGCATCCTTTCAATATGGTAACAAGCAGCAGGAGCCGTTAGAATTGGGCATCTTCTGTACCAGCTTATGTACCAGGTATTCCCATTGCCAAGATTTCTTGCATGGTCTGGGACTGTCTGCCATTTAAGGTCAGAACAGTCTCAGATCACATGGAACTTTGGAAAGTCCATAAAACGCTCCTATTAATCTTCTCATGATTTAGCCTCTGGTGACTGTACAGAGGTTATGTAAACGTGGATAGCGCCCT
This sequence comes from Calotriton arnoldi, assembly GCA_963921515.1. NCBI lineage: Eukaryota > Metazoa > Chordata > Amphibia > Caudata > Salamandridae > Calotriton > Calotriton arnoldi. The sequence continues at coordinate 607,843 of CAWUFW010006926.1, read as the reverse complement.
GAAACTCCTACAGGACAAGTTACTGCCCTTTATAAATGCATTCAGCATTAACTAATGTTACCAAAATCTCCCCAAACTGCCTTATGCAGGCTGGAGTTCAGATCGTTGGAAAATGCTGCTCAAGTTTAACTGTGCTAGTGAGCTGTTTTCACAGCGTGATGGAGCCGAGTGTGAGTTGGCTGCCTTTAGTCATTGGAGAAACTGACAGAATAAAACAAGCGTTTACAAAGCCAAAAAAGCTGTCAGCCAAGGCCAGACCAGAGTTAACAAAAAAACTCAAAAGTCTGTTCCCAACTTTGCTAACATCACTTGATATCGGGCAGGCACCAGGATACCCCACCGGGTGATATGCACGCCGTACAACTATATAACATAATCCGATTATTACAGCGAGGCTGTAGATTGTCAAGACTCATACGAATGGCTTGGTTCTTGAAAACTGCAGAAGTAGTTTTGATGCTTGCTTCCTGTACAGAAGAATATACATTGCGAAACTGTGGATTAATCCACCTTATTGTCGTCTCTTCCTTGCAATATGTCACCATTAAGGGTACTCTCCTTCGCTCTTTTTTTAAGTCTAGCCTAAAGACACTTTTGCTGTCTTGCCAGCCTCGTTTTTACATTCTTTCACCATTGGTGTTCACTCAAATTATGCTCCCTCCCACCACAGCACAAAGGTTAAATCAACAGACCAGTCCACTCTAGCCATTGGATGCTTTCACTTTGAGTGACTTCATTTTTACCTTTCGCATGTATAATAAAATTAAAAATGAGTTCCCCAGGAATAGAATTTTTTAGACCAGTGGTTCCCAAACGTTTTAGAACCACAAGCCACCTTTTAGAACGACAAACCTTTGAGACCCACCTATCTTTAATGGACATGAGGATGGGTGGTTTTGAATGCAAGTAAAGCGGTCATTTACGAACAGCACATTTCCATTGTAATGGACACTAACTTTGGACATACAGCTTTACTGATAAAAGTATATCACATGCAGCACTCAAAAGATAGTATGTGGAAATGGGGTCTCAGTGAATATTTATAATTTGTGCATCACCAGCTAAAGTGGCTTTGTTTGTTTTGAGCCTATTAAAATCGGTTTCCAGCACAGTTCAGAATTACAAAACAATTAACTTCATTTTTATTTTCCTAACTGCTGATTACATACAGTTCATTTACATATATTTATGTTTTGTGTGTCGCAAGAAGAAACATCTTAACTTTAAAAACTCCTCTCACTTTGCAGTCAGAGAAAGAAAAGTAAACACTAATCCCATGTTAAAATAATAAGCAGCAACTTGTCAGAAGGCATAGCCTGACATTTGACCTCTGTCGTTGAAGCATGCAAATGTGAGAAGATAAACACATAATTTAAATTTATTTTTATTTAATTGCTTCGAATTTCCTGACCCTCAAAAAATTGATTCATAACCCACTAGTGGGTAGCAACCCACAGTTTGGGAAACACTGTTTTCGACAGTAGTACTTCCCAGTAACTGCTAGTCCCTGTGTATGGTAGCATTTCATCAACTATTTCCATAACTCCCAAACCATTTATTGTAATTTGCAATGTTAATTCCTCACTATAAACCAGTTTTGGCATATTTATTCATCCTACATAAAATGAACTCAGGTCATTAGAGTATCTAGATTGCATATTCAAATTTAATTTCTAGGGGGAAGCCACATCCCCTCAGGTTTGTCATTGACATTCTGAGCACTTCTATCTGACTTGAGAGGGACCTCCTAGTACTTGCTTGTGGAACTGCAGCTTCAGAAAAGGATTTTTTAGAGCAGAGAAAAAGCCCCCACTATAAACACTCAAAATAACTTATTGTAAAGGCACTTGTATTTACCAGTAAATGGTAGCTCCTAAATATAGTAGTGTGCCTTCAAGAAATGTATTGAAATCTGTAATTTTGTCTCATTATTACAAACCAGTTTTGGCAAATTAATTTATCCTCTCGAAAGCAACCGCAAATTATTTAAATAGCAAAAGTGTGTGTGCAAATGTTTGTTAAAACCACACCCCCTCAGTTTGGTGAAGGTAGTTTGAAGCGGTGCATTTGACGCGAGAGGGACCTCCAGTAATGACTTGTGGAACTGCAGCTCCATGAAAGAATGTCAATACTTTTGCATCAGACTCGGGAGTGACCTCTCGTAATGACTTGTGAAACTGTAGGTTATGAAGGAATTTCAGTGCTTTTTCATCTGACTTGAGAGGGCCCTCTAGAGTCCGAGTACTGCAGCTTTGGGAAAGAATTTTAAAGATTTTGCATCCGACCCAAAAGGGACCTCTAGTAGCAGCTTGAGAGATTGCAGGTTTGTGAATATATATATATATATCAGTGGGCATTTTCCTGGGGCACAGATATAGTGCACTCATAAAAGATTTGCCCAAAAACAAGTTTAAAGGCTCTTGATTTACCCTGTGACTACTAGTACCTATGCATACTGGATTGTGTTCACAAGTCTTCCACTACAATCTGCACATTTTTTGAAAGTTGTGATATTGATACTTCAGCATAACCCGGCATTGGCATATTTATGCATTCTATAGAAAACAAGCCCAATATATTAGAATAGAAATCGTGTGTGTGCATTTTTATGTCTATCACACCGCCTCAATAATATCAACGAAGGAACAGGTCGGGGAGTGGGTGAGGGCCAATCAACTTGTAGGGTAGGCAGTGGGAGAGCAGCACAGAGCGACAGGGGAGAACGACATAGAAGATGGGGAAACAAAATACGAGGAAGAACAAGACTGGGCAAAGAGAGAAGCACACGGGTGAGACACTAGAACATGAATCCAGGTGTGGGAGAGTAGCACAAAGAGAGAAAAGAAACCTTGAGAGGCAGGGTAGAGAAGATCACAGGTGACAGAAGAACACAAACTTTGCTTGGGAGAGAGAAGCACACGAGACACATCTGGAAAACACATGGTCTCACACATAAAGTGCTTAAGCTAAAAGAAAAAGAGTTCACTAGAGGTCAGCAGGGGAACGTATGAAAGCCAGCCAATTAAAAAAGGCAATGCTCTAGGAGAGGGACAAACGCAAGATTAACAAACTCGAACGTGGAAAGCCATTGAGTAAGAAAGAAGCAAGCAAATGAATTTGACAATAAAATCAACCAATGGTGAGGAATGGGTGAGCTGTAATCCCAGGTAAGCTTTTGGTAAGCTCACACTAGATCTTTTGCAACCAGTCATTTTAACATAAAATATTTTTGCTAATTGTTTTTAGTAAAATAAACTTTTTTACTTTCTCCATACTTTACCAAAGGGAGAATGCACAGTCGGCGTGTAGATCTCCCTATGGTAAAGTACAGGAAAAATTATAAATGTTTTGTAAACTTTACAATAAATTAGCAAAGAAATGTTTATGTTCAATATGATATGTAAATACTATTGGAAGAGCTCCAATATGAATACCTATGTAGACTCTTAATGTACAGGTCTTACCTACATACATGGAAATGTATGTAATTGTTTAAATATTTTTAAAAGTAATCTCAAAAACAACTTTGATAAAGGAAGTATCTCAAATAACTGTTGTTTTTTCTTCAAAACAGGAGCTTTCGGAGTAGACGACGAGGATGATGAAATATTGATAACATCTCGAATATTTCCCAATATCCCGCCAACTAGTGATGCTCCAAAAGAGACAACTACCCTTAAAACGCAGTCCAAGATACCTGCGCAAACAAAGGTTTGTCGGCGGTCCCTTTCTAGCATGTCCGAGATGGTTTGTTGTGTTCGTCGTTGTGTTATTGTTGAGTTGCCATTTGTGTTGAACACTTCTCCATCCGTGTGTAGAGGACTCTCGGAAAGCTTGCATTTGTCCCAGTGAGCGTCAAAGCAGTGCGACCAGTAAATAAAACCCTATAAATTAGAGGTAGGCAAGCCAGCAAATTAACAGAGCCCAGCCAGAGCCAAGGGTTTGATTTACCTCTGAGAGCCCCGACACAAGCCGTGCCAGCAATATAAGGGCATGTAAAAATATGATAACGACTCTTTTTAAAATTCATAAAAGTGTATATGTTTAACATGTGGGTGCATTTCACTTAAGTACTCAAAGTTATACCACTGCTTTGAATGGCATTTTTTTTGTTAGAAGTGATACTTTTTTAAATGGGAACTTAAAACCTTCATGCTCCTCCCCCACTGCCCTGACAACAACGCCATTAGTGAACGCAGAGGCAAGTCCATTGTACCTTACCTATATGAAGCCTAGGTTGTTATTCTAGATGGAGGAACAATCAAGTCTGGTAAAACATATACGAGAGGGTGTTGTACAGCGCAAACTGAAACTGATGTATTTCAATGTGCTCTCAGATGCGGTGAGGAAGGGAATATTAGGTTCAGTGAAATAAGGTAATTGCCAAGGATGACACAGTTTAGTTAAGTGGCACAGCTGGAGATAATGGCAGGTTTCTTGTTGTGCAGCTGAGCCACTAGATGGGTATCTCTTTCACGCGCATTTTACATTTTTGGAAACCAAATGTGCAGGCCATGTGTGCTTCAGGGACGGTATTACTTGTATACACTCGCATCTTCAACACCATGTAGCCAAACGTCAATACTTTACTCTTCCAGGAAGGGCGGCTTCTTGCATTCTCCCAACCTGTTTTTTATGAATTCCCTTCAGAGACAGACATGAGTCTTCGGGCAATGCAAGACCAATGTGTCGATTTTTGTCTTAAACACAAGAGCCTGTTTCTCCGGACTGCCTGCTACCCTCTGGACCAGCAAGGTTTCAGCGCTCCCTTCTCCTCACTGTTACCAGTTTTAAGTGTACTGGGTGGAAAAATTAGACCACACAGTTTAAAAATGATTTTAAGAAATTAAATGTGCGTTGATGTTCAAGTCACTCCAGTAGATACGCACTAAAAAGAAATATTATGTAGGTACAAGCACCATCAAAGACCTCTAATGAAAGACTCATGTAAACATTGATTGGTGGTCCATTGACAACATATACCTTATTCCGGTGGTTCATATTCTTTTGACTTCTGTAGACCCCCTCACTGAATCACTACTGGGAGCCAGGGACTCCAGCCGATGCAATTTCTACTATGTGAATCTCAAAACAATATACAAAAACAAGTACACATGAAACAAACAAATAAATAAATTATGAAATATTTTATCTAATTTACATACAAAAATTGAAATTTTAATCCAATCCAAAATTTGGTTTGATTTCCAAAAATAGTAAGCAGTATGCCAGACTCTAGGATAGCACTCTCTTTTTTGTTCCTCAGGAGTACTCTCTTTGTCAACGCATAAGTGCTTCAACTGAGACCAACAATCGTCAGTACTAGAGTCTTTTTATTATACTTGTGCCATACATTCGAAGCAAGCTAATGGTACCAACTTAATTTGTTGCCATCAATTTCGAATTCCCTCACATTTACAGGGCATTTTAAAATGTTTCAATTGTACATTTTGCTTTTTTATGTATATATACTTTATTAACTGCTAATATTTAATCTTCTAAACATTTGCAGGCCTCATGAGTAGGCATTGAGGACCCCCAGGTGTACACGGATGCCAGGTTAAGAACCACTCTCTTATTCCATTCTCTACCAGTGTTAGCCTCGGTAAACTCACCAGATCAGATTTCCATAAAAATCCACAAGGCTGGCGAAGCAGAAGATGAATGAACAAACCCTTTCCTATAAAGATAGTCTGGCATAGCAATGTGATTGTGTGACCTACATCGAGAGAGAACACCTAAGTATTACACATTTAAGTCTCTCTTTGATATATTAAGGCACAGTGTCGTAATGGGTATTACAGCTCTCATATTTTAAGAAATTAATATGCCTGTCCACAGAAAATCTAAATTCAGTTACCTGGAATTCTCCTTGCCCAACGACAGATTGTTACCTGACAAAAGAAACTGGCCAAAAGACAGTGGAGCACTGTACATGGTCAACGGCAAGCTTAATGTCTACGATTAGTAGGAGTAGAAGTTGGGTTGTGGAAGATTAATGCATTCTGATGCACTGTTCTTTAAAGAGGTGAGTCGTCAACTCTTTCCTAAATTGGAGCAGAGTTTGGGCGGTCCCGATGGATACAGGCATGTTGTTCCAGATTATGGGTGCATAGATGGAAAATTGTTTTTTCTTTTTTATGCATCGTCTCCAGATGTATTTTCCTGGTTTGTAGTTGTATGTCCCTGTAGTAAATTTTTTGAAAAAAAACAATTAAATCTAGTATTTTCTAAATATTGCAATATAAACCTATCCTCTCTCTTCCTAATCTGTTGTATCCCTCGTCAAGATGTGCCTTGACCCGTCAATCACCAGAGATCTGGGCCTCTTGCCATGAGGTATCACAATTAGAACTGACGAACACCATTGTAGAGCTAAGGCAATACTCACATTTCTCAAACTCTGTTCCAGCCAAGATGTTGAAAGATCTTAGTACTTCCCTTACTCTTTACCTCACAAATATAGTCGGCTACTATTCATGGTTTGGTTCTCTAAAGATTTAAAATCTGACCAAGCCACTCCTCTTCTCAAAAAGCAGGGAGTGAACCCAGAAGATATGAACAAAGTCTGGCCAGTATTCAATCCAACAAAGTTCTAATGAGCACATAACTCATTTCATCAACGAACTAACCACCTTGATAATTTCAGAAAGGTTTTCAGATTCGGCTGCAGGAAATGTTACAAATAGTGGACAATACAGTGCTCTTCCTAACCACCAGCTAATCCTGCTACTCATTCTTCCAAATTTGTCAGCTGCGTTCAACACAGTCAACCATGCCACCCTTCTGAAAACTGTCTAACAAAAGATGGCATTAGCGCCACAGTCATAAGGTGACTCAAATCAAGTGTGACTACTTGCTTCCAGCAAATAAAATTGGAAAATTCCCTAGCAAGGCTTTCCCCCTTCTCCAAAGAGTAGCTCAAGGGTCTTTGCTGTCCATGACACTCTTCAGTCTGTACTTGGAGCCCCTCTGCTTCCTACTGTGGCATTCCAGCATCTCTTTTCACCTCTACATTGATGACATTCTGCTTTACCTGAAAGTCACCTCACCAATGGCATTGTCGTTGACGCTAAAAGTCCTCCAGTCCCAGATCTCACTGCATCCGCTCAGCATGAATCCTCTAGAAACCTTGGCACAGGCATAGATATTTCTATTATCTGAGCCACTCCAAGATGCTAACGGATATGGCTACCTTTATATCAAATAACAACTACTTCCTCTTCAAGGGCAATTATTACTGGAATCCATGTGGTACCACCAAAGGTGCACTCTTATCCCTTCATATGCCAATCTAATGATAGGGTTCTATAAAAATAAATCAACACCTGGTCTCAAGAATTGGAAGTAATTAGCAATGAGATAAATTGGTGAATTCATTAGGGCTAAAACGAAACTGCTGTATTAGCTACAACTATATTAAAACAGCCTATATGATTATGAGAATTAGGGAAAAATGAAACCCTCACAGCATTGCATAATCACCTTAATAAAAGCTAGATTTCAAGGGCAGGTATGAATATCCACAATCCAAAGCAAACACGGGACAACATGCAAGGTCTAATAACGCACATAATGAAATATTTCTCTTAATGCATTCTTGAACCACAGTGGAAGATTTAGGACTACTGTTAAACACTGTCACTCATAAATGCTGGACTCTGTATTTGAAAACTGCCTTTCCCTGTCACTTAAAATGACTTTTTTGAGAGAGAATAACTTGAAAACAAATTAATGAGAATTATGTGCAAACCTTACAATACCCCCCAAAAATGACAGTATGAAAAACGTTTTTTTTTTTCGGTTGTAGTGTCTGTAATGTATGCTCATTTGCTTTGAATAA